>CAOKZL010001941.1:0-391928 GCA_948472985.1 Iguana delicatissima | reverse complement strand
TTCCACTTTCAGCATCCTGTGGAATTCTGGGGCTTGTAGTTTACTGAGGCCAATGAGCTCTCTGGCTGAGAATTCCCTAAACTGCAAGCCTCAGGATTCCAGAGGATGTTGAAAGTGGAATAATAGCACTAAAACATTATAGTGTGGAAGCAGTCTAGTTACCCCTTGTCTGAACTACCACAATATGCTCTGTGTGGAATTGCCTTTGAAACCGCTCACACACATCAGGCAGTTCAGAATGTAACAGACAGACTACTCATGTCCCTCCCTTCTTACATGTGCCTCACTAGGCACATATTCTAGCACTATTCATAGTGCTCGTTACAAATTACAAAACCTTACAATTTGGGATTAGGCTGTTTTTGAAAGACTGCATCCTCCCATACGGACCCACTTGGATTTTAAGACGCTTGGGAGCAACTATTCTCTCTGTGATGTCAACCACTGGAGATACATTTTGAGAGAGTTTTTGAGGTGCCTGCTCTCTGGCTCTAAACTCCCTGTTCTTATCCTTCCTACCACCAGACAAGCCCATGTTTATTCACACAGGTTTTTGATTTTTAAGCTAACTTCTAAAATACATTTTAACTGGTATCTTCTCTTTATTTCATCTTTTTTCTCTTTGGGTTTTTATGTGATTTGCTCTTCTGTAATTATCATTTTAGATTTTGTCTGATATTTTATAGGAATTGTCTGGCCTGAGCACTGCTTAAAGTGGAAATGTAGGATATAAATTTAACCATCACTCGATTTTATGCACTTATAATTAGTCAAATTTTATTGTATTAATAAACTTGCAGTAGTACGCAACATTTTGTTGTTGTATGCCTTCAAGTCATTTCCAACTTATGGCAAACCCTAAGTGAATCTATCACATGGGGAGGGGTGCCTTTGCCTTCCTCTGAGGCTAAGAGAGGGTGGCTTGCCCAGAGTCAGCGGGCTTCTATTGCTGAGCTGGGATTCAAACTGCTTGTGGAAATTACTAACCATTGTTAATAACAGTTCAGTTTCAACTACTGAGGGGGATATAGGTCTACCTCTTTGAATGGTCTCACACTGAATATCAGTCTGAGTGGCTCTGAGAGAGAATGCCTCTCCTTCTTAAAAGATATATATTTTTACTGAAAGTTTTCAGATATACTAAAAGTCTACAAATACATGAAAGAAAAAAAGAGAAAGAAGAAAAGGAAAAAGAAAAGAGAGAATAAAGAAAAAGATGACTTCTATTTTACAGTTTATGGAAATGGGCTGCCAAAGGGTACAAAAGTGAAAAAAAGGTTGGGAAGCACTGATCTAAGCCATTACCGCATACTACTGTGTGTGGATCTTGATACAAACATAAATTTTTCTTTTTACCTTGCTAATGGGCAAACGGCAATTACAGGCAAACTATACATCTCTTAGATGTTAAGTAGTCTCCCCAAATTCATCCAATCATTAAACTTTCTTATAACACTAAGATTTCCATTGTGTTTAAACTCCCAATATTTTATCAAATTTCATCATATAATGTTCTTATCAAGATCATGTCCACATCCAATTCTCATTGTCCTATATCTGCAACCAAATCTCATAACCTCATGACTTCATTTCAACCAGTCATTATTTCTTTTTCGTTTTAAATTCAATTCTTACTTTCTTCTTTCACTGTCCTAACTGTAACTTTCCTTCGTACAACATCTTCAGTTTATGCCTTGTTATTATTTCCATCTCCTTCCAGTTTTCCGCTTTAAAAGAATTATCTCGAGACAGAGCACCTTCCTTTTTCATCCTGCTCTTTCCTCATTCTTGGAAGCCAATCCTTTCATTAAATTCTCATGAATTTGCTTTTGCATCACTATAAATTCCTGAAACACCAATTCCAGATAGCCCTCCCTCTTCTCCCCCCTTGCACAGCACTGCCCTTTACAAACTAGTACTGCTAGGGCCCTTTTCTCCCCTGAGAACAACTTAAATTTGTTTATTCACAGTTTTCACTATCCATCATTTCAAGGTTAGCCCCAAATTTCTCCCCCTTCCCCAGCATTACATCCCTCAACAGTTCCTTCTTAAATCCTGCAAGGTCTCAAGTCTTCTGTCAAATCTGCTCAGTCTCTTAAACATATTTGGAAATTCCTGACATCTTAAAGAACAGACAAGAGTTGTAGAAAATCTTGGGGTTCCATCTTTCTTTAATCCAGCATTCAAACAGTTAACAGTCAGACAGTCATCTGCTTCAAAGAGATAGTGCCCTCACTCTCCTAAGATGTACTTTCTTTTTACTAAAATTCAGCTCAGTCATATAAGTTAAAAAAAAAATCCATCCAAAAAAGTACATTCTTAAATCTTTGTTATTTCCCTTTATAGATCTTTTATTTAAGTCTCATACCTTTTCCACTTGTTACCTTATCGTGGAGGTGGGGGGTCCTATTCATGCAAGCAGGTTCTTGTGCAAGGCGCTCTCTTCTCTGCTCCTTCATCCCACAGCTGGCTTCCTGGTCACGCGACCGCCCCTTCCCTTCCTTCCGTAGTATAGCCTGGGAGCTGTAGGCTGCGCTGGGGGAGGAAGTGCGAGCGGTGTGCCTGGGACAATGTACCGCAGCACAGGTAAGTGCGTGTGGGCCCCGGGAGCCTTGCGCGACCGTGCACCATTTTCGGCTTGAAGCCAAAATGAAAAGGTGCGTGCGTGGTTCACGTTAGGCTTGTGTCGCGTAAATGGGAGTGCGTCATACGGACCGCCACTCAAGGGGCCCTCTCGCAAAAGAAACTGCATGTGAAAAGGCCCCCAGTCGTGCAGGGTAAACATGCATACTCAGTTCTTGGTTGCAAAAGAGGGTGGCTTGACAAGGCTCCGCTTGGTCCCAACGTTTTATTTAGGAATTTCAAGAAAGCAGATGCTGACTCATGCCCTTTCCGCACAATACTTCATTAATGCCTTCTTTCATTACAATCCCAGCATTGCCATTCACATTATTGTTGCAGGTTAGAACACTCGCTTCCATACCTTCCTCCTTAAGCAGATGAGTAGCATTATTGCCATTGGTGTTCCTTCCACACTACAGCATCATTGGCCACTCCTTTTTCCCACCTTCACCCTCCCCTACAGCTCCTGATTGGTTAGGGTTTTTTTTTTTTGTAAGCCATACTAGCACAGCCAAATTGTAACCTCATGACATGCCAATACACTATTGCATCTGTGCACTATAATGCTAAAAAATGTATTTAATTAAAAAATAATAATTCAAAGAAGAAATTTAAAATAAACACGGAGAGGTGGTAGATTCCAGACTTGCCATGCCATGGGAGTCATCGATGGAGGAACAAGCTGGGCACACCCACACCCTGCCCACTCCTGGATCCAAAATAACAGGAAGTGCTATCAAGCACAATTATGGTACCTCACTGACACAGCTGACAGGATTGAAGCACTTAACAGATTTTTTTCTGGAAATGGTATAAAGTGGTTTTGCCATCTTGCAGATGGGATAGTAGCTGGATGGAGTTGACATCATGCACTAGCACAACTCCTGGACTGGAAACAACCCACTGCTGTTGCAGGATAGCCACATCATGCAGAAATGGCCTTAGTATCCATCAGATCTGTCAGATCACAACAGCTGCATTTCTCAGCAAGCACAAACATGTAACTCCCACAGTCCTGCATTCATTCTGCATTTATTGAGAGTAAACATGAATAACAAGAATTCCAGATCCTCATGGGCAATGCCCTCACTCTCCCTTTAATCCACAGTGAGTTTCACCAGCCAGAGATCCCTCTGGCTTGTGCTTTCACCACTAAAACTCTCCCTGATGAAGAGACCCAGCAAGAAGTGTCAGTCTGACATCCTGCCCGGTATTTGAGAAAGCATGCCTCTCCTAATTGGGCACCAAACGCACTAGTCTGTCTGGGAATGAAAAAAATAATTGAAGTATTCCTTGTCTTCCTTCAACAAATGAATTGTATGCACGCAAGATAATCTGTGCGTTAATTCAGATGACCCAAACATCTCATCCAAAGCTGGTGAAAATTCATTCAGCTTTCTATGAACAATGTGGTAACACAAAGAAACTTTATGCATTCATATAGTTCACGCCAAACTTCAGAAAATCTAATTCTTAAAATTCAACTCATCAAAATTTTTCAAAGTGCTATACTACTTTGGATGAAAGAAGATATAATTGGGGTGCACCCCTTCACAGCACCATAAAGTAAATGCTCTCTGGGTCGTATAGCCTTTAAAGGTTAGACCTTCCCAGACATACCCTCCAAATATGGTGAAAATCCAATGAAAAAATAATTGAAGTGTCAGTGGCCATACTAACTGAGGGATTCTGAGACTTACAATCCCAAAAAACTAACTTTTCCAAATCCTGCTAGGAATATATAAAGCTGGAAAAAACATTCTATGATTCCACCAATATGAGGGTTCATGAACTTAACTTATCAATCATCACAGCAAAGAGAGACCAGGCCTTGAATCTTGTAATGGAGAGTCAAGTGTTTATGCAACCCAGAGGGGTCTCTCTGCCTTAACTGATCTCCAAAGAAGAGCAGTCAAGTTTATTACAGGGTTAGCTAGCTCTGATTCTACTTGCATTTCCCAGCTCTTCCTTGCATTTCTATTCCAGCAGTACTTCAGCATCACCTGCCAAGAGCAAAAGCACTGCATTGCAGAAGGAGAACTCCAGAGCATAGGGCCAGTAGCTATTGCCTCAGTGGAATCCACAGGCATAAAACATAAATGACGACAACAAAACATCTCTGTTTTTAAAAAATGTTCAGCTGAATTGTATTATGCCTACAAGCTGGTGGTGCATACCATGACATGAAAGGAGTGGAGCGGGGGAAGTGTTGGAAAGAGAGGAGAATCCACCACAATAGCTAAGAATTAGCATATTTTATTGGGGCTGCCAAAACAACTGCTGTTTCTCATCCATGTTTCCCTTCTCACATTGATAATCATTAACCAGAGCTGTACAAAAGAGGGAAACATGGAAAGCCCTCATCTGCAGGAGTGATAGATGGGGCACAGGCTTCCTTTTGAGTGGCCACATCTGTTAGAGAAACATCTTCTTCTGCCATTTATTCTGTGTTCCCTCGACCCTGCTGCTGCCCTCAGGCTCTAGCCCCTAAGAAAGCTCATGAGCAGGCTTTGTATTGCTCTACCCTCAGGGGTCGTCAGCACAACAGCCCTTAAAAAAAAGACCCTAAAACAAAACAAAGTAACTTCTTTTTAAATCCTGTCATGCAAATAAGATCCTTCGCCTACCCACCAGCACAGTTAGTGAATGGAGGCAGACTTGAAAAAAAGCCATACTCTTGGTTGCCTGCTTCTTGTTGTCTGAGACCTTTGCCATATCACCACAACCCTAGAACCTTTCAAAAAGAGAACATAAATGTACCAGTAACAACTTTTCAAAAAGAGCTTGTGGGAGGGCTGGGTGGGAGGTATATGTTAAAATACAGCATATCTTACTCTGTCCAAGCTTCAGCACATTGAAGGACCAGACTCTTAATGCAAGCAGGCACTCTTTTGCATTGATGGTGGGAATGCGCCAAAGTAAGGGGCCCTCTGAGACAATACTTGGACCAAAATTCAAGACACAAGCTTAGATGAATCCTAAGATATGTTAACTTAAGTACATCGAAGGAATAAATACTTTCTGTCACTGCATTCTGCTGAAAAGCCTCTCTAGATGGTGTACTGAAGGAGGAGCTTCCTGAACATTGTGAGATGCACACAGGAAGCTGCTGAGGAGAAGAGGGAGAGGAACTTTTCTTAAGGACCTCCTTAATATAAATTATCCCAGGATCCCAACTTGACTTTGGCCAACCTCATCTTATCCTATAGATTTGTGGTCCTTAACCTTTTCTTTACTGGGGACCATATGTAAATATAATTTGTTCCCAGGGTCCCCCAAGACTTAACTCAAGATTTAAATTTTTAAATGTTATATGTAAATATTCAAATGTGTATGTATGTATGTATGTACGTATGTACTTATTTATGGCCCTGGAGACCAGGATTCAAATCTTTGCTGAGACACTAGCTAACCTTGTGCAAGTCACATTCCCTCAGCCTTAGAGGAAGGCAAAGGCAAACCCCATCTGAACAAATCTTGCCAAAAAAACAAAACAAAATCCTGTGATAGGTTCACCTTAGAGTTGCCATAAGTCAGAAGTGATTTGAAGGCATATAACAACAAAGTGCTGCTGACAGCAGAAGGTTCTTTCTAGGCATCATGTCTCTCCCCTTTGAAAAGTGACTTATGGGGATCCTAAGGCGAACCTATAATAGGGGTTTGCTTGGCAAGATTTGTTGCCTTTGCCTTTTTTGAGGCTGAGAGAATGTGACTTGCCTGAGATCACCCAGTGGGTTCCCATAGCTGAGTGAGGATTCAAACCCTGGTTTCCAGAGTCATGGAGGCAGGAGTGTGTACGCGTCTAAACTGCTCTCTCATTTGCAAATGTGCTGCTCTGTCCCTTTTATCAGAGACGTGGCAGCAAGGGTGTGTAGGTGCATTCCTGACAAAAGGGACATGGTGACAGGTTTGTGTATGTGCCCAAACTGGTCCCTCATCTGCAAACAAAGGAGCAGTTTTAATACTGACATGCCTCCACTGCCACACCTCCACTGCCACAACCCTGTTGCTGCCACTACTGTTGATGTCCAGCAATCAGGTTTTGCAGAGCTCCTGTTAAGAACCACCGCTATAGAAATCACAGAATAGCAGAGTGGAAGGGGCCTTGTGGGCCACTGAGTCCAACCCCCTGCTTAGTGCAGGATCTCCACCTAAAGCATCTGAAGGAAACCTAATCCTGAAGAGGCGTTTAGAGCCACAAGTGGCTGCAAGGAGTGAGCAAGGAAAAACAAATGGTCAGGACACCCATCTTTCGTGAACTCTCATAAGTTAGCTTATCTTTGGATCCATGCCATAGTGGTCCTGCTTTGTCCTAAAATCCTACGGCAGTCCTTTTGAGGATTCTCAGATGCTTAATAGCCAGAGATAACTTAGATTATATTTTGTGATGGCAGGAAAAACATCTTTAGCTTCCACAATCTTTTTTCTTCTTTCAAGTAGCAGCAGTAGTAGTAGTAGTAGTAATATTTATTTATTACCCGCCTCTCCTCAAGGCTTGAGGTGAAGTACAACACAGATGAAAATACAACTAAAAACACACAAAACCATTTAAATTAAATCAGTTTAAAATGCATAGTTAAAAATTTACTGGGTAGGCCTGCCAGAAGAGGTAGGTCTTTAGTACTTTTGTAAAATTCAGACAGCAAGCTCAGCTGTTGAATCTCTCCCAGCAGGCCATTTCACAGTCCAGGGGTAGCTGGCAAAAAGATTCTCTGAGTAACACTTTGACATCCTTCAGCACTAGAAAGCCAGAGGTTTAAATCAAACTAGAGCAGACCCACTGAATCAATTGCTGAATTATACATTAACAGTTGTATGAATCCCAACATTTGTTTGAATTAGTCCTACTTTAGGACTAATTATTACATACATAGATGATGGTGACACGCGTATACTTTAGAAACCAGTATTGTTTTGTATTTTTCTAATACAGTCAGCTCTCCATATTTGCAGATTCTGTATTCATGAATTCAAGGAACCACAGTTTGAAAAATATTCAAAGAAAAAAAATCCAAAAAGCAAACTTTGATTTTGCAGTTTTATGTAAGGGATGCCATTTTACTACACCGTTGTATACAGTGAGACTTGAGTGTCCATGAATTTTGGTGTCCACAGGGGATTCTGGATACTGAAGGCCCACTGTATAGTAGTTGGAGTTGCCCATCTTTAACTGAGGAAAATGGACGGATTTCTCAATACATTTCTTTTTGCAAGATTCTTATACTGTCTTTAACATATCTTAAGTCAGAAGGTTGCATATTCCGAGATGCTAATTTTAATTTCATTTTTTCCTTTGGTTTGACACTGTCATTTTTATCACCTTTCATTGCTATTTCTCATCATGATAACATATGAATAAACCTAAAGAAATTGTTGAAAACTGAATAGTAAGACTGTGGCTGATTGGTTGGTTGGCTGGTTTATTGGTGGGCTGACAACAAATTACAACATTGCTCCTTTGCTTACCTCACATTTCAACAAATTAGGATATCAATCTACTCAAGCTGCACCTCTCAAATTGCTAGATTTAGGTAACTAACAAAACCAGAAGGGGGCGGTCTGAAAGAAGCAAGAGATGCAATTTACAGACCTGTTTGTTACTGAAAGAGAACTCCAGCTCCTTGACTTTCCCAAGAACTCTCAAGCTATTAAATATGGCACCGAGGCATCTAAGAGCCTCAAATGGTGCCGGAGCAACAGACAAAATATCAGATGAGATTTGTCTTTCCAACAGCTCTTGGTTTATAACAAATGAAAAATTTGAAGTTGTAACCAGGAAAAGAACCCTGAAACCTGCAAAGAGATGAGGCATTTGTCTTAAACATGTCATTGTAAAGTGGATTTCCCCAAAACAGTTGAAAAGAAAAACCTGCATATGCAGAATTCAAGTATTTATCAGTATCTCTTCATGCATAGATACATCTGAAAAAAGAACAAGATGTGCATGTTTGGGGCCACATATTATTAACAACCCTTGGATCTGGTTACAGTGCTGCTGCATGCATGTGTGTGTGTGTGTGAGAGAGAGAGAGAGAGAGAGAGAGAAAATGAATAAATGAATTAATCTATGCTTCCAGAATTTATATTTCATTTACTGTTTTTCTGTAGGAATGCAGCAGGACCAACTTGCTCAAAAATATCAAAATATATTAGAATCCTTGGCCACCACCTAGAAGTCTGAAATTAATGTTGAAAAGATTCTTCTCTCTCCTTTCACTTTGTATATTAACACTTCTCCATGTTTTTTATCCTAAGTTTTTGTGACAACTGTTAAAAAACACCTGCAGATTGGTGTACAAGGAGCGCTACTGATGTCTAACCTCTGCTGCACTATTTGAACACTCAGTTTCTGAGAACCGGAAGCAAACTGATTAGGTGTGAGTGTGTGCACATGCGCACACCTTCAATGTATGGCAACCCCATGCATTTCATAGGATCTCTTAGGCAAGGAATACTCAGAGGTGGTTTTGCCCGTTCGTTCCTCTGAAATATAGCCTACACAGCAACTGGAATTCACTGGTGGTCTTCGATTCAAGTACTAACCAGAGATGATCCTCCTTAGTTTCCAAAATCAGACAAGATCTGGTGCCTTCAGGGTAACTTGAACCTCTAATAAAACGTTAGGCCCTCGGTTGCTGTGATATGGTAGTTGTGTTTACACTGGCAGGTGCTAAATTGTGTAGCAACCCAATGGGCGGATATAGAGTTTATGGCAGCAATAATATCAATAAAGAGTTTAGGGCATTCTCAGGTCTAAACTATTATCTGTTGCAACAACATACTTCACCCAGCATGAACAGTTCTGGGTGGAATTAAGGCCAAAGTGGATGGGATGCTGAATGTTTCAGTGGAAAGCTTTTTAAAGCATAGCAGGTGCTGGGTGTGTGGGCAGAGGGATCATTTTTATTGGTTCTGCAGCACACTGGGAGTAGAAGCTTAACTCTTAACCCTCCAGGCACAATCCTAATGAAAACTACATACACCCATTATTACACTCCCTGCCCCAAGTTTCCATTGGACCCAGTGGGTGCTTCTTCCTCAGGACGACTAGCATGGGACTACAGCTGGGCAGGCAACAGTTAAATCTTCTTTCTCCATGTGCTCCAACAGCCCCTCTGTCCAGAATTAATTTTTTAAAACCCTGATGTACAATTTTAGCCCATCTGGTGTGGCCCTTGGGGATTGTGATGTGAACAGCGGCCGCTTTAAATGCAGCTAGGAGACTCCCCCTTCTCCACTCAGGGTGAAGGCATTGTGTGCTCTGTCAATTTACTTAAGTCAAAATCTGCCAAGAATGAATGATCCCATCAACAGCCTATTAGGTACCAATGCTCTATGTCAGACACTGACAATTAATGGGAGCAAAAAGAAGGAGAAAAGGTGGTCCTGGAGGAAAGAGCCAGGATCTGTAGGTTGCTCAGCCATGAATGAAATGCAGACAGTTTGGGAGGGACAAAATGGGCAATGTGGTGGACAAAGACTTCACCAAAGACAAACACTACAGGAGCTGCCATAGTTCTGGAAACAGCACAGAGCCCATCATTCAGATAATTGCAGAGCCTCCAGGGTAAGCTCTTTTCCGCTGGAATAACTTTGTTCATCTGTATCATCCAAACGATAAAGAGAATTTTAGCACACCATCAGATACAGATCTGTATTTAGAAATGTGTTAGAAGACACTGCTGGAGGATATAAGCAGTTAGTTTAGGAGAGGTATACGGCTTGATTTTGCTGCCCTCCCCCCATGCTCGCACCCTTGCAAGCATACTCTTTTCAGTGAGAGCATATGCAGTCATGTGGGAAGGAATCTTTCACTGTGTTCCTGTACATGTGACCTTGTCCAATGCCCTCCTTACTGTTCCTGTGATGGGCTCTCTTGAAAAGATGAAATCAGAGGCTGAGACTGAAGGAGCAAGCACCAAGCAAATACAGATGATCATTTGCCAAGCAGCGGCCTCACTATGGGATGCATGGGTAAGAGAGTTTGGTATGGGGTAAGCCAATATTGGTACTGTCTACCCAAATAGTACTGGGAGGGGGAGGAATCTACCTACTACACACTGCACCTAATCAAAATCTATAGAAGCAGAGGACTATTACAAGACTAGCAAGGAACCAAATATTGGTTGTAAAGAGTTGCATCCAACGCACCGCAGAGAGCTATGATTTGGATTGTTGTTTGTTGGTGTATGCTATCAAGTCAGCCCAACTTATGGTGATCCTAAGGTGACCCTAATACAGGGCTTTCTGGGGCTGAGAACGTGTGACATACCTAAGGTCACCCAGTGGGTTCCATAATACAGCGTCAAGGCAACTGATTCCCTTCTATTTCATCATCCTAGGATGAATGACCTATGTATACATAGATTAACTCTGGTTGACAGAATTCACAAGCCATACAATATGGAACACTTTGGCCCTCCAGATGTTCTGGATTGTAATTCTTACAACCTCCTTCTCCTGGACATGCTAGCTGGGATTTCTGGGGGTTGAACATACAACTATAGACCAATCCTGAAATAAGATCATCACTGAGGGTCTAATGGAGTGACTTACTGGAGTTTCTGTCCCAGGTGTGCGGCTGCCTGAGAGCTCTGAACTGTCATTGTGAAAACAAGCCCCCAATGTATGATCTTATATGCAACTGTTGAGGGCAGAAAATAGCACAGGGACCATTTGCACAAATTAATGAGGATCTGCTAAAAGCTGCCTTTCTCTACCCTCTTTCTCCTCCTCTCATTACTTCTTTACACGCACATACACCACCCCCACTTACTGTCTTCTTCCTTCCCCACTTTAGCAGCTGTCTCCAATGCTCAAGGGACAAATTCCTCACCCATCCCTTCAAAATACACTAAAATAGCTAAATCTGCAATTATCTCTGCCCAGTCCAAACCTCTCTGTTCCTGTTCACATTTCAACATGTCACAAAAGGCTTTATAGAATATAATCTGGGATCTTCATTGGCAGAATAACTCAAGAGAACAAAATTTCCTGTTAAAGATATTAGAGATCTAGGGAAGTGAACTGCAGTCTGTAAATGTTCTTGCCATAATAAATCTGTTAGCTTTCAAAGTGCCACAAGACTCTTTGTTGTTTTTAGAAGAATGGGAATTCCACTGTAAAACTTTACTCCTTTCACAAGGTATCTCTCATTGTCCTGAAACACTGTACATACCAGAGTGTATTTGCCAGAAACATGTCCTTTTTCACAGAACTATAGGTACACATTTCATCTATTTGTAGGAAGCAAATGGTACCCTAATTTTCCCTACAAGAGTAGAAGATTCAGAACACTGTGATGAATGAACACATTCATTTCCAACTCTCCTTCAGAATGTTCTATATGATACCTACTCCTGGGTGGTATACACTATGCACACATATCACATACGCACTAGACTGTGAGCCACACAGACTGTGAAGAAGGAGATGTGAAATTGCAGTGTTAATAGGAATTTGAAGGAGGAAACTCAACAATCTGATGGACAGTATCCCTGGGGCCCCTCTCATACACAGAAGAAGTGGTCAAGTCATTAACACTTGCCAGGAAGACAGATCAAAATGTGTGAAGGGGAGGAATTTCCTTTTGTTTCCTGTGAAAATGGATTAACTAATAGAAATTTGCACACATTTTTGTGCATTGCTAGTTGGCCTGACAAAGGTATTCCACTAATATGAATGTGCACATCTCCTAATCAGCATCAACATCAGGATGAAATTCTTTGAGTGGTATCCATTTCTCTTCCTTGAGTAATGCTTTGTTTCACTCCAAGCTGGGTGATCAGTCACAAAAACCTAACTGGCTAATAATCGGAACTCCAAAAATCAACACTGTGGAACACTGTACTGTTTTCTGCTATCAGCGGTTTTCTTTTTGGCTTTGCATATAAGATTATACACTGGGAACTTGTCTTCACAGTGATGACTCAGAGATGTCAGGGCTGTGTGTCTGAGGTGGGAACTCCAGTAAGTTTCCCCATCAGAACTTTACTGATTATCCTTTCCAGAGAATGACTTGTAGCTGTGTGCCACGGTGGGGAATCTTTGGCTATCCAGAAGTTTTTGGTGTCAGCCCGCAGAAGCTCCAGCTATCATGTCTAGTCTTAGGCAGTTGTAAGAGCTGCAGTTTATTATTTATGTATTTATTTTATTTATATCCCATCTTTCTCCTGGCATGGGACCCAAAGCAGCTTGGTGTTGTTGTGTGCCTTCAAATCATTTCTGCCTTATGTGATAACCCTAAAGTGAAGCTATCACAGAGTTTTCTTGGCAGAATTTGTTCACAAGGGGGTTGCCCCTGCATTCCTCTGAGACTGAGAGACTTATGACTTCCCCAAGATCACCCAGTGGGTTTCCATGGCCGAGCAGCGATTCGAACCCTGCTCTCCCAGTGCCCTAGTCCAACATTCGAACCACTATAACCACGCTGAGTCTCAATAAACAGCTTGCAACAATTTAAAACAAAGGGCAGCCAAAATCTTACTTTACAAATGTTAACAACAATTAAGCAAATAATTCTATTTAAAAAAGCACATAAAGTAATTTAAAGGACAGCTAAAACATTATTTCAAAAGAGTATAAATTAACAGTACAGCACAGCACACTGAAAACATTCTTCTCTACACATGATTTCAGAACCAAAGGATTGCCTAAATAGAAAGGTCTCTGCCTGCTGACAGAAAGGGAACACAGAGAGGGCCGACTGAACCTCCTGTGAGATAACGTTCCAGAGCCTGGGAGCAGCTACTGAAAAGGCTCTTTTCCTTGACCTCACCAAACATGCCTGTGATGGCGACGGGACTCTGAGAAATCCTTCCACTGAGATCTTAAAACTTGCACCTGAACCTTGTACAGAACCTCATCTCTGGTGTTCCTTTAACAGATGAATGCAAACTATGGAATTCCAGGTAAAAGGTCCACAGGTTCCTTACAAAGTCAGCAGTAACAACATCAACAACAAACCCTCTTAATTCACGCCACTGCTTCAACATCCATTATCTTTGCATGGCAAGCAGTGCAAATCCCCACTGGCTGGGCTGGTATTACAAGCCAAGTCCCCAGAGTCTATGTCCAGCACTTTATTCATTGAACCAAACACAATAGGCTCAAATCTGTTACACAACAGATGCAGGCTATTAGACATTTCTGTTAAATGACTACATTGCCAGGTCTTCATACTGTGGAGCTCCTGGACTGGAGATGAACTTGCCTTCATCAAAATGCTCCTCAACTCCCCATGGCTGTCAACTGGTAGGTGGCTGGGAGAGAAGGTGAAGTCCTGCCTATCCTTGTCCCTTTAACAGCAGCTTGATCTGCTGATGTTGGAGATAATAATGGGCCCCTGTGCTTCATACCTTCCTCCTATGATGTTTGGGCTTGGGTTTCACAAGATTAAGAAGAAGTGGCATTGTGCTATTGGCCTGACCACCCCTACCCCCATGTCACATGCCTTACTTCATCCATCTCCATCCAGCTGTTGAGCACAGAAGGGAAACCTACTCTTCATATAAGCCTGTGGTGAGCAAACTACAATCCTTGGGCTGCCAGCAGCTCCCCAACCGGCCATCTTTGTGGGCTATGACTCTCCTGCCATCAAACCTCCCCCCATACCAGGGGAAAAAACTTTTCTGCATAAGAACCAGACTTTGCCACTTTGGGAGGCTTTCAGGAATGAAGCTTTTTTGTTTAGAATGGTTTCAGCCCACTCTGCCAAAAATCCAAATGTACATCTAGCTACCTCTCACTTCATTGGCCACTTCCGCACAATACTGTGATAGTGCTATTATTCCCCTTTCATCATCCTAGGGAATCCTGAAGCTTGCAGTTTAGGGAGGAGCATTTAGAATTTTCAGTCAGAGAGCTCTTTGGCCTTACTAAACTACATTTTTTCACCTTTGTTTTCATTATTAAAATATTTCTAGTCCCTATCTTTCTGCCCACGTTGTTCAAAACAAAGAAAATTGTACTGTAATTCTAACTGCCATGGCCCATATACTTGTACAAGGCAATAGCTGAAATCCCAGCCATTATATATGCACCAGGCGGTGTGAGAGTTCTGACATTTTCAAAATACCTGAAGAAATAAATGATTTTTCAATTCTACAGCCTGCTATGGAAGTGGTTCTAAAGTATAGCATGAGTAGTTGAGAAGAAAATTCTAAACAACTTTAAAAGAGGAAAATGAAACTTGAGAACAATAAGTACATGCTGAAATGGTACTTTGGATTTTCGCTGTCACTAACTGCTTCCAAATATTTTCCTGATAAGACAGCCAAGGAAGATGCAATACATATCAGCCAACATACATGATGCACAGAGTGCCATGGAATCAAAAAGGTTTCATGTTAATTACAGTCATTCCAGTCTTGTATTGTAGGACCTATTATTGACATCTAATTATTAATGTTCATAGGCTTGAGTTTTTCATCATCATATTAACTAGCAGTGTTGCATAAATGTAGTGCCGCTATGCCACAACATATTTTTATACAGATACTACAGGGGTAGCAATTCCCCTGCATCAGATGTCACTGAGATAAGCATCTTTTGATAAAAAAAAATGCAGCTAATCCAACTAAGGCACAGGAGGATGTTATAAAGGTTAATCGGATCTAAGCCACTGGGTCTCTTCACCCTGCTGCTATTTATTTAGCGACGTACTTGGCAAGGAGCATTGCCAAGCCCAAATTAAATGTTGAGAATTGCTCCAATGCATTCAGTTGCTGCCCCACCCCCAGCGGCACACAGAAGTGGTTTTCTCACCAGGGAAAGGAAACCTTAGGCAGCCTGGGAACATGGTGTGTGGTCTCTAGTGCTGATCTTCAAAGCCAGGGAACTGCCAGATACAACACAATGCCACTGCAGAATGTGTTTGCAGCTACATGTGACCCCATGCCCATTAAGTATGACAACCTGCTTGTTACTTTATGTGAGAACCTACCCTCCGTTTACAACAAGAGCTCTTTGCTTGTTACAGCTCCAGGGAGCAAAAGCCATAGAATGAGCTGCCTAAAAAATGCCTTTAAGAGAGAAACTGCAAAGTCTTGTTACTTCTCAAGCAGAGATATAGAGGAAGCTGCTCTACACCATCCCAGATTATTCATCCATCTACAGCACTATTGTCTATTTTGATTGATTTATTGATTTAACAGCCTAGCTTTTGCCTAGAAGTGAGACCTGGGGTATTTCACAAGATTTCAAAAGGACACAAATAAAAGCACCTTATGTTATAATATGAAAACAACTAAACAAATTATATTAAAAACAACCACTGGACTAAAAACAATTCCAAAAGCACCACAGTTAAAAGAGTACACTGCTCTCCCTCCCATTAAAAGCCCCTTCCTCAGCAGCCAATCAGATACCAATGAACCTTTCAGGAGGTTAGACTCGATGGCCATTGTGGTCTCTTTCAACTTTATGTTTCTATGATTCCTAAATTAAAAAGTCTTTTCGTGCCTTCAAGCACAGAAGGGGCCAGTATAGGCTTCCAGGGGACAAAATTCCACAATTTGGCAGCAGCAACGAGAAGATCTTCTCTCACACCCACATCCCAACTTTTCCCTGAAGGTGGCAAGTCTTCTTTGAAGATCTGAAAACTCAAAGTAGGCTCAGAGAGGAAGATAGGGCCCTTCAGAGAGCCCAGACCCAACTGCTTAAGATCAGTCTACAGCCAGTTGCCCAGTACAGAAAGCTTTATGTTCTCTCCAACCTGAAACACATCCAACTTGGGTATATTATGTTAAAGGAATGTTTATATCTGTGTCTGTATTTATAGATGTCGATATAAGCTTTATAAATCTCTGGGTTTATCCTTTTGGTTTTCCTAGGGTTTTTCAGAAGTTTGAAGCCCCACTGACTTCTATACTTAGGGAGTTAAAGGACCTCTGAATAAAGGGATCCTTCTACCACTAGTCAGCCGGCCTAGAAGAAGCAAATATCTTCCCCTCTTCACATACACACACACATACACCTGAATCACACCACCATCACTACCTCCAGTGCAACACTTTATTGACAGGGTAATTCCAAAATATGCCTGCAGATACATTGGCTCCCCTGTACAGGTATTATGCTCACAGCTTGGAAAAGCTACTGTTTTGAACTAAAATGCCCAGAACATATCAGTCAACATAGGCAAGCTACTTGGGATTTCTAGGAGTTGTAACACATAAAAGTTACTTTTCCAGGCTCTGATTATGCCAAATGAACTGACATCAGAGAGAAGGAGGGGGTTAAGTGAAGTTTTAGACCAATGGACAATGCCCTGTTCTCTTCTCCAGCCTTGGATCCAAATGTGGAAGTGACAGATTTAAACTAGACAATTTTTGTGGCCACCACGACCTGGCTTTGATGCTGTAAATCTCCCTGGTGGAACAGCTCCATCATTGTGAGGACATGGAAAAAGGAGGTGTGAGCCAACAGCATCCTGAATTTCCTGCTTAGAATTTAAACAAACCCAGAGGGATAAACCAGGTCAATATGAACAGTTCTCCTAAGTCGTCGCCATCATCATCATCATCATCATCATCATCATCATCATCATCAGATACTTTCCTTTGCACCTCTGTGGCCATGTTTCGTGTGTGAGGACTCATCTGTATTTATGCCAACTCTGCTAATTATCAGTCATTTCTTCTCCATGCAGTTGTACACCATTAGCTGTTAACTTCTTGCTGTCTTACATTAGTTGTGTTAGCCTTTTCAGTCTATTCACTCTTTCCCAGCTATATGGTTCTCTTCTTTTCAGGTGAAGTTACATCTTAGGAAACCACATAAGTGGTTCCAAATGCCAGGACAACATTGGATGGAAAACAACTGTAGGGAAGAACTCACAGACAGGCATGAGAAGGGAGCTTTATTCCTCTTCTACAATTCATCTCTCCTCATCAGTCATACTTTCTGTCTCAATAGTTGAATAATTAAAATTTTCTTTCCATGCACAGATAGCTCTTTATCTGTGTTACACCTCAAGATATCCTGTCAATATAGTCCAGAAACCTGATCATTGTTATACACAGAAATCATATACCCACCTGGGGCCCCACTCTGAGGGAAAAGGTGGCATATAAATACAATCAATCAATCAATAAATGTTATAAGAAATTATAGAAGGCATATATAATTTTATATTTAACAACAATTAATATTCCTATAATTATAATTAACAGTTAACTACATATTTTCAATATGACACTTTCCATGGTAGTTCTGCATGTAGGACAAGTTGCAGTAAAGTATTCTGCAATTTATTTCAGTCCCTGAAAGTTTGAGAGGGAGCTACAGAAAGTCCACATGAAAAATAATTAAGATATACAATAATTATAATTTCTGGTATAAAATTTGTCTTCCTGAGAATCTTAACATCTTTTAAAAATTTTACATAAAATATTTATAGCCTTCCCTTGTAGTGAAAAAATGTTTAAAAACAGAGACAGTGCTGGTGAAAGACTCTGCTCTCTGCCATGTATCTGCCATCCCTTGGTCAAGGTCTCCAGGAACTTTCTTCTGTATGAAGCAGGGATGGGAACTGTAGCCCAGGAGGAGAAAAGGAGGGCTGAAAAAGACTGATGGGAGAAACAAAGTGGATAGAACAATGGAAGGAATGAGGAGGACATCCTCTGTAAGCAAGCCATTCAGGTCTCTAGTAACTGCTACCAATTCCTGGCCTCAGAACTTGTTGGGTGGAATGGAAAAGGGACAGGAAAAGGTGGGGTGGAGAGGGTAGGGACCAAAGGCTACACCCACTTTCATTTCTATCCGCCCCTTCTGCCAGCATGCATCCCTATTGGTTTACTCCTGAAGGTAGGCAACTCCTGACAGAAAGGAGGACCCAAATCTTAGGGAGAAGCACATGGGAGGAAAAGGAAGAGAAATCACCACCAGTTGGCTCAGAAATAACAGTGGTGCGAGCCTTGCATGTGCTGAAACAGATCCAGGCACTGATGCTTGTCAAACGAAATTGTCTGCCTGGAGCTAGCCAAGGTCCTGCAATTCAGGCTGAGCTCCATTTGCTGTCTTAAAAAGAAAGCCCTTCTTTCCACCACCAGAGCTCCATTGACAGGACAGGACGGGACATCCCTCACAGTCACCTGATTCTCTGTTCCTGCCACCACATTAGTCCTTAACCAAATATTTTCAAAGCCTCAAATCAAATAAAATATCATTCATTTTGTTGGACTAGTACTTGGGAGACCCCAGTTGCAATCTCCATAGAGTCATGAAACCTACTGAGAGGTCTCTCACTGAGCCTCACCTACCTTCAGTTTGTGGTGAAGATATAGTGGGAAGGAGGGGAGACATGCATGCTGACTTGAGCATATGAAGGGGGTTGGATATAAACGTAAAAAAAAAATCTCATAATTACATAACCGATGATTAAAGTTGAGACCAAGGAGAAAGTATGCACAAAATTAAATGCAAATTTGAACAAGTTGGCAACTGCACATGGATAGCTTTGGCAGCACAGTAACAAAATTATAACAGCATATGCTATTATTGTTTTGTCCTTAATGCTAGCTTATTCACTCATAAATTCAGTGCTACTTGTAAGTGGCGAACAGCTCACATTCCCACTCTCACCCTGTCTTCTCCATAATGCCATGTTTTGCAATAGGCCCAAATGCTCAGTTGTTTTTATCAGTTTTATCACTTAACTTAAAAAAAAAAGACAGGACAGAATAACAGAACTGGCAGCCATACAGAACCAGGTGAAAGCAAATGAATTCTCAGTGCACTTTTCAGGACTATTTACTGGGATCATAAATCAGCTACTGGTGAGCACCTTTCCTTGGCCACCAGTCATCCTAAATAATGCCATAAATCAATACAGCTAGGCCAGAGTGCCTACTCCAGGAACCACCATGGAATACTCACGGCATTTAGTTTAAAATAAAATAAAAAGCATATACCATGTGGGAATTATGCAGTCTGAAACATACCTACCCATAAGATCCACCGAAGGAAGTTTAGTTGGGGAGGAAGGTAAACAAAGCTGACTTAACATCAGGATGTAATGGGGGGAAAGCTTTTCATTTTTAAGTTATACGCCATCTCTTAGTCTGCTCAGCAGAGCAAACGTATCTGTTTTACCAATGTAGTCATGGTTTGCTAATGCACCCTGTTAAGATACATAAGTTTACTGAGACATGCATACAATAATCTGTCAACTAAGGCAACACACACTGCATCTCATAAAATAGACCACAGTTCTCAGAAGTTTATGCCAAATAAAATGTGCTAGTCATGATCTGATGTTATGACACTGTAGGTTTTCCAGCCAATGAAGTGGAGCAGGAAAATGCACAACCTGACAAAACCATTTTCTGAAAATCATTCCTACCTGTTCTGGAAGAGAACGAAGTTTGTTGGCAGCCTGAAGGTGCATGTAGTATGAAAGTGCTGAGAATGTTCCATATTATCTAGAGCAGTCCAAAGTATTAAACTGCAGAGCTTGGGAAAAGTTACTTTTTCAGACTACAGTTCTCAAAATCTCTCACCAGCATCACAACTGCCAATGATAGCTGGGAGATGCTGGGAGTTACAGTCAAAAAAGTAAATTTTCCAAGATTTAAATTACAGTGCCTGCAAGAAGTGGACAAAAAAAATCAATTGGGGAGAAAATGAACAAAGAACTGTCAAAACTAGGGCTGTTGATTAAAAGAGTTAAAAAATGTTCCTTCAGCTTTTTATCCATTCTGGGATAGAGACTGGGTTGACTGCAAAATATCTCAAAGGCTGCTTCAGGATACAACTAACACCCTGGATATAAAATAGCAAACCGAAGGATCACTGTGTCAAACCCTGCCAAAGGTTTAGAGATGTATCAGTTACAGGTCAATTCACACCAAGCTACTCTTCCGTTCTGAGGTGCAAAGCAGAAATATTGTATCCTGCCTCAATGGATATTCTAATGGACTTTTGTTCAAGAAAGCCAGCACCATTAGTTGCAGTTCATATTCTCTTTTGTTTTATTTCACCCCTGTTTTTCTAGCAGTGATTTTTCTTCTCTTTTAAAAACCAAGCCAGAATAGCTGAACATGCACAGTAAGATCTATTTTAAGTACTTTAGTAAGGAAGGGACACCAATTCAACCGAGGCTTCACTTTCCATGGCTGCAGAGCTTTAATGTTTTATTTACCTACTTTTAAAAAATTTACACTACACAGTGTGGTGTAGCGATTTGAGCACTGGTCTATAACTCTGGAGCCCAGGGTTCGAATCTCTGTAACTTTGGTTAGGAGCCAGAGTGTTATAGTGGGCTGAGTGTTGGACTAAAACCCTGGAGAACCAGGTTCAGATTCCTGCTCAGCCATGGAAACCCACTGGGTGACTCTGGGGAGGTCACACTCTCTCAGCCTCAGAGGAAGGCAAAGGCAAACCTCCTCTGAACAAATCTTGCCAAGAAAATTCCATGATATGTTTGCTTTAGGGTCACAGTAAGTCAAAAATTATTTGAAGGCACACACAACAATAACTTCACAAAGACTTCAGTGGCCATGCTGGCTTGGAGATACTGGGAGCTGTAGTACCAAAAAAGTAAGATTTTCCAAGCACTGTATGCTTATACACACACATATTTCCTTTCTCCTACTGGCATGCTGGAGCAAACAGAAATTTTGAAACAGTATAAAACCCTGAAAAGCCCAGTTTACTAGAGGCAGACACCCTCACTTAAACTGACTTCAACTGTCAAGGGAAAAAAACCCAATAACAAACCAGTATCAGTCCACAGGTTACTGAAAACCTCTACATAACTGATAACAGAGATAGTGGTTGCACGGCAGGAGAAAATACAGTGCTGTGAAACACAGTAATTCTAGAGCAGTTTTCATTCCTTTAAAAATTCTGCTATCATGGCACAGTGTTGTTATGGCAAGAGCAGAAGATTCAAAGCCCAGCGATAGGCTGCTTCTACGGGCACAGGCAAGAGCCTTAAAAAAAAGACGGACATTGTTTTGACTAGCTAGCCAGCTGGCACTGTTCCTATAGAGACAGGACCCTCCCCTAGACAATAAGGCAGCCAGCAAGAATGAGATTTTAAACACACAGCGAGCTTGCATAACAATACTTGGCCATGATGTCTTTAGCATTTGTGACCCCAGCACCACCACCTACACCGTAAGCTTTAAATTTTAATCTTGTTTTAATGGACTTGCACATGGAGGATGTGGTACTCTGTGTAACGCATTAGTAAGAACTCTAGCACTGGGAGAAAAAAAATAAACTGCCATATAAATCTGAAATAGAACATTAGTACACTATGTGCTTTCAACAACACACAAGCATCAATCCCTGCACGTAAAACACACTGGGAAATCAAGTCAGAATGAAAGCAAGATTATCAAGTGCAATTTAATTTCAATCACATCTAGTGTCACTCACTCTGTTCCTGCAGCCCCATTCCTCACATAGGGTGTAGTCCGAAGCATTTTGGAGGCAGAAGGAAGAGCTGATACATACATTTTTAATAAGAGGAGAAAAGACTCTGACACTTTTACAAACCTGGAGATTCAGCATACAGACAAATTACCCAAAGCTGTTTAACTCAAGCCTGGCTGTACCCTTCCTCTAGCGCTTTCTCTGCAGGAGAAATATATATACATTACAAACAGAAAGAAGCAAATCAGAGACTGTCCTACATAGCAGGGTGTTGCATGAACCTCTGTTAGAAATGGATGCCTTAAAAAAAACCCCAAAAAACCCCCCTCATCCTACAAAAAAATTAAATGAAGCTGAGGTAATTTTTAGTTGTTGTGTGCCTTCAGCTCATTTCTGAGTTATGGCAACCCTAAAGCAAATCTGTCATGGAGCTTTCTGGGGGCTAAGAATGCGTGATACACCCAAGATCACTCAGTGGGTTTCCATGGCCAAATGGAGCACTGAACCCTGGTTTCCAAGGTCATAGTCCAAAGCTCAGACCACTACACTGTGATGGCTCTTGAGGTGATTTACCCGAAAAGACAAGTTGTAATGTAATATATTAAGACTGTATCTCTTAAATATGAAAGCCAGTGTGGTGCAGCGGGTTTAGTGTTGCAATGACACTGTAAGAGGCCAGAGTCTGACTCCACTCTTAGCCGTGGAACCCTCCTTGGGTGATCCTGGACAAGTCACTCTCTTTCAGCCTTAGAGGACAGCAGTGGCAAACCTTCTCTGAATAAATCTGGCCAAGAAAACTCTATGAGAGGGTCACCATAAGTTGCAGTCAACCTGAAGGCACGTAATAACAACATCTCTTAAGTATACAGGAGTAACTAACAGGACACAAGCAGAATGTTTTTGTAGGTTACACAAGGAGATTGCTGCCCCAATACAAAAATTGGTATCTGTACTCAGAAGAAAATTTCTATGTTTGCAGACAATGCAAATAAACTTCTACATGCACCACCCAATTTCTTCAAGGTATGATTCAATGCACTAAAGATACACACTGTGACATGGCAGTTGCCATTAATAAGAATTGGAACAAGGGTCATCAAGAGTACAATAGTAGGTGAATATACCATGTTTGCCAGCATATTAGATGCACCAGCATGTAAGACGTGCCCCATTTATAAGTCAGCAAATACTATTTGCCGGTGTATAAGATGCACTGGCATATAAGACGCACCCCATTTTCAAACAGTATATTTCAGGAAAAAAAGTGAGTCTTATACACTAGCAAATAGGGTATGTGATTTCACTAATGACAGATTTAGAGGATACAGAAGGACATGAATTCCAGCCAGGGGCATCTCAAGACATTTTGCCACCGAAGGCAAAGGACAAGGTGGTGCCCTCTCACCTGTTCTCAGTAAAAAAAAAGGGGGGGGGCTGGTCGAACTGCTGTTAATTCAAAACACTGTTAATGGCCTAACATCTTTCTCTACATTTCAGTGAATAGTCAGCTTAAGGAGATGAGGGCAAGTTCATGACATGAAGAACCCTTTCTTTCCACAGCAGGGAGAACTCACCAACAACATCTGGAGGAGGGGCTACCACCACTGCCCTCAATATCTGGTACCTAAGGAACTGCCCATCCACTATAGATGGAGCTCAGACAAACTATGCCCATAGGAAAAAGTGAGTGAAATGCCTTAACAGCTGCTGGGATACATGTACACATACATCTCAGGCTGACTTAAACAAACAAAATAAACCACAAGATATACAGCAGGAAGCAAAAGAAGCACTGAAAAATCTCAGTGCAGTACACACACAACATTTTGGTACAATGTCATGCACAAAGGAAGCTGCTGTAGCTCTAGCATCACTGAAGAGGTGAAACCATTCTAAGCTTTAGTCAGAAATCTAAAGGAACCAACTGAGGTACTGAACAAACTGAAGCTTAATCCAGTCAAGACAGAGATGCCTCTGGTCAGCCAAAAGACAGGTCAGGAAAAATAAGGATTCAGCCACTGCTGAATGGGTTATTCTCCTCACGAAGCCACACATTTGCAGTTTGAGTGTACTCCTGGATTCAACTCTGAAACTGGAGGCCCCGTTTTTGGTAGTGATCAGGAGTGAATTTGCAAAGTGCATAGCTTGTGCACCAGCTATGTCCACTCCTGAAGAGTTCTGATCTGGCTACATTGACATTGGCACATGCCTTAGTGACATTTTGTTTGGATTACTGCAATGTGAACTACACGGGCTGGCTTTGAAGGGTGTTCAGAGACTTCAGCTGATTCAAAGATCTACATCTGGACTATGGATCAGGCTTACTCACAGGCAACTCCCTTCACTAATAGTCTGTTTCCAAGTACAATTCAAAATGCTGGTTGTGATCCATAAAGCCCTATATGGCTCAGGTTCTGATTATCTGAGGGACTGAATTTTCCCATATGAGCCTGAGCAGTTTTAGAGATCTTCAGAGGAGGCCATGCTCTCTGTCCCACCATCCTGATAGGTACATTTGGTGGAAATGCAGAAGAGGGCCTTCTTGGTGGCAGCCCCAAGGCTCTGGAATTCCCTACCTAGAGAGGTAGGATTACCCCACTCCATGTTGTCCTAGCAGCAGAGGAAAATTGTTTGATCCTAGAGGCCTTTGGGGACTGGCTGCCGATGGGGAAAGGGTGTTTAATAATGTGACACATTGTCCATATTTCTTGCTTTTTAATGGTAAGTTTTTAAATTGTTTTTAATTCTATTGATGGTATAAATATATTCTAACCTTTGAGTGTTTTTTGTAACACAGACTTTTATAGGCATCTGTTTTAATTTCTGTAAGGTGTCTTGAGTGCCAGGGCTGGGGAAAATGTGGAATATAAATAGAATAATAAACAATTATCTGTTAGTGTATAGGGTGTAGCACCTGCACCACTCCAGAAACATGGGAACTACACCAGCTTCTACTGACCATGAGGCTTGGCAAGATGCCTCCATGACCTGGCTTTGAAGTGCAAGTAGTTCACTGAACTACAGAGCTGGAGTTATAAGCAAATTTGGCTGAAGTCATCAGAACCATGCTAACTTCTACTCCAGCTTCAAAATAAATTAAAAAAAATTAAATGAGAGCTAGCATGTTGTAGGGGCTTAAGCACTGGACTGTGACTCTGGGCACCAGTGTTCAAACCCCTGCTGCCTGGCCATGGAAACCCACTGGTGATCTTGGGCAAGCCATGCTCTTTCAGCCTCAAAGGAAGGCAAAGGTAAGCCCCCTCTGAACAAATCCTGCCAAGAAAACCCTGTGATAAGTTTGCCTGAGGGTCGCCGTAAGTAGGAAACAACTAGAAGGCACACAACAACGGTATTAAATCCCTAGTATACCGCATATTTACTTTCAAAGGAATTTAGGAAAAGTTTTCTTTGGCAATTTTAATCAAAACAAATATATTTTATGTTCTATTAGTCAAAGTAGCCTAATGATTGACGTAGTGGTGATGAAATGCCTTGTGCTACCCCTTTACTACAGTAAATTTGTAATTACTAGTTAATATATGTTCTCCATTTATGAAGGAGTCAGCGTCAGACAACAGAAAAATAGAGGAGCAAGAGTTAAAGTTGAAGGTTGGGCACACCGTCTCCACAGTCTTTGTCGGTAAATTCCCCTGAAGCCCAATTCTGGGCTATTACATGTAGCAATAGGACCTGACTCCTGCCCAAGAGTACCAATATTACCACATCCATCAGAGACAACCATCTTTCCCCGAAGGGGTGGAGGATCTAGGCAGGCATAGATCCTGCATCAATGCAACATTCTAAGTGCCACTGGTTTGGGTATGATGAAAGTTGCAGTCAAAAATATCAAATGTTCCAAGTTCTGTATATGACTTACACCAGGGATACAGTGAAAGTATAGCCCAGAGGCTTCATGAAGCCCCCAACTCCCACTTTTGCAGCCCATTAAGCTCAGCAAGTCCACCCAAAATTCAAAATTTATGATCTAAGTTTTGCCCTCAAGAGGCCAAAAACAACAGAAAGCCACCTGCAAATGTGACAGTTTAGTTTTCTCATCCTCCTCAGAATCTCACTCCCAAATGTCTATTTTCAGCCCAAACCACCTGAAAATGGCAAGTGGAAGTGATGTGACATCACTTCCAAATGCTACAATGCACCACTGTGGCTGCAGCAGGGCAGGGCAAAGACCACCCCTCACCCCTATTGCCCTGACTTACATTTTTTCTCACACAGCTGTCATCACAGGCTACTTAGAAGAGCCTGAATGGTATGTACTAGAACTCTCTGTAGATGGCCTGGCAGATGCAGGCAGTAGCAGGCAAAGCAGTGACACTGTGTCGCATTTCTTTGGCCTGCAGCTGGAAAATTGCTGCTGCTGCTGCTGGGGATACCTGGTCTACATAATACCAGAAAGGAAGGGCGGGAGTTACATCACTAGTAAGAGGCAGCAAGTTCAGACCAGTGGTGTGAATTATTAAAGAGCAGAGCATCACCTCTGCAGGGAGTGTGGGGGAAGTGCTGCAAAACACAAAATAGTGACTTCATAGCTCAAGGCAAGCAACAGCAAACCCTGTATGATCCTCTTGAGGGAAGGAGAACAGCCGCTTAAAGCTATATGAATCTAGCCTTAAAATTCCCAGTTACCTTTTTCTGTGCACATTCTCTTATACTTCCATAACTTCCAAACTTAGAAACTGAAACGCAGATGTTATACATACTGATTAGGTAGAATAATTATACCAGGAGAAAGGAATGAGAGAGAGAAAAGAAAAGCAGAGCTTTTATTTGTTCCCTTGGGAAGCCAGTTCCACTGAGCTTTGCCCCTTCCTTTCTGTCATCCAACAGCCATTCCACTAGGCTCAGGGGCATCATAACATTAAGAACAGTTCTCAGAATTTTCTTGTTTTCCTTTTCCCTTCCCATCCTCTTTTCTGTCTGTGTCACATTTTTTCAGACTATAAGTGTAGCATGGCAGCTCTTCCCATTCCCTGAGATGTCAGTTCTAACTACAGTGACATGTGCCTTGGTTACATCCCGTTTGGATTAATGTTAACACACTCTGTTTGAAGCTACCTTAGAAACTATTTGGAAGCTTTAGCAAGTCCAAAATGCTGTGGCCAGGCTGTTGACCAGAGCTGGTTACAGGGCCCCTGTGATCCTCCCTGTTGAAACAGCTTCACTGACCACTGGTCCATTTTTAGGCAGAATTCAAAATCTTGGTTACAACATTTAAAGCCATACGCAGCCTGGGTCCAGACCACTTAAAAGACCATATCTCCCTATATGAGCTGGCCCAAGTTTTAAGATCTTGAGGGAGGGGCTTTCTCGTGGTCCCACCATTATCACAGGCATGTTTGTTAAGGGCACAGGTGAGAGTCTTCTCAGTGGCTCCCCCAGGCTGTAGAACTCCTTTACACGGGAAGTACAGTTTACCCCCTCTGCTCTCTTTCCTGTGGCAGGCAAAGACCTACATTTAGGCAGTCCCTTGCTGTTCGAAGTACGCAGCAAAAGCATCTTCTCAGTGTTGTGTGCTGTTAGTTTATTTTTCACTTTTGTATTTTAAACTGTTTTAACTATGTGCTTTTTAAATAGCATTCTTTAATTGCTTATAAACTTTTGTAAATTCATTCTAGCTAGACCATGTTTGAATTTTTTTATAAGCTGTTTTGAGACCCTTGCCAGAAGAAAGGTGAGATATAAATTAAATAAACACATAAATAATAGAATAAGCCCAAGGTTTTTAAAAGTTGATACGTAAGCTACTCTGAAAGCTTTCCAAGCTTTAGAAAACTTTATAAATGACCTAGGTAAGTGACTCCTTCCATACCTATACCCCCAAACCAAGGATCTTGTACTTTTAGCATAGTGACACCTTCACACCACCATATTTTCCAAGGCATTCTTTCCTTCAGATCTTGAGTCATGGCAAATCATATAAAAGGGATTTCTTTTTTTTTTAACCCCAGAGCCTAAACTGGAAATGTCAAAGGGGTTAAAGCTGTAGAACCAACCTGAGGTGCTGTTTAAGAGGGGGAATAAGAAAAGAGGCACTGTGGTCTTCACAGGCAATCTGCCTCAATATTTCCTTCAAACTCCACTTGAGAAATGTAATGCAGTGGTGGCAGCTGGAAAGAAAGAGCAAGGACAGAGGGCCCAATTTAAAGCTACTGGGTCTTTGTGGCTTACAACAGGCCTCCCTTCTTGACTCCGTAATCATGTGATCCATGAACAGAGTGCCTCAGAGGACACTGGCCCAGCTGTCATTCCCATCCTTCCCAAAGGTATGAGCAGCCTGGGACAGGTGTTTCTAACCAGCCTCATCATACTAGGTAAAAAGACAGATTTGCATCATTCCCTCACTCACCCCATCTCTACCCACTGGTCCCCTCTGTCTCCAAACTCTCTGACAGGCCATGCTGACAACTGCAAATGGGATTAAGATCTGAGACAGATGCAAGCAGCCCACCGCCCCCCCCACCAACAACCTTTTGCCTCAGCTACACACACCATCACATGAACTTTCCCAGCTTTCAAATCTTTCTTTCCAGTATTGTAATGTTCCCCCACTTTCTCATCTTAGGGGAAAGAATGAAGGGGCAGGGATTGGACAGAGAGGAAACCCTTTTATATAGCCTACTATATATCTCACTCAATGGACCAAAAACAAACGAACAAACAAAGCAAGACTCCTTTGTGGTGGGCATGTGGGATCCATCAAAAGGAGTGAGGGAAAGTATCACTTTAAAAAGTGCACTTTGGTAGTTGTTTTAGATTGTGAGTTACCCCAGGGCCTGACATAGACTGTAAAACAGGATGTTAAATCAACTATGAGGCTACACTGGGTCCTGAGACCACAAATTGAAAACAAAACAAAGCAAGGAAGCAGGTTTGTGGCTGGAGCGTAACAATCGCTAGACTAGCCTTCTTGGAGGCTCTGCTGGCAGTGAAACTGCACTTGAGTGTAGACAGACAGGATTAGAATTAGCTGGAGGGACTTCTGGCACCAGAGGAGCAGGAAGAACTTGAAATCAAGCCAACGTGCTTATTAAGCAAAATACTTGCAAGCAATCTGGATTTCTCTTAGTCACCTCGGCCATTTACTTTCCTGCAATTTCACGGCCAGTATATTGTGCTCTTCTCCATCAGTATGTTCTTTTTGACAAGTATTATGCAGCTTAATGCCAAGTCCAGATGAAGCAGCACAGAGGGAAGGGGGAAAAGACTGTATTTCTTTTTCCTAAAAATGTCTTTTCTTTTGCATTTCTAGCTCTAGAAATATAAAAGCAAATGTTGCCGAATTCTTTTTTTTCTTTCATTTTTTACACAACTCATGTCAACCTTGCAAGAGACATATTTGAAATCAAGCGACCATAAAATACGACAATCCTTTAATAAGAAAAGTTAATCTGCTTTTACTGAAGTCACCTTTTTACCTAATATTATGAGGTTCAGAAATACACAATTCCTGTGATTTTTAACGCACAAGTAAGCCTGCAAAATCAAAAGTAAAAGAAGTTACAGTTTCCTTCAGAGAAGCATTCAACTATAGCACTCAAGAGTTCTCTGTTATACTGTAGTTCTTGCTGATACCCTAATTAATGTGATTAGGCAAATCTTTCCCTTCCATCCTTCTCTGTTCCAGGGTGTCACTGCAAGACAATTGGCAAGGTAGATCTCTCTTAAAATTTCTCTGTCTCTCTCAAACACAGTAGCCTAAACACTACCCACCCCCAGCCTGGGAGAAGGGGGAATAAGGAGGCATTTCTCTCTCTCTCACTCTGTTACTTTGCTTTGTCCATTATCTTCCCGTGCACTGGCAAGTTGGTGGATATAAAGGGGAGAGAAAACCCCTAGCAAAGGAATCGATGGCTCCCACCCAAGATGTAACAAAAATGCAGTGAAGATGAATGAGGGCGCTCACTTAACACCAGGGAGCTTCTGGTCTGGAAGCTTGCTCTGAACAGACTGTTTGTCAAAGTTTTTTACAGTGTGAATGAGAAGCAAGGATAAACTGCTATTAAGATAGGCATGTGAACAGCTACTTTAAATGAACCAGCTAAGGAGTTCAATAAAGTGGGATCTACTCCCAAGTCCTAAACAAGGACAGATCACATAACTCACGCCCAAATCCTAACACTTACCAGAAGGAAAGGGAAATGACCAATTGCTTTGTTATAATCAAGGAACTGAGTTGGTTTCTGAAGTCAAACAGAATCTGATTTTGTAGAAAACAACCAGACATTGTTGGTGTTATGTGCTTTCCAGTTGATTCAATTTATAGTGATTTTCTCACAAGGTTTTATTGGCAAGATTTATTATTCAGAGGTTTATTACTGCCTTCCTCTGAGGCTGAGAGGGTGTAGCTTTCCTAAGTCATCCTGTGGGTTTCCATTGCTAAGTAAGGAGGATTCAAACCCTGGTGACCAGGAGTCCTAGTTCAGCACTCAAATCACTATAGCACACTGGCTTAACAGAATGGCTTTAAGGGGAAAAACCCACAGAAATTCATTTTTTTCTTCTTCCTTAAAATAAAATATATATGAAAGAAGTATTTACATTTTTAAAGTCAAGTGCCTCATCCTTATGAATCTAAAATGAAAAGGAAACAAGTGGACTTTGAGAAGACTACACTGTGCAGAAATAAGACAATGGCCTTTGAAATGATGCCCCAGAATAGATAGTATGCTCATTCCAATGCTCCACCCTTCAGCTGATCTCCTCTCCTGCTGTCCCAATCTAGACAAGCTCTGAGGCTGTACAGTATACAACTCTGGCAAGCAAAAATGCAAATTCACCTGATTTATATCATTGGCATTTCAGCTGCAGTTTTTTTTCCCTTGCTTTTTCTTCACTTAACTTGTTATATGGTTTAGGTGGGTTAGCTGTTTAATTTATTTGCTTTTCAGCAACAGTTACTTTGTTTTCTCACAAGAAAATCCTTATACAAGTTCTTCACATCTATTTGTTTTATTAACAAATATGAACTAGTTTGCATCCAATGAATCTTTGCATCGCTGACACTGGTAAACCCAGTCCAAAATGCCTTTACCCCTGAGCCCAGGCTCAGCTTAGACTGACCCACAAGGCTCTGGTGAATCCAATATCCCTATTCTGTAACAGAGGCCCTGTCCTTGCCCTCTGCAATGTGGGAAAAATGCAAAGGGCAAGAACCAGTCCAGGTTCTTTGGTTAACTTTATCACACTTTTAAAATCCCATCTTTCCTCCAAGGAGCTTGGGATGATATACATGACTCTCCCCCATCACTTTTATCCTCACAACAACCCTGTCAGGCAGGCTAGGATGAGAGTGTATGATCTGGCCAAGATCACTCAGTGAGGGATTTGGAACCAGGTCTTCTCAGCCCCAAATCTAGCACTCTAATTCAGTGTGGGAAACCTTTAGCCCTCCAGATGCTGTTAGATTGCAGTTCCCATCAGCGTTCAAGTATGATGGGCACTGTAGCCCAATGACAGATACCACACTCCTTTCTAACAATTCCAGCCCATTAGGCAGTGCCATCAAAGAACCAGCCAGCAATGTCACATCCGAATGTTAGTTCTTTTAAGTATTGAGAGGTCTGGTAATATTACCACCTATTTACCACATTCTCATGAACTGGTAGAACATGGAACCACAGCCCAACAAAATGTCTAGAATATGCCACAATTCCAAAGCCAAAGACACAGTAACTTTTGATTGCAGGCCATCTTGCAAATCAAACAAGAATTATTAGCCCATCTAATAACCTGCTTATGCCACATGGTTGCCCATACTTGCCTACAATGTATAGTTGTGGCACACACATGTCCATAAAGATGCCAGTGCTCCTTGTTTATAGATGCTGCCTCAGCCTGGGCATCTGGAGATATTTTTGCACTTGTTGCAGGTATAACCGAGCCAGAAACTGTATATAAGCCAGTTCTGGGCAAACAAGGAACAGTAGCAAATATACGCACAGGGGAGAGTTGAGCACATTTTTTTTTCTAAAAGAAGTTAAAATGCATGGACCACACACACACACCAACATTTCTAACTGGTTCAACCCATATTGTACAAGATACCATTTTGTTTCCATTTCTCACACATTTCTAAAGCGGACATAAAACAAAGCTTTAAAATGGAAAGCAAAGAAGGAAAGAAAGAGAAAGAACTTGCTCAGCACAGGAAGGTGTAAGGCAGGGACAGGATGCAAATACTTCATTCAGAACTGTGCTTCTGAAACGGGAATTATGTATAAAGCACTCAGCATGGTTCATACCCATCTCCATTCTCATGAGAAACCACAGATGTGGAGCAAAAATGCCATGTGTGCAATTTTATACCAGAAGCAAGTGTATAAATATATTTTGGAACTCAGCTGAAAAATCACTGGCTGGCACTGAGTCAGACTAACAGTCTTGCAAAAAAAGAAAAGTGAGACTGACTACAGAGGAATGTCATGATGCTGATTCTGAAGAAGACCCAAACAACCCAGATGCAATAGAGCAGTGGTTCTCAACCTGTGGGTCCCCAGATGTTCGTGGACTTCAGCTCCCAGAAGCCCTGAGCATTGACCATAGTGGCTGGGGCTTCTGGGAGCTGAAGTCCACGAACATCTGGGGACCCACAGGTTGAGAACCACTGCAATAGAGGATAGAGATGTTTTACTTCCAAGAGTTGTCTGGACAAGGAGATTTAGCTTTCCACTGAAGCTAACCCTGCTGACATCCTATCTTTTGAACAGTCATTAAACGTGCAGAAGTCCTGCCTTCTTTTGCATCTGTCCACCCTAGACACAAAGAAGGAAGAGGTACCAATGGCCGGATAGGTAAAACCAATGAAGTTTTTTCCCAACTTGGTGCCTATCAGATGTGTTAAATTACAACCTCATTATCTCTAGCCAGCATGACAAACACTTTTGGAGGATATCAGGTCGAGGAAGGTGGGATTATGATTACTAATTTAATTCATATTGCACCCTTTCTCATAACAGCTCAAAACAGTTAGCAATCTACATAAAAATACACTACTACAAATTACAACAAATATCACAAATTACAAATAACTAAAATACAGTAAAATATTAGTATGTGCTGCTAAAATACCATAAAAGCGATTTTTAAAAATACCAGCACCAGAAGAGAAATTAACCACTTTTTTTATTCCTAAAGGGTTTGTGCAATAATTTAATTGGTGCCTGAAAGATAAACAGTGTGTGGGACAACTAAATCTTGAACAGCAGCGAGTTCCGTAATGAGGTTTCCACCACAAAGAAATCCCTGCCACTTGTGACAATCCTGTGTGGCATGTTATTTAAGAGCACCAGAAACAACTGCCTGATTTATCATAAGATCTGGGTAGATTGATACTGAGAGGCAATTCTCCAATTACTGGGTCCTCAACTGTTTGGGGTTTTGTCCACTCACATCAGTAGCTTATTGGCACACAATGCAAACATTTCATTTTTAGCTGTTCCTGAAAACACCTGGGCAGTAGAAATTTTCAGCAGTTGCTGCCTTCTAAGAGAAGCCCCACACCGCATGCATTGGAATAATCCAACTGGGAAGTTAGGCCAGGGACTCTTGTGGTCAGTAGCCCAAACTAAAGAAATGTTAAACCAGAGTCAGGATCCAACTGAGTCTGCAGAACAGAAGTCCCCTGACCTAAGAAGAACCCCACTGCTCCCACTCCTATTCTCCTGAGGAAGTTATTTCACAGTTGGGACCTCACACTCTCCAATGCCTGTTCACTGGCACCAGCAATGGACAACACAGGAGCTGGCTGAGAGGCAACAGAGTGCTAAACTCCAAGTCTAAGGACTGCCCCTTTAAGTTTCTTCACTGTGCAGAAAAGAGAAGGAATCTTAAAGTGGCACTTTGGCCCAAGCTGGACAGGTCTTAGTTATGTTCCAGGCCTTTACAGAACAAATTGTCTGCTTGGAGCTCTCCAGGGTCCTGCAACTACAATTTTACAGTACCAACTGCCTGCTCAGGCACTGGTTGTGTCCCGGCAGGTCACACTTGTACTCATGACACACCAGCACAGAAAACTTCTATAGCACCCCAAATTCTTCTCCTGTAAGTAGTCCCAGGTTGAGTCTCTGGTATCTCTTCTTTAAGGGACATCAGGTAGAAGGGCTGGGAAAGAGCCCTGCCTGAGACCTTCAAGATTTGCTGTCAGTTAGAATGAGGCACTATTGGAACCTAATGGGTTCCGGGAAGGTTCATGTGATTTTCATCATAGTACTCCAGGACTGATTTTTTGTGTAAGGGAGGCAGTAAGTACAGCAGGAGCTGTTGTGGCTAGAACCAGCAGTTCTCAACCCTGTACATGACTGCCTTGTGCTATAAGCCAGTGGGTGATAAAGTATGCTCTGATTTTGGAGTGGTCCTGCTCCCTCAGGCTGGCCACTGGACTCTCCAAGATATGAAGGGCTACAAATGACTTCCTGTCTTGGCTAGGATGTTGCCCAAATAACCACAGTTCTCCTGGCTGTGATGTGTTCTAGCGTATTTGTTGGCTCTGATGCCCTGGCACAGTTCCTGGTTCCCCTCTTATTGCTTCCTAGGAGTCTGGAGCAGTTGCTAACCTAACTCATCTCACAGGGATATGCAAGAACAAAACTGGGGAAATACATCCATGCCAAGCTTCTACAGTGGGACAACAATGTTGTTAGATAACAATAATCTGAAACCCACAGTTAGCAACTCCGTAAGGCAGAGTTCATTTTTAATTATAGCAAACAGGATTTCATTACGCACAGTCAACCTTACAGCCTTTCTACCTTAACTGTTAAAACCTAGGAGGACAAGGACATCTGTTTTTGCCTGCAGGCAACAAAAGCATTGTGAATTCACCGAGGACCTGGGGGCCAATTTTCAGGAGCTGAACTTTCTTTAATAATAATGCCCCCAAGATAGATTAAATTTCAGCAGTGGTTCCCATCTCAAGAGGTGCTAATTTTTTTGGATATGTCAGGTACCTTGTAGTTCATTCCAACTGCACATTAGTCAGCCCTAAACCAATGTAAGTGGTTTATCTGCACCAATCACCAAAACTCTGAGTTTTGACAATCTTCCTGTCAAAAACTGAGGACTGAACCTGGCATGTCTAGGTACCAAGCAGCAGCACTTTCACTGCCAAACGTCAGGTCCATGGACTGCATTTGGGCCTCATCGCTCAAAATATCACTAATAGCTGATTTGTACAAATGGGGGATCTATGAAAAATCAGTTTTCCCACCCAGTATGAAAGTTCTGACAATGAAATTCCACAAATCCTCTAAGCTCAAGTCCCTTCTTTCAGTGTCACTCACCTTCTCAGTAGGTATGTGGTTGAACACCCAGGCACTGCCATCTGCTGCCAGCAGGTCTGCCACAATACCCAATTATCTGGAATAAGCCTACCATCTGGTACAAGCTGAGTGTGCTTTTTGGCTTGGATCCTTACTATTTGTTTTTGTTTAAAAATGCCTTTATGGATATCAGATGGAAATGTTTGGGAGATATTCTGACCCACTGCTTAGTAGGAAGCAAGCCTGCTCCTACTCCTCAGCATTTGAGCTAAGACTATAAGCCCCTGTTATGACCAATGAGCAAAATCTCCTACAACTAGAGTGAACCTGCTGAAATGAATGGTATGTAAATTGTGTAAGTTCCATTGACTTCAGTAGATCTGTACTAGTATGGACAAGCAGTGGATTTATCCCAATGAAAAGCAAGTGAGCAAGAGAACTCCATTTCTTCGGAGTCTTATACAGCTTTCTCATAATCTATGGATCCTTTCATACCACACAGGAATAGTGCTGTGACTCCACTTTAAATTGTCATGGCAACATCCCACTGGAATCTTGGGGTTGGCAGTCGAGGGAGGGACCACTGGAATCCCAGGCCAGGGAGCTCCTCTGGTGCCTCTGACTCAACTACAGACCCTCCAGGATTTCACAGAATGCAGCCACGACGTTACAAGTGAAATCATAGCGGCATAACTGTATAGTGTGAAAAGGCTCCAGAACTTGACAACTGTAGACAGTGTGGAGGCTAGATTTTTGCCCCTGACAGGACGCTCCCACCCAAAAATTAAATCAGAAGTGACTTTTTATTTCACAGTCTGGGGGAGATTCCTTGCTTTTTGCCACCAATTATGGAAATAAACCAAAAAAAACAACAACAGACCAGCTATGGAGAAGGTACCCTGACAGGAAGATACTGGGGGTCAGAAAACTCTCTGCCTTCAACCAAAAATGGCTCTGGCCACAGGCATGCATATGCCCATCCCTCAGCAACTGGAGAATAACTCTGCATAGTGGAGGCCAGTATGCACCCACCAGCCCTGACAGAGGGCAACAGGTTTTTGTGAGGTCAGATGATCTTCCCACGAAGCCCAACGGTGTCAACTTCAGCCCTCCCCAACTTGGTACTATGTAGATGTTTTAGATCATAACTCCCACCATCCTCAGCCAGCACATCCATTAGTCAGAGATAATAGGGGTGTAGTCTTAAATACTCAAAGAGTACTGGGTGGGGAGTGGGCTCAGCTACTGCGACTGCCAATGGATCCCCAAGGTTTCAGATAGGAGATTGTTCCCATCCCTGCCTAGAAGATTTTGGATGCAAAGCAGATGCTGTGCCCATTAGGTGAGACCCTTCAAGGAAAGGAGAAGAATTTTCCAATTTTTTTTTATATATATATCCTGCATGATGGTTGAGGGAACCTGGGAGTTGTATTTCAAAAAGTTTTTTTTCTTCCTTAGGTCTGAATAGCAGTCATGTACAGAACCTGCAGAACCCTCCCCACAACAGACACCCAGTAGAAAAGGAAAGCTAAGTTCTCCCTTCCCTTTTGAACAGACTCCCAGGAAGTAGAATCTGGACTCAGACAGCATGACATCCATCTTCCCTCACAAGCTGTTCACTTGGGAAAGAGAAGGGAAGGCAGATTCTCCCTTCTTCTCCAAAGCAATTGCAAGGAAGAGAAATAATACAAAACTGCCAAAGGGTGTAAAAAAAAAAGCAGCAGCAGCTAGGTAAATACTTATTTATATAATATTCAAAGAGTCTTGTGTTGTTTTGACTCACCAATGCAAGGCCTGAGGCCTCAGCTGGGAAATATCTCACTCAGAAGAAGGCAACGCATAGAGACCCTTGCCTATTTAGACTCTCAGAAGCAGAGGACGGGAATCATAGAATTGTAGGGTTGGAAGAGACCACAAGGTCCATCAAGCCCAAACTCCTGCCATGCAGGAATACACTATCAAAGTATTCCTGACAGAGAGGACTTGGAAGTCACCAGCCATGGAACAGGCAGCCTTGGAATCCAGCTCCTGCTCTGTTCCTAGCATTGCCACCAAGGCATTTGGAAATGGGTGTGGGTGAATATTCAGAATGACAAGACAGATGAAAGCAGAATGACCCCTCCCTCCTCCACCCCACAAGAAAACAGTTTACCACAACTAATAAAAATGGGAGCAATCTCCCCTAATGTGTTACAGAACTGATTCATCTGACTGGTCATTACTGCAATGTCACCACATGATCCCACCTCACCCCAGATACATGCTGTGCACAATGAGGAACACTGCTCACCCCAGATTTATGGGCTAAATATAGAGCCCAGCTTACCGGGTTATAAACAGACACTCCTCACCACTAGCAGCAAGATTACTTACGGAATGATAACAAGCCATCTCTGGGAAAAGGGGAGCATCTCATTCACATGGCAGGCCATTCTGACTATAGTTTTAAACCACATGGGAAACTCAGATCATTACACTGGCTTGTAAAGCTGCGGATGCTGTCTGTCGACAGAGCCAAGCAAAGTAATAACTGCACACTTGCACAAAAGAATATTTTCTACACTCACACAGAAACAGACGAAGCACATTAAGGAGAGGGTGCCATATGCCAAAACTCAACCACAAAGGCAATGTTTGTGGAAAATGTCTCCTTTTATGAACAACCCTCTTCATGTTCCTCCCAAATATATTTTCACATGTTACTTTTTAAAATTGCAAATGGAAAGGAAAAAGGGAAACCAGAAGAAATCCAACCCCAAAATGTTACTTTCCCCTACATGTGCATTTTTAATATTCATAGCTGAAAACACCCATAAATACCAGTTGAATGTTTGCAATGCCAGGCAAGTCTTCAGATCCAGATGTTAAACATGTTAAAAATCATGCACAACTGAATCTATAAAAGCAAACAAGCAAAACATAACCAGCAACATAACTCTGAACCAACATCAGCAGATCTTGGAGACAAGCGGACCCAGGCTAATTGTTGTTGTTGTTTTAAATATTATCACTGACTTCCATATGAAAACAAAGGAAACCTTTACACTAGCAGAATTAAGGAACAAGCTTAACCCTCTATCATAATTCCATAAACTCTCTGTCACAATTCAGATTACAAGAAAATGTACCTCAAGAGTGACTCTTTTTCCAAAAGGAGCAGGAGGATGGTGGAGTGTAGAGTACTAAGATGCAGAGACCTAAGGGCCCATTTTAAGCTTACCTGCATGTACTGGATGCTCTTGTTGTATCAGATGCTCTCAGAAGATGATAAACAGCAGTACATTTCTTTTTAACAAGAAGGGTCAAAATCCGTGGCTGGAGCAAACCAGTAAAAATTACTTTAAAATGGCAGTGTTGGATTTTTAGGAGCCAATACCAAACAATTTGTCTCCATCTCCACTTAGATATGGCCAGAAGCACATAGTTCCTTACCAGAAAACGTTTGACAGACATTTATCTTCTAACCTGAATGAACATACATTTCAAAACTGAGTCCTAGAAGGCTATCAGAATCTGACGTGCCCCTGAAATTCTGTAGCCTCTGGTGATTAAAGAAACTTCACCATGATGCACAGAAGTGAAATCTGCTTGTCGTGGTGCAATGAATTAATGCACCACTCCATACATCAAGGTAGGACAGAATTATTGAGCATACTGGATGAGCAAGCATGCTGCTGAAAGTGGCTTGACTGTTCCTATTTGGCTCCTCTTGCCAGCTGCATCAGCTAAGCAAGCCATGAACGGCTTGTTCAGCATTAGTCCCTGGCTTGTTGCTCTCCTAATAAACCAGAGCCAGGTGGCTGCTCTTACCGGCAAGAGCAGTCAAGTGGAAGTGACTGAACTGTACAGACCACTTGCTCAAGACAACTGAGGATTTTCAATATCTGTGGTTTAAATGTGACATGCAAATCAGCCCAAAGACAGGAATCTACTGTGCACATGCAGTGAAATCACTGTGCCCCTTATATTTCTGCATGTACAGCATGATCTTTTGGACTAGGGTGAACTCTCGCTCTTGCTAGGAACTTGCTCATTCATCACTAAATCTTAATTCCATTGGAAGCTTAATTTTGTCAGCAACCTCACTACTCCTGCAGAACACCAAAATAAAAAAGACAACATTTAAAATGTCTGTCTACACAGGTACTATGATCCACTGAGCTATATGGCACCGGAGATTTTTTTCAGATTTGGGACTATTTCCAGTCAATTCAGTGATTAGGTGGTATATTTGGTTAAAAACAATGCAGCAACTGAAATCAAGACATTCTCTAATATTGACCTGTCTTAGACATCATTGAAACAATTGGTAAGATCATGCCCAGTTTTCTTCTTGGTATTCTTTTGTTATTTAATTAAAAAAAATCCCAAAAGCTACTGCAGTGTAGTGGTTTGAGCACTGGACTATGATGCTGGGTCATCTCTGCTTGGCTGTGGAAATGTACCTTGGGCAAGTCACATTCTTTCAGCCTCAGTGGAAGGCAAGGGCAAATCCCCTCTGAACAAATCTCGCCAAGAAAATCTCATGATAGGTTCACCTTAGTGTTGCCATAAGTTGGAAATGACTTGAAGGCACACAACAACAAGCCAAATTTAATTTTGTCACAAATATATCCTCTCTGAGAACCTGACCCAAGGGGGAAGTATTTAGCCTTCATTCTGAGGAGCTATGACTTCTAAGGAAAGGGTAAAACACAACTTGGATTGTACCAAATCTCTTCCTTCATATGATGTAAGGTCTCAACCAATGAAGAAAAATAACTCTGTTGAGAGTATATAAAGATAAGACAGAAAGTAGAGGGCACTACCCAAAGCAACTGTGATTACAGCAACATGACACCAACAACATATCAGCTACATATGTTATAAGATACAGAGGGAATAAAAGTTAACAGGTTTCCATTGTTAACAGGTGTTAGAGTATAAATTTCTGAATTGTTCACATACCTGATCAAACAGAGCTTTCCAGTGCTGAGGGGTAAGAGGCAATGCAAAAAAGAAAGAAGAGGGAAAACAGGGGAAACGTGTAAGAGCACAGAAATGCAATTCATTCCAGAAATATGTTTTTAAGAGCAAATAATCAAATGGAGGATAGAGGAAAAAGAAGGACTGCATTTTAGTCTTTCCTCTGAAAGAAGCTTAGTTTGAGGCACTGAACATGTCAAAATTATAAGGCATCCACAGCAAACTGGGCCTGTTATTTTTCTTACCACCCTGGAAACACCCTCATGGTTATAGTCAGAAGATTAGTTTGCTGATTGTTCAGTTTACACAGTACTCTGTACAGCAAGCTACCTGATTTGCAGGACCAGCAATTATCTTCCTCCAGTGTGCTAGGTGCAGTACATATTTGTATCCACTGGCTACAGTTTTTTCTTTCTTTCCTGGAAACTTACAACCAGTGACCAGCAATCAGTGGGTCAGGGACCACCACTAGTCCACAGACCACACTGCTGTGGAGCATAAATTGGCACAAGGCTTTTTTTTTTTTACTTTAAATAGTGCAGTTATTTCAAGAGTAGACTTTGGGCAAAGAGGTGTCCGGAAGGAGAAGACAGGGTCATTCCAAAGCACAGAACAAAAGGCTACACAGCCCCATGCCCAGGGCGGTCAAGAAGCAGACAGGCAGCAGCACAGAACAGGAAGAAAGAATGCAGGCATGGCTTGCCACACTGAAACCTTTCAACCTGCCATTCCCACCCTGTCATAGAGGAACATATGAATACTGCTGGCAAGACCAAAGTATCATTTTAAAAAGAGACTCCTTTGTTGTTCCTCAATCAAGCTGCACATATAACTTGTATTTTCATAACCAGGAGTCTTGCCTCTCTGGTGCAATGGATGTGCTTGTTTATCTGGGCACCATTCTGTGAAATCTGATGTAACGTCTGCTACTTCAGCCACTTATATGGGCCTTGAAGACGAAAATTTGACCTCTGCTCTGTAGCAGAGACATGGCCACCAGCTCTTCTGCTCCTGTACACGAAAATAGGCAGATGCATTGATCCATATGAGGCCCCGGTTCCTCTAGGTCAGTAATGTCCATTCTGCCTGGAAACAGTCAGTTGTCAGGGGGTGACTCTCACACCAGTATGTCCATGAATCCACTCAAGTCTTCAGTCCTAATTTTAAAAGAACTATCCAAAGTGCAGAACCTTGCCCTCTCAAATGGCATCCAGCTCTTCAGACAGTTCCTTTAACGTTCAGATTGAATCTTGGAGCAGATTCACCAGCAAACTAACATGGAAGCGCTCGCTGCCATTAGCAACAGCTCTCCTGGGTTGCCAATCCTTTCCCAGTCTGATTTGGAGATGCCACAGAACTGAATCTAAGGGACTTCCTGCATATAAAGCAGATGTTCTAGAGCAATGAGATACAGACCTTCCCCAGGGCACATAATGGCCTCAGCAACCTGCACCTCTGGTGGGATCCATGTTACAGACAGGCCACTCATTTGTCTAGGCTTTCTGTTTCTCAGAACAACTCTCAGTCCTCACCATATAATTATCAGCCATGCCACGTCATAACTAAATCCCATAACACTTAACTGCGTGGAGAAAGCTTTTTGCTCATTACCTCAGCCCATTCTTAACTTTAACGGCTGCATGCTTTTATTCATGGAGACTGAGACCAAGAGTGTTTCATTTGTCCAAAATACACCAAAAAGGTCCACGAGATTAAACACGAGGTCTAGTTCTAGTTCACTAACTCATGCCGCTGAAGGCAGATATCCAAATGTTGTTGGATTTCAGTTCCCAGAATCCCTGACCAATGGCCATATTGGTCAGGATTTGAAGTTCAAGTTTAGGAATCAGTGTGCTAAAACACATTCAGATGTAGTATAACTTTAACTAGGACTAATACACAAATGAATACTTGGGACAAATTTATAGAGCAGCCACCATGCAATGAGACAAAAGATCTAGCCTAAGGACTAAGCCAGTTGCCTCACAAAACAAACCATCTACCACATACACATTCACTTGTGCACATACACAGTTCTAGATGAGTTATGTGGGAAGAGTAAATATATGTTAGGATGCATGTCACTATGTGTCCAATTAAGAGTGGGAAATCTGCAGACATCCATACCTTTCAATACTACCATTCCCATCATACCTGCCCATTGGCCATGCTGACTGCATCTGATGGTAGTTAGATTGATTCCAAATGCATCTGGAGGGCCCCTTTAAGCTAGACTTGTTATACACAGAAGGGTATATGCCAATCCCAGATTAACCCCCGCACTCTGCACACACTGGATTCTCATGAAACCCTTGGCCTATCATTACTGTTTATCTCGCCAGTATTATTTGAGTCCCTTTCCTGTCCTGCTCAGTTCTCAAACTGATCAAACTTTGTATCTTCTAAATAAATCAGGAGACAATGGGATTTATGTATAAATAAATACATAAATGAGGATGCCCAGTTTCAAGGACAACTAGAATGAGAATCAGAGCAAATACTATGGAGGCCAGAATGTTATCTAGATAACCATCACCATACAATCAGCATGTCATGGTCACAAATCATATCTGTATGTCGCAGGCCCACCCTAGCAAAGTGCTTTGAGAGTCCAGGGTTTCTTTTTAGCTTCCTGGAATCCCACAGAAACAATCAAGACACTGCCTGAATGAGAACTCCCACTAGGAGTTGTGGAAATCTGTTCTGTGATTTAATGCTCAATCCTAGTTTTGTTTAATGAAATTGCAAATGCTGCCAGACAAAATGACAGCAATGCCACATCTCTGGCAGCTGAGCTTGAGGATGAAGAGCCTTCTGTTATGTTAGTCAGGCCTTCTAACCAGCATGTGCTCCTGCCCTTAGGACTACTACTATAACTATCACCGTCATTGCACATTTGGAATTCATGAGATGCAAGAGTCATGGATCCAAGGTCATATAAAACCTAGACACCTGAAACATAGCATGCACTCTGAAATGATCCTTAGCAGTGGCACCTTGAGGTTACTTGGTGCTTAAAATACATTAATTATTCATTTTAACGTAAATACATTCATGCATTTGGAGCCTGCAGTACCATCTTCAGTCATTAAATGGCAGAGTTTCCTGCCTTGGATTTATTATGTTAGGAAGCCTAGTGTCGAGAAGTGGAATAGAGGGACAGCCCAACTCAGGTGCGTGGAACGGATCTTACACTAGAGCTGTGAGTCTATGGCTTCATTTAGACAGGTAGGCTTAATGTCTCCAACTCTGACAGCTGCCTAATACTAGTTCAAAGCTTCGGTGTACTGTGACTAAACTCAGCCTTCAACATGGAACCCAGTCACACATTTTCCTCTAAAATAAGTGCACAGCAAGATAGAGGTAAGGGCTCTTGTTACACAGAAGAACCTGCAGTAAAGAAAACTGCAGAAATCATCTTTGTTACACAATGGAGCTGCTGTCATGCTTTTCAGCAGTCCCCTTTTGTTTTGATTTTAAAGTTCAACAACTACTAGTGCAAACCCAGAGCTTGAAAAAGCTAACTTCTTAGACTAAAATTCCCATAATTCCCCAGCCATCAGGGCCTTGCTTCTAGTAGGGTGAAAAAAAACTTCTCCAAGTTCAGCACAAACCTAATTAAGTTCCAGGTTCAGTTCCCTGGCTGAACACCGAAGGTACCTGTGACACTTGCAGTTAATAACATTTTAAATGATAATCTCCCCAGGAGCCATGCAGATGCTATGGTTGCTGACACAGAGCCAAGCAGGTACTAACAAAGCATGTATTTGAGATGGAAAAGAGTCAGGCCCAAATTCTAGCAGGGACATAAGAAAGTGTCAGGTGCTTTCTTGTGTGGAACCTCATCAGCCCTTTGTCTCACTTGAAACGGAGAGCGGCAACACTGCCCCCTCTGGTCATCTGCAGTAGTGATGCTAATGTACAGAAAGTGAGGCGTCTGCATTTTCCCTTCAACATGGCTATTGACTTTCAGCAACCCCATGAATTTCATGGCGTGTTCTTAGACAAGGAATGCTCAAAAGTGGTCTTGCCAGTTCCCTCCTCTAAATATAGCTGTGAAAAGGGGGTTCTCCATTACCTAGGCTTATAAAAGGGGGGAAAATATTTCCCTCTTCAGGTAAACCAAGGGTTAATGAGATGTTAGGATTACATCAAGGGTCACAGGGTGAGATTTCCCCCAAACCCAAAAAAAGAAAGGGGCAGCATCACAGGTCACAAGGTGAGAATTGACCAACCAAAAAGGAAAGAGGCGGGCATCTTGGAGAGGCTTCCAGATCCTTCCAAGGAGGAAAATAAAACTTCTGAGGGGGGCCATGGGGCCCAGGAGAGAGAGACACACAGAAAGAGAGAGGAGAGCGGGGCCAGGGGGAGCTGGCAGCATGCCCTGTCTCCTAAACCCCCCTCTCTCCTCCTTTAGACCATCTGCACCTATAACCTAATTGTGAGTAACTAGAAATAAGTAGTTAGCCGCGTTAGGGCTAATGTCGTTATTTTGGGAATTGGCTGATTTTAAGAATGTATCTGTGCTGTTATATCTGTTTTGTAAATTCTTGTAACTAAGTGTACCTGGGAGGGGGGGTTCCCAAGTGTGATATTGTTTATTTGCATGCCTTGATTAAAACACTTTTATAAACCTCTGTTTCTCTCCATTTCCACGCCAGGGTTGGCACACGCTACATAGGACCTCTCACTCAGGGCAAGGGGGAGGTGGAAGTTCCTTACGCTTAGGGATTAGGCAGAGCCCCTTTGTTCTGTCAAAGTAATTCATAATTCAGGGGGGTGGTGGCAGCAGCATATGAACAAAAAAATTTGCCAGTGTTCCATGGTGGAAGTCAGCTTTGGAAGGCTGGCAAGAACCCTAGTAAAACACTGGGAGGGAATTTCCAGTCTTGCAAGGCTAGAAGTCTTTTAAAAGAGACTGGAAATAAACCTACAGTGTACATGGTGGCAGCGGTTTTGGGACAAAAAAGGGGGTGGGGTTTTTAGGGTGCAGAGTTGAGGCTTTGGCTTCACCTCCCCTGTGTCTGTGGCAAGGAATTAAGCTCAGGAGAAGGGGGGGTGGATGTGTGAGCGAGGGACCCTTCTTAAACAGCCTGTAGTTTAAAAGGGACTTTTTTTTTCCTCTCCTTTGTGTCCTCTTTGAAGCTTGAAAAGGGAGGGGGATTTGGAGGTGGGGGGGCAGAGTCGGCTTCCTCATTGAGAGCACTCTTGCAAACGGGGGGAAGCCCCCGGATTTTTTTTTCTTTTTTTTTCCTCCAAAGTTTTGCAGTGAAGAGCTGCTGGCTCTGTCATTCAAAGCTTCTGTTGGGGGAGAGAAGTTGTGTTTTTTTTTTTTTGGATTTTTAAAGCTGTTTAAATTTTGGCATTGTGTTCTGGGGTCAGCAGCTGGAATTTTTTTTTTCTTCAGTCTGCTTGGAGCAGCCAAGTTAGTAAATCTGCATACTAATTGCAGGTACTTAACTCAGGCAGAGTTGGCTTTTGTTTCCCTCAGGAGGGGGGGGGGGGAAAAAGGGGCGGGGAAAAAAGGAGAGAAGGCTTTGGGGTTTTTTTTCTACTTTTTTTGGGTTTTTTTAGGATTTCCCCCCTCTTTTCTGTGGCTTTTGGGGCTTCTAGCACTGTATTTCTTTGATCAGCCAATCAGACCTTTTCTGTGTTGTAGTTTTCGGGACAGAAGTAGTAGGGAGTTTGATGAATTTAAGATCCGGAAAAATCCTGGAATACACTATGGATCCTGTGGCCCCCCTGTGGTACCAATGTCACACAGCAGGATGCTACAAAGTGACTGTTTAACCAGCTCCCCCTTAGTGGTAGTAATCTAGCTCAGAAAAGGGGCTGCTATGCCAGTAACAGCCCTTGGTGACCATATGGATTCTCCTGCTGCTTTCTGGGAATCAATAAAGCTCCTGCATGAATCAATAAGGCTCCTACATGAAAAATTTGCCCCCTGAGCAAATTGCAAGATTCCTAGATAAATCGATGGACATGATGCAAGCTTCCACTGAAAACCCCGACAGCTGCTCAGCGGAACCCAGAGCCGCGACTTGTTTAACCGCACAACAGCTGCCAACTTACAGAGATTCAGATGTTTTTGAGGCTTTTCTCATCTCATTCAAACGTGCAGCAGATGATTTTGGGATCCCTGAGGAGAATTACATGAGTGAACTTCGGCTTAATCTCTCAGGGACGTTACTGAAAGTGGCAAGCGACTTGCCAGCTGCGGACCGGAATGATTTCACCAAGTTTGTGGCCCTAGCCCGGAAGAGGTTTGGGACTACACCAGATAAATCTAGATCCCGATTTCGTGCCATCAGGAAAAAACCGGGTGAGAGTTACAACGAAATGGCTTGTGCACTTGAGCGGGCACTGGACTCTTGGATGCAAGCAGCAAAAAGCGTGCACTAAGGACGAGGTCTTATTTCAGTTTTTATTGGAGCAATTCTTGGAGCACATACCTCCACAGACTGCATCCTTCGTTTTGGGGCAAAACCAAAGACGCTTGAGGAGGCCGCCAAGGCAGCGGGTTTTGCTTCGTTGCCTCCAGAGGTGAAGAGGCATTCCAGCCTACTGTGGTAATGCCTCCTACAGACAAGCAGAAATCCCAACAAGCACGCAAAGATCTCCAGAAGCACAACACTTCTACCCCAAGGTCATCACTAAATGACACCACCTCGAAGCCTCAACTGCACAGCTCTACCACACCGCCACAGCCTCGCCCCGGGGCAGCAGTCTGTGGCAGGTGCTCAGGGTCAGCCAGGGAAAAAGGCTAGCCCTAAATGCTTTCTCTGTGGAGAGCTGGGACATATTAAAGCCAACTGTAAGCAGAAGCCTAAGTTGGCCCAGTTAGTGGTTGCTTCGGCTTCCAAGGACACTCCCGCTGATCATTCAGTTGCTCCTGATCCGGAAATATCCCTACTCACAGAAGGCACACACTGTGGGTAGGAGGCAGGAAAGTTTTTTCTTAAAAGAGACACTGGAGCACAAGTTTCTGCTATTCATCGTTCATTTGGATCCTGGTCTTGTTGATGACCACATCAAGATCACCATCAGAGGCTTTAGAGCTCCTCCGGCTCAACTGTCAACAGCACGCGTTCCTGTTCAGTACAAAGGCTGGGAAGGAGTTTGGACTTTCGCTGTTTATGATGACTACGAATGTCCTGCTCTGTTGGGTGATGATCTCGTCTTCCATGCTAGTCGGGCCCCGGGAAAAGTCCGGAAAAGCCAAAGACGGCAAGCAGCCTGAGCAGAGGTCAGTCTTCAGTGCAACTTGAGGACCAGCCTGAACTTAGACTGCAGTCACTGTCTCCTGCTACGCCAGAAGGAGTCCTGTCTGAAGAGGTGGGGGAACCTAGGGCAGACTCCCACCACAGCATCGTAGGCCCAGAGGTCGGGACCATCCTGGCTGATACTGTGGATGTCGGAGAAGATGCTGGCGGAAGTCCAGGAAGAGCTTCCCCCATGTCAAGAGGCTAGTCAGCATGGTCTCAAGTTGGTCCCTGTGGTTACTCCTGACTCAGCGCTGCCCCGGGGGGGGGAAGAGTTCCCGGGGGGCACCGAGCAGGGGCCCGGTCTGGACAATTTGCCTGAGATGCAAGAGGCTGATGCAGAGGAGGAGGGGTTTCCCAAAAATGCTGACTCCAAAGCCAGCAAAGGATTCAACAGCAGCGGAAACTCCAGAGAACACTCCAGCCAAGGGAGCAGAACCTGGAGAAGCTGCAATGCAAGAGAATCTGAGGTGAGCCTGCCACTCCAGGTGGAACAGCTGGTTCCTGTTCAGCGACAGCAGTTCCAGGAAAACCCCGGAAGCAGACCAGAGCCTTCAAGCTGCTTGGACCAGAGCGAAGGAAAAAGGTGAAATCTCCTCCAGCGATGAAGGGGCCCAGATTTGTAATCGTTGAGGGCCTATTATATGTGATTGGCCCGGGGGTAACAAGGGGGGCCCTATGCACTCAGAGAAAGTTGCTGGTGCCTTCTTAAATTTGAGCCCAAAATCTTGAGTCTGGCTCATGATCATCCTAGTGGACATGCTGGGGTGAACTGAACCAAGGACAGATTGGGAAAGTCCTTCTCTTGGGGGGGGGATGGGCAAGGATGTGACTATTATGTCCGATCCTGTGAAGTTTGCCAAGAGTGGGGAAAAACCCCGGTCAAGCCAAGGCCCCCCTCCAACCACTTCCTATCATTGATGTTCCATTCCAGAGAGTGGCTGTGGACATCATGGGGGGCCTTTCCCTAGGATGATTGCTAGGGGAAAGCGATATGTGCTCACCTTTGTGGACTTCTGCACTCGTTGGCCAGAAGCCATACCATGGGTGGGATCTCAGCTAAGGCAGTTGCCCAAGCTTTGACAGACATCTTTGCTAGATTAGGTTGGCCTGCAGAGATTTTAACAGATGCAGCTTCCAATTTCAACTCCAAAGTCATGCAGCGCCTATTAGAGGCACATGGAGTACGCCATCTGACATCAGTGCCTTACCATCACCAAACTAATGGGCTGGTGGAACGTTTTAATGCAACTTTGGGGGCCATGATCCGTAAGTTTGTGAATGAACATTCCAATGACTGGGACTTGGCGCTACAGCAGTTCTTGTTTGCTTACAGATCTGTTCCACACCCAAGCCTGGGTTATTTTACCCTTTGAACTGGTCTATGGCCATGATGTGAAAGGGCCCTTACAGCTGGTTCAAAGTCAGTGGGGGGGAGCTATCCCTTCTTCAGAGACTAATGTGGTTGATTTTGTGACTAACTTGCAGAATACTCTCAAAGGGAAACATGGGCAGATGCTCATGAGAATCTGCAACAGGCACAAGAGAAGCAGAAGACCTGGGATGACCAGTATGCCAGAGAACCTCTTTTGGGAAAGGAGACCAAGTGATGGTTCTGAAAGTTCTCCAGTCAAACAAGATGGAAACTTCTTGGGGGAAAGGGCCTGCCACAGTGCAAGAACGCACTGGGACAGTGAACTATCTCATACAGTTTCCAGATTCTAGGGTTAAGCCAAAAGTGTATCACGTGAATTCACTAAAAACCCCTTTTTTGAGAGGCCCAGTCACCTTCTCACACTTTCAGTCCAGGAAGATGAAGAGGAGGAAGAGTGGCCTGAAGGTGCTTTCTATGATCGGGAGGGTGGTAGCTTTGGGAAAATGTGAAACCCTCCCTGAGACCAAAAGCGAAACAACGTAAGCAGTTCTTTCACTTGACGGGGGAAGTTCACCACCCTGTTTTCACCTATCCCAGGTCGCACCACAGATCCTCAACATGTGGTAGCCCCCAGATGACAGCAGGCCATCAGCAGAACAGCCACGACGGGTGTCACCAAAAGGGAAAGAGGCGATAGAGAGGGAGGTGAAAGAGATGTTGGACATGGGGGACCCTTCGCCCATCACGCAGTCCATGGGCATCCCCAGTTGTCCTAGTGCCCAAAAAGGGGGGGGCGGACATTGGGTTTTTTTGTGGTTTAAAAAAACTTTAACTCAGTGACACGCCCTGAACATTATCCAATGCCCAGAGTAGATGAACTGTTGGGGAAATTGGGGGATGCTAAATACCTATCCAGCCTCGATTTGACTAAGGGCTATTGGCAAATTGCCCTAGCAGAAGAATCTAAGCATCGAACAGCATTCATCACTCACATGGGCCTGTTTGAGTTCAATGTCCTTCCCTTTTGGCTACGGAACGCACCTGCAACTTTCCAGAGGCTGGTGGACTGTTTGTTTAAAAGGGTGCGGGGACTTTGCTGTTGCTTATTTAGATGACATTGCAATCTTCTCAGACTTCTGGGAAGACCACTTGAAACACTTGGAGATTGCTTCCCAAAGCATTAGTGATGCTGGACTGACAGTCAAAGCAAAAAAAGTGCCAGTTTGCACTGGACAGAGTGACCTACCTTGGCCATGAAGTGGGACAGGGGACTATCACTCCACTGCAAGTAAATTGGGGAAACTATTAATAGCTGGCCAAATTCCCTTTTTCCCCGGAAGCAGGTGCAGTCCTTCCTTGGCCTGGCTGGGTACTACTGGAGATTCGTGCCCAACTATAGCCAAATGGCAGCACCTCTAAAACCTACAGGTTCCAAGAAGCCTAAAGTAGTGAAATGGACAGCAGAGTGTCAAGAAGCCTTTGCAGCCTTGAAACAGGCCTTGATGGCAGATCCTGTGCTCGGGGGACCAGACTCTGACAAGCCGTTTGTAGTGGCTACAGATGCTTCTGACAGAGGCATTGGAGCAGTCTTGCTTACAAAAGGGTCCGGATGGCACCTTACCCCATTTGTTCCTCAGCAAGAAGCTTTCTGCAAGGGAGTCCAATTGGTCCATACCAGAGAAGGAATGCTATGCTATTGATAAAGGTTAGAGAAGCTGAGACCATATGTTGGGGATGTCGCTTCACCCTTTCCCGAATGTCATTCTGCCCTCCGATGGCTACATACAGCTTGGGGGAACTAACAAGAAAACTTTCCATGGGTGGCCCAAAGTTTTTAATAATTTCCCGCATGTGGGGGGGGGGGGTTCTAATGTGGTTCCAGATTCCTTGTCACGCAGAGGACTGGAGGGAGGTTAAAAGGGTGAGTTTTTTCCCTGTCCACATTGATAATATGGCTAAACTGTACTGTTGTGTGTGTTTGCATTTATTCTTTGACTTCTCCTTTCTTAGGTCCCAGGATGGAAAACCCGGCCGGGGTGGTTCCAGCCTTCAGCTGTTCCCAGACCGTCTGAGATTTTGGGGGGCGTGTGATAATGGGTCTCTCCATTATCTAGGCTTATCAAAGGGAGATACTTCCCTCTTCAGGTAAACCAAGGGTTAATGAGATGTTAGGATTACATCAAGGGTCACAGGGTGAGAGTTGACCAACCAAAAAGAAAGGGGCAGCATCACAGGTCACAAGGTGAGAATTGACCAACCAAAAAGGAAAGAGGCGGGCATCTTGGAGAGGCTTCCAGATCCTTCCAAGGAGGAAAATAAAACTTCTGAGAGGCCATGTGGCCAGAGAGAGACACACACAGAGATGAGATCTATGCCAGTCATAGGCAGGCAGGCATGCCTGGCCTCCTGGCTTCTTTCTTCTAAGAACATCTGTGAGTACTAGAATAAAGTAGTTAGCCGCGTTAGGGCTGTTTATTATTTTGGGAAACTGGCTGATCTTAAGAATGTATCTGTGCTGTTATATCTGTTTTGTAAATTCTTGTAACTAAGTGTACCTGGGAGAGGGGGTCTCCCAAGTGTGATATTGTTTATTTGCATGCCTTGATTAAAACACTTTTATAAACCTCCGTTTCTCTCCATTTCCACGCCAGGGTTGGCACACGCTACATAGGACCTCTCACTCAGGGCAAGGGGGAGGTAGAAGTTCCTTACGCTTAGGGATTAGGCAGAGTCCCTCCTGTTCTGTCTAAGTAATTCATAATTCAGGGGGGTGGTGGCAGCAGCATATGAACTGGGAGATTGCCAGTGTTCCATGCGTGGAAGTCAGCTTTGGAAGGTTGGCAAGAACCCTAGTAAAACACTGGGAGGGAAGTTCCAGTCTTGCAAGGCTGGAAGTCTCTTAAGAGACTGGAAATAAACCTACAGTGTCACAATAGCCCACAGCACCTGGCCTTTGTTAATGGTCTCCCATCCATGTACTAACCACAGCTTACTCTGCTTAGCTTCCAAGATGTGTTTAGGGTATTCAGGCTCACAGAAAGTGAACACAATCTGGGAGCACATATTCTGGGAGACTACAAGGGTTTCTGTGCAATTTTCAAGTATGATTCATACTTTGGGACTCTGACTGGGAAAATGTATTATTGTTCAAAAATAGATGTGATTTGACTTCGGGAATGAAATGACTTTAAAAAACAACAAATCAAAAGCAATAGTTTTTCTATTGGAGACTGTATTTTGCAACAAATACGTAAATTCCTTTGCAAAACACTGACTTTGTTCTCAGAATACATATTTGCTGTGAATAAAACCGCTTAAGTATGTAATTTATGCAATTTGCACAAATACATGGGATTCCTGTGCAGAACCATGCTTTGAGGGCAGAAAATGTGTTTTCCATCCAAAAGAGCAATGCTTTTGCAGAAGCATCAATATGTAAAGCACATCTTTTCTGCCCCCTAAAAATATGTTTTCAGTGCAGAAAACCCACACATGCATGCTTGTTTGCTTGCTTTATTTTGGTAAGCAAACCTTCCCAGACTCTCCCAAAGTCTGGAGAATCTCATGGCTGCTCTCCTTTTCCTTTCTGTGACATCTCCAGTGCTACAAGACCTTTTTTTCATAGAGGATAGGGAAATTCTTCTTATTCCTGGAGCATCTTCAATTCCATTCTTTTCCTTACACCACCTTCATAAATTCTAGGGGCAAGCCCACACAAATTAAACTTGATTGCAATTATTGTGTGCCAAATACAATAATTTGCTTTTGTCTTTAAGGTACATTAAAAAAAAACCTGCCACACATTGTAATACAGAACACTTTTGAGAGAGGAAAGGGACACTAGACATATATGCTGCCTTCGAGTGTGGTGGAGTCAGTCTCTTTCTTTGGAGGTTTTAAACAGAGGCGGAATGGCCATCTGTCAGGAATGTACATTCCTGCATGGCAGGGGGTTTGACTCAAAGCCCCTTGTGGTCTCTTCCAGCTCTAGGATTCTACGTGGGAGTCAGAGTATGCCTTCCACTGACAGAAGGACTTCTTCCATCAATGGGAGACATGGACTCAGTAGAGGAATGCTGCTAGAGGAATGAGAGAGGTGGCAGCAATTCTTGTCAACCCCCCTTTCAGTTCACTCTGCGCCAAAAAAAAAAAAAGTCAGAGGTAGTGCTGAGGACTGCAAACAAAATGAAAACAGACAAAAATCACATTGCCCAACTTTCTGTCAGTAGAAGTACTCTGAGAGGAACTCTGTTCAAGAGTTGCCACCACTGATGGAACAACATTTTCAGTCCAACCCACCTAGTCTAGATGCCAATCACTCAGTCTGCTGCAAAGTAACTATTAATTGCCCTGGAAATTAGTCTGAAAGTTATTAGTGTGATTTACCTGCATGCTATGAAATCACTCTCTGATTTCTCTGCATTTTTTAAAGCCACACCTTCAAAGCTAGGCACTTTTTTTCTGGTTAACTGGTAACCTTAATTGACGGGTACTTTTACACAATGGATCCAGTTGAGAACTTGATTCTATAGTCAGCTATAGCAGCTCAAATGAAATGGCTTGCTTTTAATGGTAGAAGAGAGACATAACCAGCAATGCTGGCCAAACACTTACAGCAAGGAGTTAAAAACAAGATCTAAGACATTTTATATGCTAGACATTTGGAGGGGCTATAATTATAGAGAGCTGAAAGCCTGCTTCCTTTTGAATGAGTGGTTCCGGTCTCTTGTGTAATATTAAATGCAGCTTCTCTTCTCTAATTACATGTATTGTTAAACATAGCTTTCCCAGGTAATAATACCGGGTTTATTATTGCTCTCTGGGAAACAAATTCACCAAGATGGATGTATTTCAATATTAAGGACAGGGTACAAGCACTAAGGAATTTGATACTTCTCCTTGTAGTCTTTCTTGTAAACTCTCTACAGACTTCTGATAAGTTTGGGCTTTGGACTCCACAAGGATACGCCCTACATGGAGAAAAAGGCCTTATTCTCCCAAAAGGCCTCATTCTGGTTGGTTCCCTTGAAATCTGGGTGAGGGATGTGTGGGCCACCAGATGTTGTTGGTCTGTAACTCCCACTGCCCCTCACAATGTTGGCTAGGGCCAATGGGAGATGCAGTCCAACAATATCTGAAAGGCCACATGTTCTGTACCTTCATCTCTTAAACTACGTAGATATTATTTAAACAAATTAAAAATGCCAAACAAATAAATAAAACTATAAGCTGGAGAAATCAGTTGGTACCTCCAGCCTCCAATAAAGCAGTCCCTGGCTTCTCTCCTTCCCTCACATACAATCATGGCTGAATTTGAGCAATAAGTTGACTGTCAGACTCAATTAGGATTCAGTTCAGGAGATGCCAGGACAGTGCCTTGGCATCCCTTATGGGTGAGACACTCAAGGCTGAAGAGTGAAGGAAGGGCTGGCAAATATCCAATACAGGCTCCCTTCCCCCATCTTCCAGGTGTGGGTTCCTTCTCATCTGGCTTAGTTATACATAACGCCACCAAATTAAACTCAATAATTCACATGGGCAGCAACTGGATACTGTTTGAGTAACACCTGGTCCAGGCCTCCTGTCCTGTCTTTCTCCCTTACTGTATACCAGTTTGCCTTACTCTTCAGCATCCTTATCCCAAGCTGCCCCTCCCACTATGCTGTTTGAAACTGATTCTGTGTGTGCATGCATCTTCATGTCACCTTTCGACTTATGGTGACTCCATGACTTTCATAGGGTTTTCTTAAGCAAGGAATACTCAAAGGTGGTTCTGCCAGTTCCTTCTGCTGAAATATTGGCCATTTCCACACTACACTGTTACAGTGCTATTATTCCAGTTCCAACATCCTGTGGAGTTCTGGGGTTTGCAGCTTAGTGATGTCCAAGAGCTCTCTGGCTGAGAATTCTAAATGCCCCTCCCTAAACTGCAAACCCTAGGATTCCACAGGATGTTGAAAGTGGAATAATAGCACTATAACAGTGTAGTGCGGAAAAGGCCATAGTCTTCAACACGAAGTATTGGTTGGTGGTCTCCCATCCAAGTACTAACCAGGGCTGGCCCTGCTTAGCTTCCAGATCTGGTGCCTTCAGGCTATTTAGGCTCCTCTTCCCCTCTCCCACTGCTCTACTTGCACTTCAGTCCTTGGTCTGCTTGGTTGTCTCTATGGCTCACTGCAGATCTCAGCTGACAACAGGATGTAAAAGGCAACCCTGCCACATCACCTGGATAGAAACCAGTACATAAAAGCTCACACAAACTACTATGTGTGGGTTCCATGCTTGCTTTGAGCTCTATATGTTTACCCACCCCACGGATGGTGAGTAGTATTCATGTCAGTAGGGCACTGAATTCACTCTTGGTTTTAGTCTGAACTTTAAAGGAGGTATCCAAGTTGAAGAGCCATACCCCCAGTTTGGGTAACTCCTTTAAAGTTCCAGTCAAAATCCATAGAGGCTATACTCCCATAACGGCATCAGAGGTGCCAGCTGTCATGGCCCTCCCTTCACCCCTGATGAGGTGCCATATACTGCTGGATGAGGAGTACACACTGCAAATCTTGCTGCACAGCCTTCCCCCTTCCCCAACAACTCCCCTGCCCCAGCCCAAGCAACCAAGCAAACACACTTCCCATTTAGCAGTACAGAAACACACCTCACGACTCATGGACATCACCATACTTGGAAGCAGAGCTACAACACACAGAGCTACTTCCTGAACATACCTTTCTGGTGTGCTTCTGCCCTCTGCTTGTGTCACACTGTGTTCTGGACAGCAAAGGTTGCTCTGTGGGGGGTTGGTGGTTGGGCAGCTTTGCCTTTGGGCAGCAGGTTGGAGAAGATGAACTTTGGTTCCTTCCAACTCTATCATTCTATAAAGTAGGAAGTAATGGGAATGTGTGGATAGGAAGCAGGCAAGAAACAGCAAGTGGACTACATTCTACCAACTCTCTGGCCACTAGCTAATATAAACACTACCCTAACAGAACACATGTAGGTCAGATGCTGAAATACAAGTGCATGTACAACCACTATAATAGCACATCTTTAAAATACTGGTTATAGGACCATGTTCCTCCTCTTAGAACTTAAGAGAACAGATGTATCCCTAAGATTTTGGAAAGAAGTACTGTTAAAACACATGCAAATCAGTGTGCCAGAGTGGTTAGAGTGAGGGGCTGGGATCTGGATGGTCCAGGTTCAAGTCTCCACTAAGCCATGAAACTCACTTGATGACCTTGGACCACTCACTCACTCATTCACTTTCAGCCTGACCTGCTTCACATTCTCTGCATCTGCTGTGGTTATATCAGCAGTGGGTAATGTTTAGCTAAGGCACAGAGCTGATTCATGTGCTCTAGTGTGGGATCAGGTTTGATACACATGGATGATCTGGCACAACTTGATCCATGGTTTCCAAACTTTCTGCTTTCAGGAGAATCCTTTTACAGCAGCTTCTCTGCTGAGGAACTTTTACATCATGGATGGGGAAGGTGTAGCCTCCTAGATATTCCTTTCGGACTGCAGTTCCCAGTATTCCTCACCATTCCTGGGCATGTTGGCTAGGGCTTGTGGAAAACTGCAGTCCAAGAACATCTGGAGGATCACAACCTGCCCACCCCTGCCTTACATGTCACTGCTCCGTCAAAGAAGCTTGTCTCTCTGCCATTTGCTAATCTACTTATCAAGTAAAGCCAGTCAAATTATTTTGTTATCCAAAGCAAAAAAATCCACAACTAACTCTTCCCTTTTCTAGCAGTGAAAGCACCATAATAATAAATCAAAACCGGATCTAGATTTAGTGGTGCTAGAACCAGACTTCCCTACCAGCCCCCTTAAAAATGTTATACAGGGTGCTAGAGGACCCTAATGCTAAATAGGGAGGGTATAACCACTCAGTTCAGATGGAGGTACCTTCTAGGAGAAGCACTCTTCTGTCAACAGGACACAAATTTCACCATTTGCTACCTTTTATTGACACTCATGATCAGCTGCCTGATCAGAGTGAGACACCGCCAGATAAACCTCCACAAGGGACCTGATTCTTTCCTGAAATAATGGTTTGAAAATTCTTCTCCCTAGACTTTTTTCAGATGCATTCCAACTGCACTTCAGATGCTCTTTAATTCTAGCAGAGGAGTTACTTAGGAAATAGAGGGAGCAGCTATGTGTCTGTGTTTTTGCACACTAGCACCTCATTGAAAATGCTGATACAGGCTCTTCAATGGAGAAATGTGGTGAGAATTATTCAAGTACTCAGAGCTGGAAAACTTGGGCTAGTTTTCATACCAGTAAATCTTGAGAAAGTAAGAAATGAGGTCCAGGATAGCATAAACTCAAAGCCTGATTGAAGTCTGATGCCTGAATCCCACCTGCTATCACAGGGCCACTGTGCATAAATGCCAGAATTTGCCATCCCTTCCACTTTTGCTGTCATTTCATGATTAAATCTTGCAGCAGCTCTGGGTTAAGAGCAGCCCCCCACCCACTCCCTTCTGCCACACAGCCGGATGGAGAGAAAAGGGGGGGGGACACATCCTCGGAGGAAGATGGCTCTACGTGGTGAACTAATAAGGTTCACTGTTTAAGAATCTTTAGAGATTAGGGCTTACAACTAAGTTAGGAAGCTTAGTAAGGCTGGAGGTTCACATTTAAAGCATTGTAACCACACTTAATGAAAATGAAAGTACATGTGTTCATAGCCCAAACAGGCTGAGGGATTCAGACCTAAATATGTTTGCTGCAAAACTGCTGCTTGCAATGACTAGGAAGAGCAGTAGATTTCACAAAATTTCTCTGCCTTTTCTTTTAAAGCCCCCCCTCATGTCACACCACTGCCAATGTGGTAATTTACACTTACCAAAGGGTAAGCATAAAATCATACTAGCACCAGTAGTCATTTAAAAATTACTAAAGGGCAAAAATATAAAGGTGGATGAACCAATGACAATTATATATCCATATAGCTTGCAGCAAAAGTCAAGCAGTATTTGTGAAAGTGAACAGACTGGAAGATTCCAGGAGCTGACAGACATTGGGGGGGGGTACACACTACACTCTAGTCTCATTCCACCTCCCACGTGTTGACACAACTACATCAAAAAGTGGGTGGAAGGCTAAGAACCCTTACGCACTACTGCAGCGCATAGCTAGAAGTCAGCGTTCAAAAAAAGACGTCAGCACAGTGGCAGAGCAGGGGAGAGAAACAAGAAGTCCTTATCCAGCAATTGAAGGGAGCAGTAACAGTAACTTTTCCACTCCCTCCATATGTATACTAGTTTTTGTTTTACATTCACACCAAACCACCACCACAGTCCACTAGGAATTGACCTTTAATCCTCCCAGCGACCCTGTGAAATGGCTCTGCCTGCCCAACGGGCTTCGCAGGTGAGAAGGAAATTCAAGCAGAGTCTTCTTTATGCAGGGCCACAATATTTCTTTCTGTTCACTGCACACTTTTTTCGCTCAGCTTCCCCCACAGAGTGCCAGTAGCAGCTTCCCCTTATAGGAAGGAAGCTAAGCCATGTGCAGACAAGCCACAGCTACCACTTTCCACGCTGTTGGGTGCTACTCCAGTACTTTTGAGAAGATTGTGAGAAAGAAATAATTTGGCCTGGGAGAGCTTGCTGTGTCTTCTGAGGGGGGGGCAAAGAAGGGAATAGCTGCGGCACGTCCATAAAAATAATGCCACAGATTCACCCAGGGCAGAAGGCTGTGAGGGAAGCTTTGGAGGCTCTCACCCCGCGCAGAGTTTCCTAAAAGTAAGCGCCCGTGAGCACAATGGGGCTCACTTCCGAGTAAACGCGCACAGGACTGGGCTTCAGAAGGAAGGCTCTTGAGCGAACCCCGGGGAGGCAAACTCTTTCCCCGGCACTTTCTCTTCCTAGAAAGAATCAAACCTCTCCCCCTCCCCCCTCGGCGCGCACCCCTCCGCTCCCCACACGCACTCTAATACCAAAGTTTATTTTTAAATAACTTGATCCGATTAAAGTCTACCGGGGAGTCGAAGAGCCGTCGCGGGAGGGGAGGGGGTGGAATGAGCGGGAGGGGGGAAGGAAGCCAACTTACGTCCTCGGTCGCCATGGGCAGCACATCCTCGGTTTCCAGGACCTCAATCGCTTCTGCTTCGGAGGGGGCGGCCACGGCGGGCGAAGGGTTGGTCACACGGCTTGGCTCCGGCGGCAAGCCGTCTCCCATGCTTGGAAGCGGCTGAGGGGGCTCTCGGACCCGCCGCCCCCTCCCTCCCGCCCTCCCTCCTTCCTTCTGCTGTCGCTCCTCTGTCGGCCGGTGCAGAAGGAGAAGGAGCGGTGGGGCAGGAGCGAGGGAGGACAGCCAGGGAGACGGGCAGGAGGAGGAGGAGGACCGCCGCCGAGAGAAGGTCGCTCGGTGTGCGGCAAACTTTCAAGGCGTCCGAGGGAGCCGGTTGCGCCCGACTCCCCTCATGACGCCTCCCGCGGGCAGGGCGGCTGAGTGTGTGTGCGCGCGCCAGGGGGTTCGTCTCAAGGAGGAGTCCCCCCCCCAGGGAAAGGCAGGAAGAGTTTTCCACCTGGCATAACGTGAGGAAGATGCTGTGTTTAGCTTCCCAGCTCCGCGCCACGAGGCGACGCGGACGTTTCAAGTTCTTTAACACACACACCCCAAATACGTGGGGAGGGAGAAGATATCCAAGCTTGGCAAAACTTCGGTCCCTTCGGCGCCCCCCCGCGAGCCCGGCCGCGTCTCCCCCTGCTAAGTCAGCACCTTTGGGCCCCGAGCGTCTCCCCCGCCCTCCCGGCCCCAGCCGCCTTCTCCCGCCGCCCGAGAGTCCCCTCAGGAGCCACCGCTGTGCCGGGCCACGCCGGGGACAAGCACTGAGGCCGACGCCGCTCCTCTCCCGCCTTTTCTTCTTGTCTGGCGGCCCCCCCGCGGCCCTCCTCATCCTCCTCGCCCCGTCTTGGTGGGAGCGGAGGCGCCTCCTCCTTTTTCTCATGGACGTGGGGGCCGCGAGTCCTGGGCAGAGGGCGGCAGCGGGGGCCCCTCCCCGTGGGCAAAGCCTTCGGGCTTAAGCCGTCGAGAGCCTCTGAGAGTTTTCATGGACGGCAAAGCGGCTCAGGCGGAACGAGGAGAGGCGGCGTTTCCACCTCGGCCTCCCCAGGTCCATCGGGGTCTCGAGCCGGAGGACGTCCCGCTCCGCGCTCCCTCCACTCCTCGCCCCGAGGAGGCTGCAAAGAGGACGGCTGCTCTCGCTGGTCCTCCTCCCGCGGCCGGCGTGTTCTCGGCAAGCGCGCCAGAAAAGATGCACAACTTTGCGGAAAAGCTCCCAGGCGAGACGGGAGGCGGTGGGGGGCGCAGCGCAGCCGAGAAGACTGTTGCCGCGGCTCAGGAGGCAGCCGGCCCGGGGTCTCGACGACCCACGCCGCTAGAAGCGAGGACAAAAGCGGCTTCCCCGCGGCTCCCTTCGGTGGCGGCAGGGCTTGCTGCGCCCTAGAAGAGAAACCAAGGCTGCGCAGGGGAGGCGAAGCGCGCCAAACCTCTCCTCCTCCTCCTTCTCCGGGGATGACCTTGCAAAGAAGAAAGTCTCCGGAGAGGGGAGAGGCGCTTCTCCGAGTCGCCGGCGCCGCTGTCGTCCGAACGGCAGCCCGGGAGGCTCCCAAGAGCCGGCTAACTCCGCGACCTTTCTCCCCGGCCCCTCTCCCACTGCCCAGTCGGCTTCTCCGAGGACGGTGATCACACAGCAGCGTCGCCGGGTTCAGTGGCGACCGTAAGCCCAGCTCGCTCTCCTCTTAGGTCTGTCTTCTCCCCCGCGCTGCCAGCGGACGAACTCCACCGCGGTGGCCTCAAGCAGCCCCGGCGCCAAGGGCAAAGCCAGAGGGAAAGCGGGCGGCATAGAGGGAAGCCCGAGCTGCGGATCTCGCCGCCGCCGCCGCCGCCGCCACGTGGGTTCCCAGTTCGCAAAGGCGCTGCAAGCGGGAGCTGGGCTGCCGGAGCGAGCGCGAAGCACGTCGGCCCAGAGGCTGCCGCACGCAGCGGCGTTTGTTATGCAGTGCCGGCGGCGACCGGGATCCTTCCTAGACGATCTTTGCAAACGGGAGGGATCTGCCAACGGGATCAGAAGACTGGGACGAGACAGGACGCGCCCTTCCTGGCCCTGAGCCCAGACTCCCTCAGCCACCGCCACCTCCCGCCCGGCGAAGACTGATGGAAGGCGAGGAAGTTTATTAATCGCCCTCCGCAAGGCGTTCTTCGCCGGCGCCGCCGCCGCAAGAGTTCCTCTCAACCAGGCTGCCGGGGGGGCTCGGACTGACTTTCCCGGGGGAGGAGGGAGGGAGGGGGCGGGGCCTTGTTTAGCATAGCCCCGCCCTCTTGTTTACATAGAGGGAATGACGCGTTGCAGGGCGCACGTGGCCAATGCGCCAGCGCCCGAGCGGCCCCGGGGGCCGTGGTGACGAGGCCCAGCGCGGGCAGGCGGGGGAGGAGGGGCAGGGCTTTCCTTCGGAGGGGGGAGGAAGGGAGGAGGATCCCGGGGTCTCCGGGTTAGGAGGAGCGGAGAAAGAGTCTCGCCCGCTCCCCTGAGCCTTCCGCGGCAACGCTGCTGTCCGCTGAGCCATTAGCGCAGAGCTCCGTATTGTCCGCAGCGACGCCGACGGGCGGCAGCTGCAGGGCTCCCTAGTTCCAAACGGGGGTCCTGGTTGTGACCGTCCAAGACACGGTCTTGGAGCCCGGGACACTTCTTCCGGGGCACAGAGAAGGTGCCCGGCCACCAGCCTGTATGACAGACCAAATCTAGAAAACATTGATGCTTGTACGGGGCAACTGGAAAGCACAAAATACTGTGCATCATGCAAGCTTTCCAAGCTTCCATGGCTTCTTCATCAAGCCGAGATTTTAAAAACTATACAGGAGAATAAAAGTGATGATGTTAGAGTCACAGGTATGAAGCCATTTCCTCCCTACACTGTTACAGTGCTCTTCTTCCACTTTCTACATCCTGGGCTTTGCAGCTCAGGGAGGGGCCTTTGGGATTCTCAACCAGAGAGCTCTTTGGCCTCAGAAAACTGCAAACCCCGGGATTCCACAGGAGGTTGAAAGTGGAATAATAGCCCTATAACAGTGTAGGGCACAAATGGACTAAATTTTGTCTCAGATTTTTTTCTGTTGTCAGTTAAGTCAGGATTTTATTGTATTTTTCCACATGGCCCTGAATATGCAACCTTGCTTAAATCATTCTACACAAAGCATTTTACTTGTGAAGCAAAAGACAGAAGGCAAACTATCTGTGTATACACACATACATGGTGTCTCCAGTCTCTGTCCCATTCTACCACATACAGAAGCCAAATCAACAAAGGTGCCAAATCTAACTTCAACACTGGTGGTAGGACAGCATCTTCTGTGGGACCCAAGAGGAAGAGGCTAGCTTATTGGTTACAGAATGTTTTTGTGCCTCTCCCCACATCTACAAACCATACCACTGCCTCATGGAGTGTAATAGTAGAGTGGACTCTAATAAAGATAGACATTTTCCTCTTCTTGCTGGCTGCAAGTTAAGTAAATGTGAAAAGTAGCCACAAAGGCCTAACAAGTTGCTAAAATTAGTTAATGATTTGTCACACTGCATACTTTCTTGGAAGTAGATCCCACTGTGTTCAACGAAACCTGCAGCCTTGACACATAAAGCCCTTATGCACCCTGCAGTTCTTTAAAAGACAGTTTTAATAACACTCTTATATACAGATTAATTTAGATACAAAAACTGAAACCAGACAATTGTTAACCCACTGTATCCAAATTTTGCATCATGATCCAAATACTGATTTCTTAGGTCAGATACACAACATGTCCTGTATGCCCTGAGGAGTTTTAGATTATTTTTCTTGGCTGTGGGGAAACATGGTGAACAATAAAAGGGGAAAGAACCACAACATCAAAAGTACCACCATTATGCCACCATTATGTAAAAACCACAAATACTCCACGCGAAAAAGAGACACAAGCGCACAGCTGAGAGGTAACATCAGCTAGCAAAGATAGTAAAGTTATAAAGCAGTGTTCCAGTGCAGCCCACAATTAGGACTAAATTATGAGGGGGAGCATGTGGAGGGGAAAAAGGTATATGGAGAAAGGCAGCATGGCACCATAACAAAATAGCCTCCCTCCAGAAAATCAAATCTGTGAGGATACCTGGCCTGTTTACATGTAGCCCTTATATAACTTGGAATGTCATACAGGAGGTGAACTCCAGCCTCTCTCTGGAGAAGCATGAAAAAGAATTAGTATTAGAATGGCAAAAGGAGAAGTGGAGAGAGAGTGGCTTATGTTTATCATTGCTAAACTCAGCCATTTATTTGGAGGCAGAAGAGATCATACCTGGGTGGCCACTGGTGAAAAGGGAGGAATGAGATACCCACAGCCATGTGGTCATCCCACACACATTCCCAGAGACACCCCTTTATGATGCAAAATAGGAGAAATGATGCAAAATAGGAGATGGAAGACCACACCTGAAAAAAAAAAAAAGGATTTGAGTGTCCTTCTACAAATCTGCTTGCTAGATATTCTTCCAATGTGGGAAAGAAAAAAACAGACAAGAAGAGGAAATATGCTGGGACACCATGGGAGAACACACACGTCAACTGGATCACCTCAGGGCAAACTGCACTATCCCATGAGAGTTCTATTATACCACCCATCTGGATTTCCCAATAGCTACAGCTGCATCTTTTCTTCTTATTCTGGTATTATCTAAACCTGTGTGATGTTATAATTCAAACTATTTTTGCACATTTCTGTAGCATAGTTAGTGATTGAGTGGTGGAAAGATCAACAACATAATTTCTATTCCTTTTGAAATCTATACTATACATCAGGGCTTTCCAAATGGTGTGCCATGACACATTAGTGTGTTGCCTGAAACCTGTAGATGTGTTGCCTACAATCTTGGAAATGTATGTTATTATTTATAAATCATATATTTTTTAAAATATATGAAATATTTTCATGAGGTATGTTGTGTCCCCATACATTTTGTTATTCCAATTTATGTATGTGTCTGTATCTCTTATAAGGGGTTAGTTTAACCTCTGGTTTGCTAGTAAAACTGAATTACTGTGTTGCGAAATGATGCATGTCTAAAAAATGTGTAGCCAACATGAAAAGTTTGGAAAGCTCTGCTATACATACTCAGAATTTTTGGTGTATGCATGTACCTTCAAGAAGTCTGCCAACTTACGGCAACTCCATGAATTTCACAGGGTTTTCTTAGGCAAGGAATGCTCAGAGGTGATTTTACTAGCTCCTCCCTCTGATATACAGCCTATAGCACCCAGTATTTGTTGGCAGTCTCCCATCCAAGTACTAATCAGGGCTGAACCTGTTTAGCTTTCAAGATCAGACAGGTTTTGATGCCTTTAGGGTACTTAAGCCTTTTTTATTGTACATGGGAAAACAGATTGTAACCTGCAATTTAACAATTTTGTTTAAAGCTAACCTTTGCGTTGTTGTTTCATATTACAGCTGTTTTAAAATTCATAACTGCTTCAAAATTCTGCTTCATAGTAATTTGCTTCTATTTTGATATCAACCATTATGATATATTTGACACCTAGGTTATGTGTTTTGGGATGCATCAGCTTTAGAGAGAATATAAGCATTTGGTTTATGAATCATCATTATTAGTCACTTTCCCAGATGAGAAAAAAAGGCAATACACAGCTTCACAAATGAGCTGAATGTAGTTCTTTCTTCCTTGGTCTGGACTGAGAATGCGCCCCCCACCACCCACGTGACAACGGGTGAAGGGGGGAGGGCGCTCTTTGCCGTCCTCCTGCAAGAGGAGAGCACCGGTGGGAGGAGGCGGGGCTTTAAGGCACTATTTAGGGCTGCCCCACCTCCCCCTCGGCCTCTTTTATCCGGATCGTTGCGAGCAGGAGGGAGGACACTGCCCTGCGGATCTAGGCCGACCGCGTGGTCGGCCTGGAGGCCATGGTTCGGCAGCCGGGGAAGCGGCTGGTCGCAAGTTGGCTGCGCGTCTCCTGCTCCTCTGCCTCCGTTCCTTCCTCCTGCTCGCCTTTCCCTCCGGCGGCGATGTCGGTGGGCGCTGTGGCTGGCCTCGCAGGCTGGCCACATGGCACGGTCGGGAGGCCTTTGTTTGTGGGTAGCTGCTGGCGGCCGCCTCAGCAGCCGCCCAGCTCCATCTCCCGCCCGCCGGCCTTCTTCTTGGACAGCGCTGACAGCGGACGCAGATGGCCCCGTAGGCCAGCCACGTGGCACTGCCGCGCAGCCTTTTTTCACAGCGATTAGCGGCTGTCTTTTGGCTCGTCGGGGGGTGGGAGGTCCGCGCGAGGCCGGGGCGGCCGATGGGTCTAGCCTTGGGGTAGCGAGTTAGGCCACGACCCGGGCGAGCTTCAGTTGGGGCGCTGCTCCACTGCTCTGCCTCTCTTGGGCCAACCTTGTGGTCGACCTGGGGATCCTTGGTGCAAGGGGACATCTGGGGAGCTAGTGGGGGACAGTTACTGTGGCCATACCACCCTGATTTGGACCCGATCTCGGCTGTCTTCGGATGCTAAGCAGGGTCAGGCCTGGTTAGGACTTGGGGTGGGAGGCCGCCGGGAATACAGGGTGCTCTAGGCTTCCATCTATTACTTGGGAGTATTAGACTGGTGAAAGTGTGTCGTTTCCTTCACTTTCTGCTATCTTTAGCAGCCAGTGGGCTTTAGTGTGGCCAACAGAGGGGTTCATGGTAGGGCTGGAGGCAACTTCTCCGGTACACTGGGCTGGGCGGGGCGGAGGGATGCCAACGGTCAGAGAGTGCTCCCGCTGTTCATGTAGAGCACCTTCTCTCCTCCACCCCCACCTCTCACTGGCTCTCTTCCTCTTACCTCCATTGCAAAAAAAAAAAAACCTGGATGGCTTTGAGCATTATGGGAATTCTGAATTGCCATGGGGCCAGGTAACTTAATTCTCCTACTGTTAGAGGTAGTGGGAGCGATGCCCTGAACTCCTTCTAATGGCCACGGTAGGGCTTCCACGTGAGGCCAAGAGACAGATCAATGATCAGAGAGGTTTAGGCTGCAATGCGGCGGAAAAACCGAGGAGGCATTGGATATTAACTTGAATCATTGACATTTAACGAGTTCTGCTAACACTGGGCATTTTCCTCTTTTAGCTTATGACTTTCTGGTCTACAGTTACTGAATGCTGATAGGGGTGGGGGAGTATGAGAGTAGTAGTTCGAATAAACAACCTCTCCAAGTTACACTGTAGATTGAGGTATACTTACTCCCCAACTTGATGCCCCCGATATTATTAGACTGCAATTCCTATTATCCCCAAATAAAAGGTGCACATCTGTAGAGGGTTGTGAGCACCTCTCTATACTTTTTAAACTAATATTCGTTTGAATGGGGAAGTTTTTATGGATTGTGGGGTTATTTGAGCAATCAAATTCATTGTTGTTTCTTGTCCTAACTCTATCTCTCTTAGTTTTCAGCATTAACTGTTCCCAAATAAGCTATTGGAGGAAGGAAGACAGAACTACAGGCCAACACGGATACCCGTGTGGCCTAGGAGCCAGTTCTTCCCCACCTTGATGTCAGGTGCAAGAGGATGTGGCTGGCTGGGAGCGTGATTTTAAAACTGCAGTGGGAGTGGAGTTAAACCAGAAGTAATTCAAGGCTGCAAAGGCCCTCTAGTCAATTTAAGTTGGCTTGGAGGAGCTGATATATTCTCCATGGTGTTGAAGTTCAGGGGAGCTGGACTCTAGTCCTTCAAGTTGCTGGCATTTCCACAGCATCCTACATTCATAGATTGTTGTGGTTGTGTGCCTTCGGGTTGTTTTGGCTTGCAGCGACCCTGGGGTGAGTGAACCTTGGTGGTGGGAAGCCCTGGTCTTCCATGGTCCCAGTCCCGTGCTCACAGAAGTTGTAGCGTTGGGCTGTGGGTGTGGAGACCGGGGTCTGACTTGCCATTAAGACATGGAGGCCCATTGGGTGACCATGCACTTATCTCTCTTAGCCCTTATGAGGGCAGGCTAATCCCCCCCTAAAAATCCTAAAAATCCTAAAAATCCTTGCCGTAACATAACAAGCCCATGGAGGGTTCGCCCCTGGGTCGTCATGGGTCGGGGGCGGTTTGAGGACACGCAGGGGCAACCTGCAGATATGAAAATGGGTGGTTCATAAATACAGCAAAAGAACCGAGATTTCTTTATGATTTTCTTTCGTCGTACCTCTCATACAGAGCATTACGGTTCCAGTTCTGTGAGAGGTCTGTGCACTAACCCTCCAAACACCACTTTTTGTATTAGATCCCTTCTGGTAGCAATATTTTTAATGACAGGACAGTAAGTTATTTATATTTTGAAACCGTATGCCATGCATTTTCTCCTCTTAGCTTTTCCATTGTTCATAATGTGTTCCCTGTTAACTCTCTACTACAGACTTCGGTAAGTATATTAGCTGTCCTTTCATTGCAAATAATTTTATAGACATTGAAACTTATCTCTAGTGAAGAAAACTGTAAAACTTGGGTTAGAGTTACATCCATTATTTTATTATGAGTTTATTCTGCCAATTGCTGTTTAGTTCTCAGCTGTCTACTTGAAATTAGCTGTATCCTCCTTACATTTCCTTCACGAAGCGGTGGAAATAAATATAATTGGTTCTTGCGTTGTGAAGTATGATGACACAAGAACAAGGCCTTGCGTGATGTTCAAGGCGGATCTATGAAATGCTGCTACAAAATGAGAGGAATTAAAGCGAGCGTTTGCTAACTCCAGTTTTTGCTTTTGCTTTTCATGAATAGTCCAGCTGCAGAACAATTTGTTACTGGTACTTCGGCTTTGGTCGACTTAACTTGCGACCGTAGTTTTATTGATAGTTTTATTACAGTCCTCCTTACACATCTGCAGGTTTGACCTTTATGAATCTGATTAATGCAAGTTGTGTGGGTGCATTTCTCCCTGCTTCCCCCTCTCCCATTGGCTTGCCCGGGCTCCAGTTACAGTACTGGACATGACAGATTGAGAAATTAAGGTTACAACATCTCATATCCTTTGCAATCAGGATTACCTATGAGAAAATAAATTTTTGGGCGCTGGTGGTTAGATATTAGTCATTTATATTTTCTCTGTGTTCGAGGAATGCCTCACATCAGTTTGAAAATGCTGAACTTTCTTATCTGCCTCCTCCCAGGACAATACAAACAGTCTTGTTTGGTTACTTGTAGTGTGATTGGCCGGGGGGGCAAGAATCAGCATAACATGGAGGGTCTCGTGCTCCTCTGCAGGTGAGGCTCTCTGTCCTCACCCCAGAGCTTTCGCTGCAATTTTGGCGCATTGAGGGTGAGTTGGTGGTTCAGAGCAAGGGGGACAGGCCTGGGACTCACCTGGGGTGAGGGGCAATTAACGCCTTCACAAAAAAGATTGGAAGTCTATTCGGGCCGAGCCTGGGCACGGGGGTTATGTGGCGGCAAGTTTCCTATGCCGCTTTACGCTCTGTCGGGAGCTGAGGGCTTACATCGTATTAAATCTGAGAAACATTCATTTCGTGCAGGCCAAGCTTCCATTGCAGCTCTGATGGTAGATGGAAATGGAAGACCGCAGCGTGCCGGCGCTTTGTCAGGCCGGCTCATCAGTTACACTGTCAGGCCGACTCACCAGTTACAATGTGTTTGGTTTCATTTCAGATCATTTTGTCCCTAATGCGAGGAGACGAGCGCGGAGCTGTGGTCACAGTTTCATCTTTTGGGCAGAGCGGCAGGCTCGTGATGGCCAATCTGGCACGCATGGGGGATTTGGTGACCAAGCCTCGCTCCGATGGAGTGGCAAGAGAGGCCTTCACTAGTATGGCCAGTTGCCTACACTGTTTGGGGGAGAGCCGGGGGCCTCCGCAGGTGTTGGTCATTCACCTGGGGTGGTAATGACCTTGGTCAAAGGCTTAATCTTTTGGATGAGCGGCAGGCTCATGATTGCCATGATGGCACGCATTGAGATACAGTGGTCGGGCCTCGCTCCGATGGATTGGCAAGAGAGGCCTTTGTTGGCATGGCTTGTTGCCTACGCTGATTGGGGAGAGCCGTTGGCCTCTGCCGATGTGTTGGTTATTCACCTGGGTGGTAACGACCTGGGGCTTTTAAAAGGACAGGCCTTGATCATATAGGCCATTCGCGATATGTGGCTTTTTCTAAATACTCGGCCTGGTGTTCGTATTACTTAGTCTGCAAGTTTTAAAATTACAAATTAATTAAAATAAGTAAAAATAAATAAATAAATAAATAAAATTAAACTAAAATTAAATTAAACATGAATGAATAAATAAAGAAGAGTTCACTCGTAGGCGAGTGAACAAAGAAACCTCCAATGTTGGTGACAGGGCTTGGGTTGATACATTCATCACTGTGACATTGTCTTTGATAAACCTGAGCTGTATAGATCACAGTGGGGTTCACTGGGACCTGAGGGCAATGAAATCTTTCCGTGGCATTTGCAGCAGCAGTTGGAAGCCATCCCGTGTGGGGGTTCTGGGGATAAGGACTAAGCGGACGCTTGCCCTTATCCATGGCCGGTAAGGGGGGGGTCTATGGGTTTGTGTGTACCTATGGCACCCTTTGGTGTAGGATAATGTCTATCCTTGAGGAGGGCCCGGGACTAGCCCTCACTGGCTTGCACCCGGGGGACTCGGTCTCAGGTCTCACCTTCCAGACAAGGGCTGGCCAAAGTCTTGATCCACATTCTGCGATTGGCTTTGGGGCCCGGTATCTCGCCCTACGGGCTAGGGAAGATGGGCGGCAGCTGGACTTTTGCCCTAGTCCACCCATGCTGTTGACCCCCCCCTTTTAGGATAGAAGTTCAAGATCAAGTTCAAGTTCAAGTTAATTACCATTGTATGTTAATTAGGCATATTAATAAATTGCCCTAGTTCAACCCAAGCCCTGTGTGTGGTCTCCTCATTTTGTGGGTTGGCTGGCAATGCGCCCCCCCACCGCCCATGTGACAACGGGTGAAGGGAGGGCGCTCTCTGCCGTCCTCCCGCGAGAGGAGAGCACCGGTGGGAGGCGGGGCTTTAAGGTAGGATTCAGGGCTGCCCCACCTCCCCCTCAGCCTCTTTTTATCCGGATCATTGTGACCCACCCTGTGGTTTCAGTGTAAGTTCGCTGGTCGCTTTGGAGCCGGGTAGGAATTTTTTCCCCCTATTCAGGGTTTTTTTTGACTTATCCTACACTGCGCCAGGGGATTGGGTAATTGGCTATACAGGGTGGTGCCTTAAATAGGTGCTAAAATAGGCATCCACAACTGCACTTACAGTCACCATGGCCGGTAAAGGGGTGGGTCTATGGGTAGGTGTGTACCTATGGCACCCTTTGGTGTAGCATAATGTCTATCCTTGAGGAGGGCCCTGGGACTAGCCCTCACTAGCTTGTGCCCGGGAAGATCCTCGGTCTCGGGCTCACCTTCCAGAGAAGCCTGCTCTGGCTGAGTCCATCCACATTCTGCTGATTGGCTTTGGGGCCCCGGTATCTCGCCCTACGGGGAGGGAAGATGGGCGTAAGCTAACTCTTGCCGAGTCCTACCATGCTGTTGACCCCCCCTTTTAGGATAGAAGTTCAAGATCAAGTTCAAGTTCAAGTTAATTACCATGGTATGTTAATTAGACATATTAATAAATTGCCCTAGTTCAACCCAAGCCCTGTGTGTGGTCTCCATCGTGGGTTGGGCGGCAAACCTTTGGCCCTCCAGATGTTTCAGATGTCAGTTCCCAGAAGTTCCAACCAATGTTGGCAGTAGTCAAGGACTGAGGGAGTTCTAATTCAGAATGTCTGGGCAGGCTAAACTTCTTCACTCCTGTCATGTGTTATTGTTTACCTACCATACAAGCCAAAGTCACATTTATCAGTCTAATTTCTTTTCCTTTATCTCACAGGAACACCCCTGCTGAATCAAAATAAATTCTACCTGGTTCACTTTTCTGTTCCCAGATGGGCTCGTCCAACTGCCCATGGGAGCTCATAAATACAGCATAGAAGTTGCTGCTTGTTACCTGATATTCAGAGATGGGTTTCTTCTATGCATGGAAGCTCCATTTGGATGTCATGTCTAACAGCTGTGGATAACCTATGTTTATCAAATCCTGTTTTAAAACATTTGAGCTTATTTGCAAGATTGCTCACATTGGCTGTATTTGTGTATGAACTAGTCTTTTTAAAATAGAAACAAATACTTTTTTTGTTTGTTTGTTTGTTTCCAGTTTCCAGACCATACTTCAGAGGTGATTTCAAGTTTTTTTTGTTTCTAGTTTCCAGACCATACTCCAGAAGTGATTTTCAAGAAAAGTCTTGGCTCAGGGACATTTTCCAAGCAGTCAGACCACATTATATACCTGGAAACAGACTGTATCTTCATAATATTTGTTAAGTGTGAGGCAGCCTGTAGTTTCCCTACTGTCACTTCCAGTTTGTAGTTTGTAGTTTCTTCTCTCCACTTCTCAACTACATCCAAAGTTCAGCCAAACTCTGCTTTCCCCATCCAGGTTACTTAATATTATCTCAATATAGGTTATAAAACACATGGTGCTCACAGCTCCCCCAGGAGGCTTCTGGATTATTAGGGCTGCTAATTAAAACAGCAAGGCAATCCTCTCCAAACTGAACGCAACACAGGGAATTATAACATTAAGCTAAGATCCTACATCATGCTGTAGAAGTGCAGGTCTCTGGCAATACACACACACACACACACACACACACACACACACACACACACACGCACGTATTTGCTGGCACAAAAGATGCACCTGTGTATAAGACGCATTCCATTTATACACTGGCAAATACTATTTACTGGCGTATAAGACAGACCAGCGTATAAGATGCACCCCATTTTCAAACAATATTTTTCAGGGAAAAAAGTGAGTCTTATATGCCAGCAAATATAGTATATACAGGAGGTGGTGACAAATACTGCTTCCTCTCTCCCACTGCTTTCCCCAATAGGCAACAACACAGCTCTGTCTCAGCCACAGCAGTGCACTCAGTTCATTCCAGCAGCCCTTAGGCACTGAGGGACAAAGGAAGAGCCTGTGGCCCCTAAATCTGACTGCTTTTCCCTCCCTTGGTGCTCAAGAGCAGATGGAATGAGCCCAGGGCATCCCCAAGGCTGATCAGTGGCCAGGAAGAAGGAGCTACGCTTGGGAGGTCCCCAGCTGTTACTCTGTGCTGGGATCAAAGGAAGTGCTGGATCCTGCAAGGCCCAAAAACCCTCAATTTGTTTCGATCCCCATTTATGCCTGTTCATGTCACTGACAGGATGCCAGCCTTTCTTGACATGTTAATAGCAGTGCTTCACTATATTACTATAACAACAGCTCCTACTTTGCTACTGTTGCTTCTGACTTTATTTCTTTCTGTTTGTACTGCAGTGGTTCTGTTTGGTGCAACTGCTGTTTTATTTTTCAGAGCTTTCAATATGTTAGCATTGGCCACTCAGAGGCTGTCAGCTGGTGAATGGTATGCAAGCAATTCCTGAATGCTTTGCAAACACAGACAGTAATCTAGCCCGGAAGAAAAACGGCTCTCCTGGAGAGGGGACACAACTGGCTCACCAACTGAAGCTGGGGAAAGGCATTATGAACCACAGCTTAGAAAGTTACTTATAAAATGTAAGAAGCTACTGTTACAGTTCTTTGCAGGGGTGTAGATAGCTACCACTACTATAATTATAATATTTAGACGTTACGGAAAGTAATTGGACTGTTGCTTTTAGTTCCTTAAAACCACTCACACATCTGAATGGTATAAGCCACTGGCCTGTAGTATGAACATGTAGTATGAACTTCTCCCATCCATCTCACTCTTCCTTTAGCTCCCACAGTAGTACTGAGAAGTAGCACAAACTCACCACCACTCCAGACCAGGGTACCTAGGCCGAATCCCCCTTGAAATTATCAGACGACATTAGACTAAGGCCATTTCCACACTACACTGTTATAGTGTGGTTATTCCACTTTCAGCATCCTGTGGAATTCTGGGATTTATAGTTTACTGGGGCCAAAGAGCTCTCTGGCTGAGAATTCTAAAGGCCCCTCCCTAAACTGCAAACCCCAGGATTCCATAGGATGTTGAAAGTGGGAAAATGGTACTATAACAATGTAGTGTGGAAAGGCCAAGACCCACGTGCTGTTGAAAAATCCCCCTTCCAGGAATTATTAATCAGATGCTTCTTTAAAAGATACTAAGAACAGAATGTTTGCTGACTGCTGACAGTCTACTTCTCCAATGCCTGACTTCTTTCACAGCCACGGTGTCCACTGCTTTTCTTCTGCTGCTGCTGCTGCTGCTGCTGTTGCCATCTATTCCAGTACAGTTACACCACTGAAGCGCACTAACAGCACTCAAACCTAAGGCCCTTTTCGCACACCAGTCCTGTTGCGAAATGGCCTCGGGAGCACTGTGGGATTGCGAGGACCATTTCACATGACATTCTCGCAATCATGCAACGGCTTCAAGGCCAGCAGGTGGTGATCATGCATTATATCATTTTCGGCTTGTTGCTGAAAATGATGCACAATCACGTGCCAGTCCCGGGCCCCACCTGCACTTACTTTGTGTGCGGAGTCTCCGGACGCACAGCCATTGTGCTTCCTCCCCCAGCGCAGCCTGGGAAAGTACCCAGGTGCGCTGCAGAAGGAAGGGGCGAAGCCCTCACGCTTCCTTCCAGCCATCAAGGGGCTGCTGCGGACAAGAAGCAGAGGGGATGCGATTCCCTCCTGGACGAGGCTTTTCGCACGATCCCCGCATGATGCCAACGGCACCAGGTAAGGTACAAAAAGGGCCTAAGACTGCTGTTGTAGCTGAACTCCAGGAATAATGAAGGCTATAATTCATACTTTGCACATCTCATTGGAAATAAGCTCCACTGAGCAGAGTCAGAAGGGAGTGAAATTTATTAATTAGGGCCAGAATCGATGTGGAGCACCATAGTTGCCCATCCCTGTTTTAATAGTAGTTTCACTCTGAGCAGCCCATTTCTTCAACTTCTGGCTTCTGGAGGAACCCTAGCAAGCCAGGTGTTTGGGAAGGCTGTCCAGGACAATTGCCTGCGCCATGAGACCATATGATAATCCTAGAACCAAAAATTTAAAAAATTAAGAGTTATACCACATAAAGAGTGAGGTTATCCCACAGTTACCACTGTGACTCAGGTATGCCTTAGTTACTGAAAAAGGGGACACATTACAAGCAACCAGCTCTTTTTAACTAGTTACTTCCATACTTTGCTATGAGCTGTGGATGCCATTAAGAATGCTGGCTCTAAAAGTACACATCCTACCCTGTCTGAGGCCATTTCCGCACTAGGCTAGTGAAGAAATGGCCTGAGTATGCAGCATAATTTCTGACATCAGAGCCAGAAACCCCACAATATCGCCACTTTACGGGACTGTGTGTTTTTCATTTGTGCCAAACAAAAAAGACTAGCCACCAAGTGGCTGGCAAAATAACACCTATTATTATTATGCATGCACGTACACACACACACACACAATTGAGTTCTTATCTTAGGAGGTGAAAGCGATGTGGATTAATTTTTGTCAGAAACTTTTGATCTTCCAATTATCACCCTCCTTAGTTGCAAATGTGAAGTCAACAGCTCTGATTATTTATAGCAAGTAACTTCAGTAGGGATGTGTTAACTAGTGCCTTGATACTATTGACATCTACAGGGAAAATGGTAAGGTTTTAATTAAGGCTTTGTTGCAAATACATAATGACCTTTTTGCACTTTTCAGAGCCTCCTGTTTAGACTGACCTTGTTTTCCCCCACTTTTAGACACAGAACAACACAGCCTTGTAGAACAATCATTGACACAAGAATGTTGGGACTTTGGACCCTAAATGTATAGGTAGCTCATTTCCATAAGATACAGAGAATGCTTTGAGAATGTAAGACAAGTTCCACCTTCTTTTAAAATTAATTGAAATGGCAACATCCCTTATTATTTCAAAAGACTATAGATCTCAGTCTAATCTGGTAATGCAAAAAGGTCAGTTGATGAATATGCAATAACAAGCAAGGGCAAAAGCTGGCTAACATCTGCCACATAAGCAGTATGGAGGGCTCCACAGGGATGGACCTAAATGGAAACACTGATTTCCATGACCAAAGACTCTGAGGTGGTGTTTGTTTTCCTTTATTTGACTGCGTGCTCCTGACTTCCTATAAGATGTTCACAGGGAGATCACTGAATATTTCCCCTTAACAGTTGTTTCCTTTGAAGATGGTTATTCTAGTATAGATTTATCTACAAATATTAAAACACTGTTTAGTTGGAGCAGGCCATTCTCTGAAATATAGACTACAATACCTAGTATTCCTTGATGAGCCCCCAGCTAACTACTAACCAGGCCAGACCTTGCTTAGTTTCCAAGGTCAGACAGGATCTATGTCTTTAGGGTTGCAGACATACCTGCAAGGTACCTTGCCTCAAATCCACAGAAACAGCCAACTCACACACACACACACACACTAAGAGCTATCAGTTGTCACCCTCCTTCTCTCTCTCAGTCTTTTTTCTCCCAAACTTCAGGCCACCTTTTCTTCACATACCACATCTACCCTTTCTTCTTAACCAAGTGGTAGTGGGGTGTTCTGCCAGGCGCTGATAGTATCTCACCCAAATGCAGAGCCTCATTTTCCTCCTCACCTGTAGCTCTCATTCTCTGGCCATTCTGAGCTCTTAATCTACAACCTGTTTAGCAAAGAGAGAGTGATGATGAATCAACTATTCCCACAAGCCCTTAACACTGACCAGGGTGGTTGCAAGTGGTGGGATTTGAAGCCCAACAATATCTGGAGAGCCAGAGTTCCCCAGCACTCTGTTTCCATTCTTATATGCAAGAAAATGGAGAGTATCCCTTAGGGCAACTTGAAGGCATTGCCTCTCAAATAAATATTCAGTCTCCCCTCCTTTTTAAAAAATTTCCTTCGTTTCTAAATTTCTGGCATTGGAACAACTTGAAACTTCATTTGTGCACTCAGAAATAAAGTTTAGGAATCCCAAATAAAGGGGCAGGTAAAGTGTGTGATTGAATAAGAAGTTGTAAGCAACTGTGGTTGGTGCTTCATCCATGATGCTTAATAACGATGTTGCCCCTGAGAATTATTGGTTTGGCCTTGGGTGGGAAAACCCCAAGGAAGGAGGCTGTACTCGCTGGTTGAGTTTAGGAGAAGGAAGACCGGAGAGAAGTTGCAGTTGTCCGGGCTAAGCAGTAGGGCCTTTTCAAATAATAAGGTAGCAATATCCTCTGTTAGTACTGAAGAGGAAACAAAAAGGTAAATTCCTTATAGTACAATTTCTATTATAGTTTATATTATCCTCTCTATTATATTTTATTATTCTATTATATTTTTTATTTCTATACTCTTATTATTTCTACCTGTTTTATACTTTTCCTCCATCAAGCAAAGACATTTTTATTCCAGCAAGCATTCAATATGTGATTATGGCCTGTGTCATAAAAGGTGCTGGCTACTGCTAACTGTGCGGAGTTGATCTAAGTCTGAGTTTATAATTATGCATTTAAACTTTGTTTTAATTCTTATTTGATTGTTTAATTTGTGTTTTAACTTTTGTAACCCATGATTTTTCATATTTTTCTTTTTTCAAAAAAATGTTATAAGCTGCTTTGAGTTCTTATCAGGAAAAAGCAGGTTATAAAATAAAGACAACAACGGTGATTATTTTTGGATTTACGATTTGCATTCAAGTTTTGCAATACAGCTAAAGCAGTCCAGGCAGAAGAATCTTGCCATGAAGTTCTGCACTGGATGCTTGGAACTTTGGAACAGTGCCCTGTGTGCCAAATTTAATATCTGCTATGTTGTTTGGTTGTTTAAAATAGATATTGGAACTGAAACTGTGTTTGTGTTTGCAATATTCTATTATGATTGGCCCCCAAAGAACCCAGAAAGAGGCACAATAACACCCAGGGCCCACTGCCATGGCATCACTGGGGGCTGTTTGTAGGTTTTGGTTTGGAGATCTTGGGGCCTGAAATGATCTTGAGCAGCATCCCTATGTGATTGGTCATCAGGATTTCCTTATAAAAAATGACGTTCAAAGATAGTCACTTAAAAATAATAAAGGTGAAGAGCTGGCCAACTTTTAACAGTAATTGGCTGGTTTTTTTCCCTTAACTTCATAGTATTGATTCTGTATATATTATGTGGTTGTTCACTGTGTTTGCGTTTCTCTCCTCTATGAGTGCATCTTAGCTTTGCAGTTCAAAGTCATGTGAACAATACAATAGGGTAATTGATGTAAAGTACTTTTTATATTGTAAAAGCATTATGCAATTATTATTCAAAATTAATTTTTATTTTATTATTATAATCGTAATATCTTCACATACACTGACATAACACTCATAATATAGTTCTCCCTCCACATTTATGGGTTTGACATTTGCAAATTGGATTATTCATGAGCAAACATGCCTCCCCCGCATTCTCCTCCATCTATTCCCATGCATTTCGCCCCATGCAAAGAACTCGTGCTGATGCAAAACAGAAGGGGATGGAGGGAGGGGGGAAAGCTTGTGCAAGCCTTTCTCCCTCCTCCCACGAGTCATCTCCTTCCCTTTCTCATGTAAAGCTGAAGGGAAAGGGGGGTGAGTGGGTGGGGCAAAGCTCACACGAGCTTTCCTTTCCCCTCTGGAGCTCCCCCTGCCATTTCCTATGATTTTGGCCCCAGCACAGAGAACTCGTGCTGAGGCAAAATGGAAAGGAAGCGGGAGGAATGCTTGCGTGAGTTCTCAGTGCCAGGGCAAAATGCATAGGAATGGCAGGGGGAGCTCCAGAGAGAGAAAGGAAGGCTTGTGTGAGCCTTCCCTCACCCTCACCCTCACCCTCACCCCCACCCCCATTTCCTTCTTTTTTGCATGGGAATGGGAAGGGGGGAGCCCTGGAAGGGAACGGTGGGAGCGGGAGCGGGGAGGAATTATTCAGAGTTTCCCACTTTTGTAAGGGTTCTGCACCCCGAACCCATGCAAAAGTGGAAGACAATTCTACATAATGCAAAATAGAAATTACATTATATCTCATATAACAGCAGCGTTATTTTAAATATCTGCATGTCTATTAAATACAAAACATTTTATATATTTTATGACTTGTGAAGAGATCCATGACTTGAACACTGGAAGCCAGGTCGAGAGCATCTGGGTAAGAATTAAGGGAGCGAGAAACAATAGGGATATTATAGTGGGGGTTTACTACAGACCTCCAAGCCAGACTGAGGACCTCGATGGCGCTTTCATAGACCAAATGACTGCACATTCAAAAAGGAGAGATACAGTAATAATGGGAGATTTCAACTACCTGGATATATGTTGGCAGTCAAACTCTGCAAAGGCGGCAAGGTCCAGCAAGTTTCTTGCTTGTCTTGCAGACAATTTCATGGTCCAGAAGGTGGAAGAGGCGACAAGGGGATCAAATATTCTGGATCTGATCCTGACTAACAGGGAAGACCTTGTTAATGACGTAGAACTGGTTGGATCTTTAGGAGAGAGTGACCATGCCCTATTAGAATTTGGCATTCAGTGGGGAAGAGAAGGCAAGTGTAGCCAGGCATTCGTCTTAGATTTTAAAAAGCAGACTTCTGTAAACTGAAGGAGCTGCTGGCTGAAATCCCGTGGTCAAGAATAGTGAATGAGAAAGGAGTTCAGGAGGCATGGGAGTTTTTTAAAAAGGGAGGTACTGAAGGCACAGGCTAAAACTGTGCCATTAAGGAGGAAAAATGGAAGGCATCTGAACAAACCGGAATGGTTGACTAAAGAACGCTCAGCTGAGCTAAGTATTAAGAAAAACATGTACAGGAAATGGAAGAAGGGGGAAATCACCAAAGAAGATTATAAGCAAGTAGCCAGGAGATGTAGGGAGAAGGTCAGAAAGGCTAAAGCACAGAACGAACTTAGGCTGGCCAGAGACATTAAAAACAATAAAAAGGGCTTTTTAAAATACGTCCGCAGCAAAAGGAAAAAGAAGGAGACGATAGGGTCACTGCGCAAGGAAGATGGTGAATTAATAACAGGAGGAAGAAAAAGGCAGAACTCCTCAACACCTTCTTCGCCTCAGTTTTTTCCCAAAAGGATAAAAACACTCAACCTGGCGGTTGGGGAGCAGGTGAGGAAGTGGGGGAAATGCAGCACAGAATAGATAGAGAGGTAGTACAGGAATACCTGGCCACACTGGATGAATTCAAGTCTCCAGGGCCAGATGAATTGCATCCTAGGATTTTAAAAGAACTAGCAGAGGTCATTGCGGAACCTCTTGCTATAATCTTTGAAAACTCTTGGTGGACAGGAGAAGTTCCGGCAGACTGGAGGAGGGCAAATGTTGTCCCCATCTTCAAGAAGGGAAAAAGAGGACCCAAATAATTATCGCCCAGTCAGCCTGACATCAGTACCTGGAAAGATCCTGGAGCGGATCATCAAACAGTCAGTTTCTAATTACTTAGAAAACAATGCCATAATTACGAAAAGTCAACATGGATTTCTCAAAAATAGGTCATGCCAGACTAATCTTATCTCTTTCTATGATAGAGTTACTTGCTTGATAGATGAAGGGAATGCTGTGGACATAGTATATCTTGATTTCAGTAAGGCCTTTGACAAAGTTCCCCATGACATTCTTGCAAAGAAGCTAGTAAGATGTGGACTGGACAGGGCTACTGTCAGGTGGATTTGTAACTGGTTGACTGACCGTACCCAAAGGGTGGTCACCAATGGCAGATTCTCATCCTGGAGAGAAGTGACTAGCGGGGTGCCACAGGGTTCTGTCCTGGGCCCGGTGCTGTTCAATATCTTCATTAATGACTTGGATGAAGGAATAGAGGGCACACTGATCAAATTTGCAGATGACACCAAATTGGGAGGGGTTGCTAATACGCCTGATGACAGGATCAAAATTCAAAAGGACCTGGACAGATTGGAGAGCTGGGCCAAGGCTAACAAAATGAATTTCAACAGAGAGAAATGTAAGGTCCTACACTTAGGCAGAAAAAATGGTATGCAGAAATATAGGATGGGGGACACGTGGCTGGCTAACAGTACGTGTGAAAGGGATTTAGGAGTCTTCATAGACCACAAGCTGAACATGAGTCAGCAGTGTGATGCGGCAGCCAAGAAGGCCAACGCAATTCTTGGTTGCATCAATAGGAGTATGGTGTCTAGATCGAGGGAGGTATTGGTACCACTTTATTCTGCCTTGGTTAGACCTCATCTTGAATACTGTGTCCAGTTCTGGGCACCCCAATTCAAGAAGGATATGGATAAGCTGGAGCAGGTCCAGAGGAGGGCAACCAAAATGGTGAGGGGCCTGGAAGCCATGCCCTATGAGGACAGACTTAGAGAGCTGGGTATGTTTAGTCTGCAGAAGAGAAGGTTGAGAGGGGACATGATAGCCATGTTTAAATATTTGAAGGGGTGTCATGTCGAGGAGGGAGTGGGCTTGTTTTCTCCTGCTCTTGAGACCAGGACAAGGAGCAATGGATGCAAGCTGCAGGAGGGGAGATTCCGCCTGAACCTCAGGAGGAATTTCCTGACAGTCAGGGCTGTCCGACAGTGGAATGTGCTGCCACAGAGTGTGGTGGAGTCTCCTTCTTTGGAGGTTTTTAAGTGGAGGCTGGATGGCCACTTGTCGGGAGTGCTTTGAGGGTTTTCCTGCATGGCAGGGGGTTGGACTGGATGGCCCTTGTGGTCTCTTCCAACTCTACATTTCTATGATTCTATGATTCTATATACGTTCCAGCATAGTACTGACTTAACCCTGGTGGCACAGTGGTTAAATGCCAGTATTGCAACCATAAGGTTGTGAGTTCGATCCTGTCATGCTCCAAGGTTGACTCAGCCTTCCATCCTTTTGCAGGTCGGTAAAATGAGTACCGAGCTTGTTGGGGGCAATTAGCTAAAATATATTGTAAACCGCTTAGATAACACTAGTTGATAGGCGGTATAGAAATAAATACTATTGCTATATTGCTATTGCTATATGATTACCTTATCTTATATGATGATATATTGTTGTTGATTCTGTTGCTATATCCTGAGTGGCTACATCCATTTAATCATAAGCTGAATAAGCTAAATCCATTATAATTTAAGATAGAAGATGACAGATATTATTTGAATTAGCAGTCCCTTTTTATATTTAAATTTATATTTGAAATTCTGAAGTTCTACTTCAGGACTTGGCCATATCTACTTATCAGTCTTCTAGATCTCCAGCAGCCACTTTCTCCCATTTCTTCTCTCATATTTGTGTAACTTTCTCCCATTCTTCTCAAATATTTTTTTAATTTTTGTTATTTAGCAAAATAGTCAATTTATCCATTTGATACATATCGTATTGTTTTAACAACCAGTCATTTTCCTTTCCACATGTTTGCATATAATAATCTGGCAGCTGTTACCACATATAACAAAATTCTCTCATACCCTTTTTGTAACTGTGTCACTTCCTTTAAATTTATTTAATAAGTACAATTCAAGAGTCATCAGAAAGTTTATTCCTAATACTTTTGTTATTGAGCTGTGGGTATCTTTCCAAAATCTCTTTGCTTTATCACATTTTCACCACATGTGGAAATATGTTCCCTTTTTCTCCCCACATTTCCAATTCAAAAGTGAGTCAAAAGTGGGCAGCTATGTTAACCATGCAGAAAAAATCAGGAAAAATCTTACTAGTATCATGCTGATACCTTTGTTTGACCAAGTAAAGGCATAAAATACATCATGCTGGCATTCAGAGCTCTACAAGCTTCTTCATAAAGCAAAGATGTTAAAAATCACCCAAGGAAAGAAATTATCTGTTTGTGTTTGAAGCTGCATCTTGCCTGAGATATTGTTTACACTGTAGTTTGATATCATCTTAAAGGAGAGTTCATGCCAACAGTGACTGCCCCACCCGCTCTAGGGCCTCCGCGGACTTGAAACAAAGAAAAATAGAATTGCACTGATTTCTTTTTAATCTCTCTGTTAGTAGTTCAAAAAGTCACTTCCTTCAACATATGGTTCTGTTTCCATCCTTTTAAAGCCAAAATCCCCTACCTGAGCAGAGTACAGTCATTTTCCATAAGAAAGCACTGCGCTGTAAGACCTGGAGATAATTTTAGGTATTGTGCCTAGAAAAATCAGACCTTATGGTGCAGAGGCTTCTTAACAAGGCTGCACTCTGGCTAGGAAGGGGCTTTTAAAGGAACAGAGATATCTCTGCCTAACGAAGAAAATGGGAAACTTTGAAAGCCTGTTTGAAATATTTTAAACTTTTAATTGGCCAACCGAAGGTATCACCATGATGTTTGGATTTTTCTGTACAATTGTTACAGTCATCCCTCCACATTTGCTAGGGTTAGGGACAGAGGACCCCGTAAAAGTGGAAAACCAAGAATAACCCTAGGCCCTCCCGAACCATATTTAACACACACAAAAAGTATGAACACCAAATTTAACCCACCATGGATTCCTTTGAGGCATCAGGGTTCCTTCACAAGGCAGAAGTGGGGGGCTGACTGCCACCTCCACTGCTGCCCCACACCATTTTTAAGAGGGACTTACAAGCCTCGTTCACAGTTTCTCAGTCTCACGAGGCTTGCAGTCCCTATTAAAAATCGTATAGGGAGGCAGCAGAGGGGACAGCAAATAATCCGTGAATAGTCAAATCTGCAAAAGTGAAACCCACAAATGTGGAAGGCTGACTATATTAACAAGAAGGGACTATTATTAGGTGATAGGTTTCAACCATTTATTGGGTAATAAGAAATATGCAATTTAAATGATACTATTAGCTGTTTTTATTGTTACTGAGTACAGAAATTGGGAGCACACATTAAAGAATAATGGGATTTTGCTAGCATTCATCATCCAAAGGTCACATAAAATGTACCTTGCAATGGAAGGAAAAGCAACTAAGAGACTCCAGTGCTTCTGCTGTTTCAACTTTAGTTTGCAAGAAACAGATAAAAATGTATTGTTATGTATGAAAGCATTCAAGTTTGTCTGGATATAGTTTGCCAAGGAATTGCAAACAGAGTCAACAGTACTGACTGCCAATTATTTACAGGAAAAGTAGATTGCACAAGAGATAAAGCTGGCATAGAGAACTTCTGTTGTTGTTGTATACTTTAGCCTAAAGAGCTGTTTTCAAGAGCACCAGTTAGAAATGGCACAGATCAGTGACCAATTTGCACGTTGTATGATCTTGCAAACATTGAGAAATGCAGGGACTGATGAAAACAGACTATAAGTCAGTACTATGCTGGAATGTCCCTGGAATGTCCAGATTGAGGAGTTCTTTAAGTTTGTGATGCACTCTCCAATTTCATTCAATAAACCAGTTGTTTCAGTCAAATATAATAGCGTTAAACTGAAATGAAGTGTTGGACAGGGCTTCTCGCATCTGTATAAGCTATTGTTCCAAGTTACAAGGAATTAGTACAACTTTTCAGATTCTCTGAGAGTGATCCTGATGAGTGTGATGCATCAGCATTGAACACATAGGATTTCAGCAAAAGATCACTTACCCAAGCTTTTGTTTATTGCCCACTTCATGAAAAAAAAAAAATTGACATACTCAGCAAACACTATTCTGCCACTATTTTCAGTGGCTGTTTCTCAAGACGTCATAACAGAAGTTTCAGAAGTGATTACATCACTGCAAAATGATAAAAGTTTCCAAAGTGTTCTTGAAGAAGCAAGACCAAAGACTGCAGATGGAGAGCAATCAGATCATGAAAATGAAATCAGACCAGTGCCAAAGAGGGTTTGTAAATCTAGCTCTCATTTACAACACATGCTGATATATGAGAGCAATGTTGTCCAGGATACAGGTGAAAACTATTCCACAGAGGATGAAACTTAAGAGAATGTATTTCAGTGCAATCAATACAATAAAAGGCAAAATGGCAGCTAGGTTTTGTGAAAGCAATATGCATATTTCAGCTGCCATACAAACTCTAAAGAATACAGATAGACATTACTTTCTTGACCGAAGCAAATTTACACCACTATGTGAATTTGCCAGATGCAACTGAGAAACTTCAAACATGCAAAACATTTCTGCTGAAGAAGTTCAAGGTATGCAAGAATCCTGCAGGATCCCCAAAGTAACACTACATGAGCTTACTAAAACATTGTACATAGACAAGGCAGCATTTCCATGTACGTACACTTTGTATGCTGCTGGACTTCTTTTTGGTGCATCTACAGCTGTGTGTGAAAATTTATTTTCAACTTTAATGCATGTGCTGACACCATACAGGTATTCAGTGCTTCATCAGAGAAAAGCAAATAATAATCCTGGTTTCTGAAAGAAAAACACTTGTGGGAATTTCAAGTGAATGCTTTATCCACAAGTTTGCCAAGAAATCACGGCACGTTTATTAACTGTTTTGATCATTATAGTAGGATGACTTGCGCTATATTAATTTACTTTCTAGTCACTGTTATTTAGTTTACACAACTATTTTGTATATATAAAATATTATATATGAATGTGGTTTGATTTTTTTGTAAGCTTCACAACGCAATTTCTAAATTAAAATGCATTAATTGGGGATTATCTTGCCATTACCTATAAAAACGGTTTTTTCCACAGAAACATCTTTTATAGTGACCTTTCTGCCATTCCCATTCTTTTTGCTTCTGTCTTCCCAGCAAAAATTGTCTGGCTACACCCCAATATTAATCTAATCTGGAACAAAGAGATTTGATTCCAAGACAAATCTTTTCTTAGTGCCCCCTTCTGCTGAAGGAACTGTTTTGCAGTATGTGTATGGGGCGGGGGGGTCAACTTCTCATTCGCAGATTCCCTGCTAGCAGTTATCTGTATGATCACAAAGACCAATTACCAATCATAGCAATCATAGAACCTGAAAAGAATGTATCTTGGTAATTAATTCTGAGCCCACTGGCTTTCAGTGAAGAACATCACAGCTAAAAGACATATATGGCATAGGCTTCAAAGGCATACGAATGAAAACAAAAGTCTTCTGTCAGCTGCACAAAGCCCTAGTCTGTGTAATGAGAAGAGAAATTTCTGTGAGAAGTTAATAAAACTGCCCCCCTCAAAAACTCAGCTTCTCACTAGATGCTACCAGATACTACAGCTAGATTAGGGCTGCCAGCTGGCTATAAGAAGTGGCACTGCCTGTTTCTATGCCTCAAACAACATTTTAATGTGCAAAACAGAGGAAGTGAAGCTTTTATTGCACAGTGCCCATCGCTATCTCCCGCAAGTGTCTGCAGAACAAATTGCTGCTAAAAGTCCCACAGGAGCTGGCAAAATGTTGACCACTCCTAACCCTTGAGAGCAGAGGCATATCTAAGGTGGGGCAAGTAGAGCATGTACCGCTGGGCGCCAATGCCAGGGTGGTGCAAAAAAACCCCATGCATGTAGGGGTGGGGATGCAACTGCTATGCTTAGTAAGAAGGTAGGGGTGCAATTTCCATACTTTCCCTAGGCCCTCTTTACACTAAATACGCCACTGCTTGAGCATGGTTCCTCCTTTCCCCTCCCCAGCTGCATTGTACAAAATATGCCATTATATGAAAATTTGGTATGGATTTATGGAAATAATCAAAGTGAAAAACTACATGGTGCAGATTTAAAAAAAAAAATTAAATTATTTTTACTGACTGGATGCTCAGTTTTTACAATGATCTAATTAGTGTACTTGGAGTCCATCATATCCTTCTTTGGTTTTTTGTTCAGTACCAGTATTGCACCATCAGCAAACTGAGCACCTTGAAAGGATGAGAAAATATTCAAATGCCTTTTACTTGTGCAGTATTGTCTTGATTTATTTAATTTATATCCTGCCTCTGTGCCAATTCTGCCTTTCTCCCAATGGGAGACCTAAGGCAGCTTGAAGTAATATGTTAAAACAAAAAACAGCTGAAACAATGTATAGTAAAAAAGTTTAAAAACAAATAGGCGCCTAGTTCTGCTGAAAGTCCTGGTGTGGATAAACCTCGGGCTGGTGGGATCTTCTTGGTGGGGTCTACTAAAACCCTGAGATCCACCAACTGAAGCCTGGAACAAAAGACATAGAACTAAAAAAAAATATCTAAAGCCTAAGAATTTGGTGTTTGTGTGTCTAGTTGTCCTAGACACCCTAAAGGCACCAGATGACCCTGCCTGATTTTGTAAATTAAGCAAGGTTAGCTCTGGTTAGTACTTGGAGGGGAGACCACCAACAAATCTGAGGTGCTGTAGGTTATATTTCAGAGGAAGGACCCTGCAAAACCACCTCTGAGTATTCTTTGCCTAAGAAAGCCTTATGAAATTCACAGGGTTGCCATAAGTGAACAGGTGATTTGAAGGCAGGCATGCACGCACACACACGCATTTAGTACTAGAACTAGAAAGAACTCAGAAGTATTTTAGCTTGTGTGGAAGAAACTCTGTTAGTTTCTGAAGTATTACAAAGGTCCAATTATTGTTGTTTTCTTTTTCATATGTCCTGAATGTCCTTCCATTTAGTGGACTGATGACCTCTGAAGAGTGGGAGAAAAATTCTCTCTTTCTTCACAACATGCACAATTTCTTATCTACCTCTATTCCTAATCTTTCCCTCTGTGTTTAAAGAGCCCCCTTGGAACCTTTTCTCCTAGAAGTGTTGGTTCAGTCCCCTAGTCTCTTCATCCCCCAGGTATAGTTCATCTCATACAGGAAGTATAAATATAAAATCCAAAACAGTTTACAAAATATTTTTTTTTAATAAAAGCAGTATAAAACAGCCCAGCCACATTTTTTTATCTTAAATACAAGTTGAATTTAACCAGCTTTGGTTTTAGCGGCATCTGCCCCAGTATGTGTCCTGGTGCCTAATAATCAGCATCTTTTTTCCTGCAATCACTCTCCTACCTACTCTTAGAAGTCCCAGTCTTCAACCTCCTACCTAGCAACTTGAATTTGGCTTCTGGGAGAGCACAATGATATTCCTCATGTCAGTTTTGTCAATGTCACGACTTCTTCAGTCTGTGATCCTGAAATCCTCAGAGTGCAAACAATGCCGAGGTAGATGGACAATCTGACCTAATTTAGGACAGCCTCACATGCTTCTAAGGTTCTGGCCTTCTGCCAAAATTGCATCAAATCAAACACAGAGCAAGCAGCCCTCCAGAAATTGTTTTGTGCCAGGGCGTATTACAAAGAAGGCTCTTTTACTGGTCACCATCCACTTAGGTGACAAGATACATTCACATCATCTCTACTCTGAGAAGAATTCTGGAAAACAGTAAGCTTGTGTGGGAGTTGGTAATATGTTAACTTCCAAGCCACAGAGCAGAGAGAAGCAACTCTGATTATCAATTTTAGCCTTTGGATCCTGCCAAGAGCCACATCCCACTGCATACCACCAAACTTTGGCAGTACCATTGTAACTAGAAACAGGAGGGAAAAAATCCACACCCACTTTTTAAAAAGATGGAATTTCTACTTTCTTTGCTTCAGTCTTCCCCCTGAAGGAAAATAGTACTCTAGTTGGTAAAAATAGAACAAATCATACTGAAAAGAGGTAGCAAAAAAATAAAATAAAAATCTAGCTACTGTAAATCCCCAGGGGCAGATGAACTGCATCCAACAGTGCTAAAAGATCTTGCAGGGTAATCCCAGAGCCACTGTCAATAATCTTTGAGAAATTATGGAGGGCAGGAAAGATCCCAACAGATTGGAAAAGGGCAAATCTTGTCCCCATCTTCAAAAAGGGAAAGAAGAAGAAAAGGACCTGAACAACTATTGACCAGTCAGCCTGATGTCAGTACCACGAAAGGTTCTAGAATGTTTAATTAAATAGTAATCTGGGCACACTTTAAAAAGAATGCTAAGCATTACTAAGCATGGGCTTCTCAAAAACAAATCATGTCAATCTCATCTCTCTTTTCTCAAGAGGCGGAAGCTTGGTAGATGGGGGAGTACTGCGTATGTAGCTTATCTTGATTTGAGTATGGCTTTTGACAAGGTCTCCTATGATATTCTTGCAGGCAAGCTGGTGAAATGTGGGCTAGAAATGCTTCTGCTAGGTGGATATGTAATTGGATGACTGACCAAACCCAGAGAGAGCTCACCAATGACTGCCCTTCATCTTGGAGAAAAGTGACTAGTGGGATGCCTCAGAATTCTCTGCTGCACCTGCTGTTGGTCAACATCTTTTTAAACTACCTAGACGATGGAATAGAAGCCACAGAATATCACATTTTCAGATGATATCAAATTGCAATGGGGGAGCTAATATCCAATAGGACAGGATCAGAATTCAAAATTGTTGGACTTTGACAGGTTAGAGAATTGGGCAAAAATTAACAGAATGAATTTCAACAGAGATAAATGTAAGGTACTACATCTAGGCAGGGATAATAACATGTGCAAATATAGGATGGATGACACCTGGCATGAAAGCAGCACATTTGAAAAAGATCTAGGGGTTTTAGTGGACCATAAGCTAAACATGAGTCAAACAGTGTGATGCAAGGGCAAAAATAACAAAAAATTAAAAACATTGCAATTCTAGGCTACATCATTAGGAATACAATTGACCCTTCACATTCACTAGGGCAGAGCTTTCCAAACTTCCCATGTTGGTGACATACTTTTTAGACATGCATCATTTCGTGACACAGCAATTTCAGTTTTACTAGCAACCTGGAGGTTAAGCTAACCTTTTATGAAAAATATAGACACATACATAAATTGTAATAGCAAAATGTATGGGGACACAGCATATCTCATGAAAACCTTTAATATATTTTTAAAAATATTTCATTTAGAAATAATAACATACATTCCAAGATTGTAGGTGACACACCTACACATTTCAGGCAACACACTGATGTGTCTCAACACACCATTTGGAAAGCCCTGCACCAGGGTTAGGGGCATGGGACCACCACGAAAGTAGAAAACTCATAAATATCAAAGTATCTGTGTGCATCTGTGTGATGGGGGACTGAGGCATGGTGGGCAGAGCAGGCATCAAGGTTAGGAAAAGGAAAGGGGGTGGATTGGCATAGTGGCCCTATCCTTCCTCTCTTTTGCCCTATCTCTTTCCTTGAGTATGTGGGGGGCATTAGGAGAGGGTTTGTGGTGCTGAGAAATTAGGCTCAAAGTTGTCCTTAGTGGGGCAAACAGTGGCCAGTGGAGGATGAAGAGGACCAAAGGCAGGTTTTTAAAGGTCTGCATGGCCAGCCAGAGCTTCTGAGAGGGATGGTTCCTGTGGAAAAGAAGCACTTGAAGTGAGGGGGAGCAAGGGTTGGAGAAACTCTCAAATAATCAAATCTGTGAAAGTGAAATGCACAAATGCAGAGGGCTGACTGTATAATGTTCAGATCACAAGAAATAGTAGTGCCTTTCTATTCTGCTTCAGTCAGATCTCACCTGAAATATTAGGTTCAGTTCTGGGTGCCACACTCCCAGAAGGATACTGACAAGCTGCAGTGTGTCCAGAGGAGGGTGACCAAGACGATCAAATATCTGGAAACTAAACCTTATGAGAAATGACTTAGGGACCTGGGCATGTTTAGCTTGGAGAAGAAAAGATTGAAAAGTGACATGATATTCTTCTTTAAATATGTGAAGAGATGTCACGTAGAAGAAAGACCAAACCTGTTTTCTGCTGCTGCAGAGACAAGCACAATAACCAAGGGATTCCAATGACAAGAAAAGGGATTCCGCCTAAGCATTAGGAATAACTACTTTACTGTAAGAACCATTCAACATTGGACTAGACTGCCTTGAGGGTTGGATGGGCATCTTTTGGGAGTGATACGTCTATGTATTCCTGTGAGACAGAAGGTTGGGCTAGATGGCCCTTGCAGACCCTTCCAACTGTATGATTCTGTGATTTATGTTGAGTGCACTGTTTTTCTATAGTCATGGCATGCTTCCTGGAGACTTCTGAGAGTGCTTCTCTTTATTTGTGTTCCCATTTTGCCTCTTTGTACTGCAGAAATGGGGTGGGTGGGTGCATGCTTTGGCACTACTGAAATTTGATAGTGATTGTTCTGTGCAAAAGTAACCAGGGATGTAACAGTAAGCAGGTGGGAAAAAAGACAAACAGCAGCAAATGACTGATACTGGAGTTGCCAACACTTGAACCAGCCTATGTAGCTGTCCATTCAAAATCAGGTTGCCCTTGCAGGTGAAGGTTAGTAATGGTGACAATGTTAATCTCTGTGCCATCAGAAGTCTCATCTCCTGAGTCGTGCATATCAGACTTCTGTTAAAGGCACAAGCTGTCACCATTGTTTTTGGGGCCCATTGGCAACACATTTGTGGCCTCTGTTAGACTTAAGAAAACATTTGATGCTCTCTGTCCTGCTTGCCTTTCTTTCTTTGCAAGCTAGCCCTTCCTTCCTCTGCTTCCAGCAAGTAATGCTCAGTTCCTTTTGTCCCTTTGTTCGCCCTGGAAAATAATAAATGGATTCTTTTTACATTTGAAGCTCTGTGCAAATGTTGTTTCACAAAGGCATCTCCACAGCTTCTCACCAGCTCTGATGTGAAAGAAAGTGACTGCAGATAGGTGGTGGTTGGGGCGTTCCTTTGGGTATTATTTTTTTTCTGCCAAAAAGATCCAGTTTGAGCTGCAAAGGGCTCTTCCTTCCCTCTTTGTGCCCCTGCATTTCTCATTGTCATAATGGCTATGAAATAAGCTCTCTTTCCCACTAGTGGCAGACATTTATTTGATTTCTTGCTTTTGAGAGGCAAAAGAACAATTTTACTTCTCTCTCTCTCTCTCTCTCTCTCTCTCTCATACCTTTACTCAGGTTCAAGATTTCTTTAAGGCTGAACATCTCTCCAGACTGTAGGGGAAATTTGCTGTTCTTCATAACACTGTGGCAGCCCCAGTTCACAACTTTTACTGCTACATACTGTCTGCACTAAGAGACATCCTGCACAAGAGGCAGCCCTCTTGCAGTGACCAGCAAGGTGACTCCCATAGCGTTTGGGGAGAGGGAACTTCAGAGATATAGCTTGAATGATAAGCCACTAAAATTCCCTTTCCTTCACAATCGTTAAAGATACAGGAGATATGTTCTTCTTCATGTGCCCAAGATGAAAGGTGTGCCCATCTGATATTGGAAGCTAAGCAAAGTTGGCTCTGGTTAGTACTTGGATGGGACACTGTCAATGAATACCAAGTGCTATAGGCTATACTTCAGAGGAAAGAACTGGCAAAACCGCCTCTGTCTATTCCTTCCTTATTCTATGAAATTTGTGGGGTCACCCTAAGTTGACAGATGATTTGAAGGGACATCCACATACACACTGGGGGCTTTAGAAGCAATAAAACAGGCCCCCAGTGGGTTCATACTCGGCCTGAAGGCCAGACTTTCTCCAATCCTGAAAGAAATGTTCAAGAGATATGGCGTGCAGGCATCAATGCATGTTACTATAAAGTGGAATTTAATCCAGTGTCTGCCATTAAGCAAGGGGAGATAGAGGCCTGAAGTAGCACATTTTAGGTATCATCAAAGAAGTTAAAATTGTTAGTTATTTGATATTTTAACTGTGAAGGAAGGGGAAATGTGTTAATAGGGTCTCCTGTCTTATGTGCTGAAATTACTTGGTTGTTTTTTTGGATACCTTGACATGGGAAAGGGATGGCACCCTTTGCTGCTGTGCCTCAGGCACCAAAACCTATTGATTTGGGCCGCAAGGCAATTGCTTTCTTTCTTTTGTACAATGATGTCACAAACAGCCTGTCACATCTGCTGAGGCCTTGTTGATTTTTCTTTGTGGGCACCAGCTTCAGTTAATTGACTTGGCATAAAAAATCCAAATTCATCCGTTGTATTATTTTTATTCAGTTATTGGATTTCTGTTGTTGTAATAGCAATAAAGATGCTCTAGGAAAGGAAGGGCAACATATAAATAACTAAAACAATATAATTTGTACATGTGGTAAGGTGATCTTTTACCCAGGGCTGTCAGTGATGGAGAAAGGGGGAAGGGGACCGATAAGCTCTGGACCAAATTCTGGAAAACTAGAGGTCAAGGGTGGTGGTGGTTAGAGGAATTGCCACTTGACCAGAAATCTTACTTTCTGTCACCTTAGAATGGGGTCAGTATAATCATAAGCAGACCGGGGCCCCTTTTGCAGTGCACAATTATAACACTGTGATTCTACTTCAGCTGCCATGGCAACATCCTGTGGGATCCTGGGATGTGCACTTTAGGATAGGGCATTCATTGAGCCAGGAAGTTCCTCTAATGCATCATGGAACTACAAATCTCAGGACTGCATAGGATGTCCCTGTGGCAGTTAGAAGTGGGATCATAGTGCTATAATTGCATAGGATAAATGGACCCTAGAAGACATTCTGCCTTCAGAGTTGCTGGCAAACTACATTCTGGCAGGTAGACAGGGATGCAGTTTGATAATATTACATTCTTCAGCCTTCAGAGGCCCATGGCCTGAAGGGTGGTGTAGGGTTATCTTATCCTGCCCTACCAGAATGAAGCACAGACTTTGTTTGGGCCATGGACAAACAGTCCTCTTCTGAGACAGGAGGAGGCCCAAGCACTTCTTTGAACAGCATATCTACTAACTTCACAATGTGGTAAACCAGCTCTGCTGTACACGGGCACCCACTTTCTCTTTCTGCTAGTCCTGGAGATCTGCTCCAAAGTCCCACCCTAATGTCAGCCAGGTAAATGGCTTTTTAGTCCCCCACTTCACAGCAGCACAGCGATATAGAAAGTAACACCTGTCACATTTCCCTCTTTTGCTCAGCCCTGAGAAGTATACAGTTGGCCCTCCACATTCAAGGGGTTAGGGGTGCAGGATGCCCATAAAAGTAGAAAAACCACAAATATCTCTAGGCTCTGCAGACCTTAACTCTTAGTACTGTTGACCATATTTAACTCAAAAAAGTAAAACAATACACTGTACTGCAACAGTTTTATAAATTTAAAATTACAGACAGTAAAATTACATACAATATAAGCTAACACACATAGACAGATGATAGACCAGTGGTTCTCAACCTGTGGGTCCCCAGATGTTCGTGGACTTCAGCTCCCAGAAGCCCCAGCCACTATGGTCAATGCTCAGGGCCTCTGGGAGCTGAAGTCCACAAACATCTGGGGACCCACAGGTTGAGAACCACTGTGATAGACAGATAGACAGACAGATAGATAGGCAATAGTGTCATTGTCATTTATGCAAGCAGTGGGACTAGACTGTCAGAGTCTTCATCCTCGCCATGCTCCGTATATGGAGGAGGAGGACGGGGTGCCTTCACCTTCAGAGAATATATCACAGATGGGTTGATGTCATAAAAATAGTCCACCACAAGCCTTGAACTTAATGCAGACCCTCTGGAATATTGTCCAATGTAAACCTGTCCTCTTGTACTTCTTTTTTCTTCTTCTTTGGTCATTTCTGCCCTACACTGTTATAGTGCTATTATTCCTCTTTCAACATCCTGTGGAATCCTGAGGTTTGTAGTTTCCTGAGGCCAAAGAGGTCTCTGGCTGAGAATTCTAAGTGCCCCTCCCTAAACTGCAAACCCCAGGATTCCATGGGATGTTGAAAGTGGAGTAATAGCACCATAACAGTGTAGGGTGGACTTTTGTTTGGTATTGCCTGTGCTTTGTGACCTGTCAGCTCCATTAGGCCACTCTGTATTAACTCATCAAAGCTGGTGTTGATTAACTCCTGATCTTCTCCAATATCTATATCCTTAAACTATTACCCATACCACCTTCTTTGCCAACTCTGCAATGTGTTTCATAATCTCTTTTATTGGTTCTGCCGTAAAGCCAATGAATTTGTTCATACATTCTGACCAAAGATTTTTCCAACACAAATTTATTGTCTCTGGTTTGATAGCTTTCATGGCTTTTTCGTTAACAGTTACGGCATCAGAAACTGTATTCCTTCCATGTTTTCACTATGTTCTCTATGTTGGGGTATTCCTCCACAGACTGTACAAGCTTTTCTATTAAGTAAAGTGTGTAGTGTGCCTTAAATGTCCTTCTTAACCCCTGGATGAGGGAAGTTTTGTCAGGGGACACCTAGACAGTTTTAACACTTTCTGTTGAACCTGTGGGATTCTGGGTGTCCAGGACCTTAAAAAGCTTTTCTATACTGGAAAGGTATTTTCTGACTTCTGACAGAAAACACCGATGAAACCACTTCAGGAAGAGCATTCTTATTGTCCAAGCCTTCTTATTATGCATCCAAAACCTAGGAGCTGGAACTTACCTTTCCCTTCAAGGCTTGGGGGTTAGCAGCTTTATAAAATTGGGTAGGCTTTATCATATGCCCAGCTACATTTGCACAAAACAGCATGGTTAGCCTATTCCTTCCTGCTTTAAAGCATGATATTTGCTTCTCTTCTTTGCTAAAGAATGTCCTCTGTAGCATTTTCTTCAAAATAGAGCATTTTCATAGGCACTTGAATACTTCAATAAGTTCCCTTAAGGTGCCAGGAAATTCCCTAGTTGCCTCTTGGTCAGCAGAAGCCTGTTGCTCTATAATTTTCACATTATGTAGGCCAAACCTTTTCATAAAATTAACAAATCAGCCTTTGCTGACATGAAACTCTGTGAAGCTAGACCATTCGTCTTCCCTTTCTTTTATAAAAACTCTTATATTTGAATTTATGCAAATGCTCTTTAGAGCAATCCTTCACCAACATAAAAGTAGCACTTTCTGCATAAGAGATATATGGATCTGGCATTTGATGAAGAGCCTTCATGCCCAGAAGTGTAGCTGCAGCAATGGCTTCATGAATTTCCCCTTCTTTTTTCTTGATAGATCTCTTACAAGTCAACTTGTTGATACCATAATGGTGGGTTGACTGCAGCAACTGATTTTGCTGTACAAAGTGTATCTGATAATTCAACCTTTTCTTGTAAGGTCTTCACTTTCTTTTGCCCCTTGGGAGCACTTTCAGAAGCACTTTGGACCCAGGATCACAGGCAATATTTTAAAGATGCACAAAACTGCAAGAAGTGTGAGATACACCGCACACTGTTGGCAACTACCAGGACAAAGAATGTGGTGTCTCCAAACAGAGTGTGTAGTCTGCAGTTCTTGAGTGCACTTAAAAGTTTTTACAAGGTTTAGTTTTTTTATAATAAATTTGTGTATATATTTATGGTAATAAATGATAAAATAGATTAATAATACATATACTTTTTGCATTTATGACTTATTAAACTTTTTAAAGCTTTAATTCAGTGGTTCTCAACCTGTGGGTCCCCAGATGTTCATGGACTTCAGCTCCCAGAAGCCCCAGCCACTATGGTCAATGTTGAGGGCTTCTGGGAGCTGAAGTCCACGAATATCTGGGGACCCACAGGTTGAGAACCACTGCTTTAGTTAGTTCATGCATGTTGTCTGCAATTTTCAACTGTAGGCCACAAAACTACAAAAAAAATTACCATTTAATTATTGATGGCAAAGTTGCAAATAATCAGATCCATGAAACTTAAACCCACGAATGGGGAAGGTTGACTGTATATGATTGGTGCCCTTAGATTCACAGGCCAAAGGGGCAAGCGAACATCCTCAGTAGCAGCAGCAGCATAGCTGCACATTCTTTTTCTTTAGGCACCAAACTGACATCCGTAGTGGCTTAATCCATGGTAATCACTTTCACATACTGAGGTTACTGTGCATACATGTGAGCCGTATCATGTGCTTCCATATGTGAAAATAATTGCTACGTGTGGAGCAATATCATGTGCTTCCATATGTGAAGATAATTACTAATTACTAGCACATGATGTCAGTCTAATTGATGAGTCTTGTGTGCATGACTGAGGCCATTTCCACACTAGACTGTTATAGCGCTATGATTCCATTTTCAACATCATTTGGAATCCTGGGGTTTGCAGTTTCAGGAGGGGCCAGTGGGCCCCTCCTGAAACTGCAAACCCCAGGATTCCATAGGATGTTGAAAGTGGAATCATAGCACTATAACAGTCTAGTGCAGAAATGGACCGAGTGTTGCACCATGCCCAAACAGAAACATTAGTACAATTAGCTAAGCATACCAATATTTGTACATTACCAGCCTGTATTGTCTACCACTGGTGTAAATCTGATACTTTTCAATAAAAGGGCACAGTGGTAGAAAAATTATGCCATGGCATCACACTGTAAAATCAGGGGTAGGCAACTTGTGGCCCTCCACATGTTGCTGAACTGCAAGTCCCAGAATTGCTCACCATTGGTTATTCTGGATGACACTGATGAGAGTTACAGACCGACAACATCTGGGGTCCCACATTTTGCTGATTCCTGTTATTGATCTTAGAAAAGGGAAAAAGAAATGGGAAGAGAAAAGAAAAGAAAAGAAAAAAAGAAAGGGATATTTAATACAAATTTCTCAGTTATGTTCAGTCCAGGGATTTATATTCTGAAGATTCTGGAAAGCAATGCTTTTCTTTTCTACTTAGTGTCGTACTGGCTCAAAGAACATCTTTATCTGTGAGACTAGCCATCTTGCTCATAGCAAGCACCAGATGCCGTTGCAGAGGCATGGCCAATCAGCTTTATTTTCATCAAAAGTGGCCATAAGGCAGTGCCAAAGGGCAAGCGGGGTCACTAGTGGGAATGTGGGGGAATGGACTGCACCAGGTTACACCATAAGAAGGGGATGTCACCAGTGCTAGTGACACTTCTGCCCTTGCACCCAGGAATGGGCTGCCACTGGCAGAGAAGCCTTGGAAGAAGAGGCCATGGCAAGCGTGCCTTTGGGGACTTGATGCCATGCCTCTTTGGAGAATCACAGAGCGGGGCATGGGGGCAGTGAGCGACAGGCAAGCCTCAGTAGAAGTGAGGGTCGGGGTGACAGCTCAGCTGGCAAGTGAGCCATAGGGGAGAATACCAGTACCAGCAGCCAGGTGTCATGTCCGTGCCCCAGGGACCCAGAAGGACCCTTCCCAACAACTACACCCTAGAGACATGAGAGGGGCAATACTTACAGTAGCCAGTGCAGGTAGAAAAGGGAGAGCCGAGGCTTCTGGCAGTGTTTATATGGGAAGAGCTTGTTAATTAGGCCACAGCTGGATAGGATGCTGAGACTATATAACCAGAAGTCAGAATGGAAGAAAGCTGCTGGAACTGATTCCACTGGTGGTGACAGTCTTACTGACTCCTACATTCTTTGCTTGTGTTCTTTGGGACTTGGACCTTTGCCTGGACTATAGATTCTGCTCTTGGACACTCCCTCTCTGGACTCTTGGTAAATTCAGACTCAGTTGCTCTAACCTGGACTGCTTTAACAAACACTGTTTGCTACAAATTCACATCCAGCTGAATTATTCAGAGTGGTGAGAAGTTTAAATCAGTCACCTTCCGCTCAAATCCATTTCTAGAGCCTTAGCAGTTTGCTGTGATGCTTTTAATGATCTCTTCACAGATAAAATCTCTCAGATAAGAGCCAACTTAGATGTCATTGTTATAGCAGAAGTTGACAATGGAGTGTCCAGCGACTCTGGGAGCAGGAATCAGTTTCAGTTGGTGGGTGCTGACAAGCTGCTAAGAAAAGTAAGGAAGACAACTTGTCCTCTCAATCCCTGCCTTTCTTGGCTAGTTGTCCAGGGAGAAAGTGCAATTAGATTTCATTTACAATATAGTACTGATACATTTCTCAGAGAGGGAAGTTTTCCATCTTATTTTGAAAAAGCAGTGGTGCGATTCTTCGTGGCCCCCCTGACTTTAACAACTACAGACCAGTATCAAATCTTCCTTTTCTGGGCAAGATGATTGAGAGGGCAGTTGCCTTCTAACCCCAGGCAGTCTTGAATGATACAGGTTTTCTAGACCCATTTCAAACTGGCTTCAGAGCAGGGTATGAAGTTAAAACCACTATGGTCACCTTAGTGGATGATCTTCACATGAGTATTGACAGGGGGAGTGTATCCCTGACGGTGCTTTTGGACCTCTCAGCAGTGTTTGGTACCATTAACCACAGTATCCTTCTGGAACCTCTGAGGAGTTTAGGAACCACAGGCATTGTGCTTTAGTGGTTCTGGTCCTATCAGGAGAACCCCCAGCAGAATTTGCACCTAGCTAGTATGTAAGTAGAAGGAAAGTTATAGAAATGCCTTTACTTGGTCCGGGTTAGTTTTTCTCTTACCAAAGGGGCCCTAAACGCTGCCTGACTTTGATGTACGGGTTTGTGCATCATGTTTGCCACCTGTCAGGGAGAAATGAAGGGAGCACATTTCTGTGGGCAACATAAATCAACCAAGATGCTGGGAGGAAGGGTGACAGCCTGAGAAAGAAGGCAATGCAAGTGGTGAGGCAGGGAACATCTAGCATTAAATGCCATGTTTTGGGAGGTGCAGATTATAATGTAATCTTTTTTATTAACCATGCATCTCTGTTATCTCCTTGTCTTCACAGAGCAGCTCTAACACCAATACGTTGGTATGCTCACTCCAGCTTTCCCTGAAACTCCCAGTACTATAGCGAGGATCAATTTTTTGCTGTTCAGTTTGTACTTCCAGTAAGAATTACCCATGCTTAAATTGTATAATGAAACACAATGGCTAACTAAAATAAGATTTTGGTTCCACATACATATCGATGAATATTTTCTAAGCTTCTTTCTGTTTGCCCAGGATCTGAACCAACTGTGGGGCAGAGATTTACCTTTTAATTTAACACAATAGCCTCTAGCTAAGTAAACTCTTTCTCTGCCACCCAACAGGGCTATCTTATTATCTGATCCCCTAGGTGAGAGAAAGGAGTAGCATACACATTTTCCCCAATTTTGCTGAAAATATAAGACACACATTGTTTGTGCAAAGGAAACCAGCCATGTGAAAAGCTATGTGCTTGTTGTTTAATGCATAGGTGGCTTGCAGCTAGGGAGCAATTTTATTCTTTTAAACTGGTGCTGTACCCCGTGATTGTTTAATCCAGTGGGCTGGCAGATGCAGTTCTGCACCCCTGTCTTTTTGCAAGCATGGGGGCTTAAAAGCAAGCAAGCACGGGCGCACACACACACACACATACAGAGCTACCTGCAAAGATCCTCTGCATTCTTTGCAATAGATGACACGATGCTTTGGCAAATTATAGGGAAGCCTGTGCTTGCAGGCACCACTTTGAATCAGGGCACCCATCAGCACTGCAGATTAAGTCTTGTAACTTCAGTGCACTGCAGCTGTAGGTCTGCATGTTAACTAGCAATTTGCTGTCAATCACTGGCTTGCTTTGTATCATTCCTCCACCTACCTCCAACCTGAAGCACCTCTGCTGCACATTTTAGAGCAGCATTCTAGACATAGTGGACTTCATATGCTAGTTGAAAATAATGAAGCTCAAGGGCACCAGGTTACAGAAGTCTGCCTTTGCATCATGGCAGGGATACTTGCCTGTTCTATTGCACTGAAAGGGTGCGATTGCTCATCTTTTAAAACATTTAAAAAGAGAGAGAGAGAGAGAAACTAGCCAAATTGTATTGCTCATGCATTGCATTATACTGAATACCAGGATTAAGACAAATCTTGCTCTAGCATTGTGGAATAATAAAACTAGCGAACAAAAAAATCTGAGTTTGTAAACACATGCAAGATTGAATTGTCGATATCTGGTTTATTTAGAACTGTACTTCTCTAAAGCTCCTAAACCCTTTAGTGTCTAGTGTTTTAATGTTTTCCTTCTCAATGATGAATTGTCTAGATCTCAAATACCAACAGATCTGATTAAGTATTTCAAAATGAATCAAGGCTCTGCAAGTTCATATGCTATTGAATGGGAAGCATGTAAAGCCCATGTTTGGAGTAGAATCATTGTAGAATCATATTAAATAAGACTTAAAAACTTTAAAAAGGAATTATTGAACAAGCAGCTGAAAGCTCTGGTGTCTCTGTGCTGTTTCTCCATCTGAACAAGTTTATCAACAATACCAAAAAGTTAAAATATGAATTGAACAATATTCTCTTGCAACAAACGGACCCGGCTTTGACATGTTTATGGCAAACATATTGGAAAAATGAGGAAAGTCCCAACAAGATTCTGATGTATCATTTTAAGCATCAATAGCAATGCAGTGTTATTTCAGCTATCAAAGATGAAAACAATAATTTGTATACATCGCCCACAGATATAAATCTATAATTCCGGAAGTTTTAAGCAGATCATTATAGTTTTGATAATGAAATTCACCAACAGGACTTTCTTTTCTCATATTCACTTCCTCCATCTTAGCTTATCACAGCAGCAAAAACCTTTACACATACAGGAAATTATCAGTGTTACCCAATATATAAAAGTCAAAGTTTGTCTGTGTGAGGTGAGAAGACCTCATACGATTGCCTGCCTAAGAAGATTCTATGGAATCCTGAGGTTTGCAGTTTAGGGAGAGGCCTTTAGAACTCTCAGCCGGAGAGCTCTTGGGCCTCAGTCAACTGTGGCCATTTCCGCCCGTGCCGCTACTTATCGGACTTCTTGGCTCCCCGGTCCAGTCCGCACTGCTCCGGAGCAGTGCATGCTCGTTACTCCGCACTGCTCCAGGGACAAAAATGGCGGCTTCCGGTTGGTCAAGGGTCTCGACCAACCGCTGAAGCTCACCAGCCTAAAGCCGGCCCCCGGCAGATCGTAGACTCGCACTGGTGTGAGCCTGCAAATCTGCACCGGAGAGCAGGCACAGAATGGCGCGCTCCGTGCTTTTGAAAGACCTGTTTTGAGCGGTCTTTCAAAAGCACGCTTGACTACCACTTGGGGTCATTCTGGAGCGGGCAGAGGTGTGGATCTACATTAAGTAGGTCCGACCCAGTTCGCTCCCAGGTGCAGACATCCTCCCTGGAGAACGCTCTGCACCGTTTCTATTAGCTTGTGCGGAAATGGTCTGTATCTGTCTTGCTATGGAGACAAAGCTTAGCAGCATGGAGGAAGGCAGTGTATTCTCTGAGGAACCCAACCTCTGTATGTTAATAACTGAATAGAGATTGGATTGAGGAATATGGGGAAAGTTACAGGTACTGGACAAAACAGTTTGGGGAATTAGAGGTACAGGATCTCAACTCTTTCTAACAAGTATTACCTATGAGAAAATAAAATCCCAGGTAACATCAGATATATATGCTAGTAGCAAATAAGTGAAAAATCTCTTGACCCTAATGGGTTTCCAATTGAATGGTACAATGCTTTTTCCAGTCTGTTAGCACCAGGACTGCTCCAACTTTACAAACATATCTTAGAATCCAGCTCTCTCTCCTCATCATTAAATGATGCTTACATTACCTTGATACTTATACTTGGTAAGTATCATACTAGCTGCACTAACTACTGCCCTGTATCCTTACTTAATGCTGGGATCAAAATATTGACAGCTATTTTAAGTAACAGAGTACAAAAAGGTGATTGGCTGTGGACTTGATTGCCTTAAATTCAGATAGAATTGATCAGCCAGTCATTATTTCTTTAGATGCTGAGAAGACCTTTGATAAAAGTTACTGGCTGTTCATTTTCACAATATTGGCTAATTCTGAGTTTCCTAAAATATTCTTGAAATGGATAAACATTTTATATTTAGCACCAAGAGCACAGGTTATGACCAAATTTTTTTGCTCAGCCTTGTTTACATTGTGCTTGGAACCCTTAATGTGTGCTATTAGACAAACATTCCAGGATCACTGGATTTGTGCGTGTTGGTTTAGAACTTTAAAATGTGTGTGGGGTTTTTGCAGCTGATCTTTTGTTGTTCATTTCAAAGCCTGAGCAGTCGATCCCTGTCTTGATAAAGTTCTTTAACCATTTTGGTAAAATATTTGGGTAATCAATTACCTGGTTCATATTTAAAGTATCGCATATTTAAAAAATCACAGTTTTGATATTGACCAAATTCTTTTACTGATTTGGGTATAATTATTCCTGGGGACTCATCTCAGATCATTAATCTTAATATACTTATAAAAGATATTGCACAAGATTTTGAAAGATGGGCAGGCTTCAAGATGGGTCTGTGGGGTAAGGTAAATGTGATTAAAACAAATGCTACACCTAGAATTGTTTGTGTTATTGGTGGAATTCCTCTACTTACATCTTGCAAGTATTTTCAAAAATCAAATGCATTGTTCAGGAGATGGGGGGCACTCATCTCCTCCCAGAAATTCAGTTAAAAGGGTGCAAGTTCCAATCAAAGAGGGAGGCTTTGGCTTTCCAGATCTTCTTACATACCATACCTGCTTTCTTGTAGTAATTTTTGGATGTATCCATTTAACGTCAGTACTTCACCATGGTCAGCCTTAGAGTCTTAATTTCTGGCACCTCAATTCAAATGGACAGTACTTGATTCTCATTTTATTAAAAAGGGCAGTGTTTTGCCAACAATTTCAGAAGTTAGAACTGTGTGGCAAATATTGTCTCATAATTGCAGTTTGACCCACACACTCATGCCAAATTGACTTCGGGGGGGGGGCAATCTAGATTTGGAAATTGGTGAGAAACCATTTTTATGGAAAGTATAGGTCAATAGTGGGTTTGTTACCTTAAATCAGATACTTGGTGTTGTCAATGAGTTTTTGCCTTTTTCAATTTTGCAAGAGCAGTTTAAACTACCTCTAAATGGCAGCTAAATGGCAGCATCTATAACTGAAATATGTGTTACAATCCAGATTTGGTCATGCTTGGAATATATCTGAGGTCTCCTTAATATTAGAGATGTCTACCGAGGCCAACCAAGTATCCACACCATTTTTATCCACAAATTTATGTTACCTATATGATACGTGAGGTTTACTGCGAGAATGGAAGAGAGCATCGGAATATCCACTTCTGATGAATCAATGGCCATCAGTTTTAAACATCTATAATTAGCATGGCTATAGATCTCTCTGTCTTCTACAGCAGAAATTGCTCTTTTGGGTATATTGGTCACCACAATGTCTACTGAAGAAGGAGCTTTCTAAATCAGCAAATTGTTGGGGATCTAATAGAGGTTAAGTATCCTTTATCTGAAATGCTTAGGACCAGAGGTGTTTCAGATTTTGGGTTTTTTTCCCTCAGATTTTGGAATACTTGCATATATATAGTGAGCTATCTTGAAAGTGGTACCCAAGTCTAAACACAAAATTCATTTTTGTTTCATATAAATCTTAAATTGTAAATTTACATTATTGCAAATTATATATTGTTGTATAATTGAAATTACATACTGTTCTTTTTAATGCAGGGTCCACTCTTTCACCAGTTCTTCTCTTGCCCTCTTCCTTGAGGGGACATGATGGAATTTATGGAGGCTCGCTTGAGACCACACATACACTCTGCTTGCAGAATTTCTGTCAGTTTAGTTCCTTTTCCCGTCTCTCAGCTCACACGGGACTGCACACGCGGAGTCCCAAATGAGCCTCCATAATTCATTCATGTTCCCTACAGGAATAAAAGTGGGTTCCACATTTCAAAAGTTTTGGATTTCGGGACAAGGGATACTCAACATGTACTGCCTATGCTTTATGTTTATATTTTGGAGTTGTCCCATAGTAACTACATTCTGGGAGGAAGTATCACTCAAGTAAATTTGATTTTGGAAAGTTCCTTAATATTCAGAAATGTGCGTGTTCCTTTGAAATATTTGTACTTCTTGGAAATGAACAAATGGCTAACAGAAGCGGATTTTTCACATTCTTTTGATTGCTAAAAGATTGATACTTCATTGTTGAGAAGGTGATTTTTTTTATACCTGTTATCCAATGGACAGAATGAAGAGTTGTTACTTACGTGAACGATCATTCTGGGATGACAGGAGGAGCAATCCACAATGACTGGGTTGATCCTTGCGCCAGCTGATGCAGGAGTCGTTCTTGAGCTTGTCTTCAAAATCCGTTAAACCGATTCTCTGTCCCTCTCCCTTCAGTTTTCTTTACTAGCGTAATGTCCTACCAAGCCCACCTGTCTATATGCTATCGTATCTGACTTAGTGGTGGGTGTGGATTGCTCCTCCTGTCATCCCAGAATGATTGTTCACGTAAGTAACAACTCTTCATTCTCGGACTGACAGGAGGATCAATCCAAAACGCCTGGGACTTTCCCAAGCTGTCACATGGGCGGGTCTATTACTTACAGCGCAGCTTGCAACACCTTGTGGCCAAAAGCCGCCTGTGCTGATTTATATTTATCCAGCTTGTAATGCTTTATAAAGGTGGAACTCTCTTTCCACCCCACCGCCCCACAAATGTCTTCTAATGAAAATGTGGACTCATATGCCACCAAAGTAGCCACTGAGCGCGTAGAATGTGCCCACACATCTGCTGGTCTTGGCTGCTTAGAGTAATCGTAGCAGATGTAAATACAGTTCTTTATCCATGACGCTATCACTGCCTTGCTAGCTCGGTGACCACGCGTCTTATGTTGGAAAGAAAGCAGAAGTGCATCTGACTTCTTAAATTCCTTTGTTCTCTTAATATAAGCTTTCACTACACACCTAACATCCAATGTGTGCCATTTTTTTTCCAACGGATGGACCAGTTTTGGACAAAACGTTGGCAGATATATCTGCTGGTGTTGCTGAAGTGATGTCAAACACTTTGGATTAAAGAAGGGGTCAAACTTCAATGCCAACTTATCATGCTCGAATATACAGAGGTTTTCGTTCACCGACAACGCTGCTAATTCTGACACTCTCCTTGCCCATGTTATAGCCAAAAGATAAGCTGTTTTAAAAGACAGTAGCCTCAAAGAAGACTCTGCTAATGGCTCAAACGGTGGTGCTGTCAACGCATTTAGCACCAAGTTTAAATCCCATGAAGGGAATCTGTGTACCGTGGGAAATGATTGCAATGTCGCCCCTCTCGGAAATCATTTTATATGAGGATGGTTCGCATAAGAACCACCGTCCTCCACTAGGACTGCCAACAGAGCAGCTACCTGCCTTTTCAACGTGTTCAGCCTATGACCCTTTTCCAGCCCATCCTGCAGGAAATCGAGTACCTGTGGAACTCCTATCTCTTTAACAGAAATTTCCTTTTCCGTACACCAATTCATGAAGGTTTTCCATGTTCTATCATAAATTCTTTGTGTGGACTCCCTTCTGGAGCCAAGTATTGTATTCACGACACTTTCAGTGTATCCCTGTTGAGCTAGGCATCGCCTTTCAAACTTCAAGCTGTTAGCTTTAACCACTTCGGATCCGGGTGGTTCACAGGACCCTGGCTTAGTAAGTCCAGTCTGCATGGTAATCTTCATGACGGACCCTGAGCTAGCTGCAGAAGTAATGGAAACCACGGCCTCCTCGGCCAAAACACTGAGGCTTTCTCCAGGCGTACCTTCAGCAGCACTCTCTGCACTATTCTTATTGGTGGGAAAGCATAGTGCGTTCCTGGAGGCCATGGTACCGACAATGCATCGCAAGCTTCGGCACGTCTGTCTCCACGAATTGAAAAATATCTTTTTAACTTTTTAACTTGGTGTTCTCTGCAGTAGCAAACAAATCTACCTGTAAAGGCCCAAAATTGTTGTTTATCTCCTGGAAAACCTCTACATTGAGAGACCACTCTCCCAGGTGTAGGTAATTTCTGCTCAAATAGCCCACCTGTACATTTTGGACCCCCTTTAAGTGTACTGCGATATTGACTTTATATGCAGCTCGGCCCATTTGAAGAAACGATCCGCCTCTGTTATCAGAGGCATTGAATGCAGCCCTCCTTGCTTGCATACATAGGCCTTGGCTGTCATGTTGTCTGTTAACACCTGCACATGACAGCCCTTGACAAGGCGCCCACACCTCTGAAGTGCTAGGCGAATTGCCTTCAGCTCCAAAAGGTTGATATTGCAACGCCTGTTCCTGGTAGTCCAACGGCCCTGCACTGCCAGACCTGCACAATGGGCTCCCCAGCCATATAGGCTGGCATCCGTTGTTATATGTACGTCGTTTTGTATCTGAAAAGGAATGCCCACAGCAACATTCCTGCTTTCTAGCCACCATCGCATGCCAGTCCGAATCTACTGAGGTATCTCCACTTTGTAATACTGTCTGTTCGCAATGGCTGACTGATGCTTCATCAGCAATCTCTGTAGAGGTTTTAAATGAAAACTGGCCCATTGAATCAATTGTGTTGTTGATACTAATGTGCCCAGTACTCTTGCCAACTGCATTACATCCAGAGAACTGTTTTTCGTTAACATCCGAGCTGCTTGTTGTACCTTTTCCAATCTCTCTGAAGACAGATACAACCTGCCTCTCCTTGTATCTATTCGGGCCCCCAAATGTACTAATTCCGTTGTTGGGGTAAGCACACTCTTTTCTATGTTGAGTAAGAAGCCGTAATCTGACAGTATCTGAATTGTCATCTTCAAGTCCTGGTTTAGCTTGCACTGACCGTGCTTTCAGCAGAATGTTGTCCAGATATGGATACAGCTGCACTCCTTGTACCCTCAGGAGTGCTATTAGGGGAACTAAGACCTTTGTGAAGACTCTCGGTGCCGATGCTAGTCCAAACGGTAATGCCTTGAACTGGTAATGGTCGGTCCAGTAATTGAACCTCAGGTATCTTCTGTCATTGGGGAACATGGGAATGTGGAGATATGCTTCTTTTAAGTCTATCGATGCCAAATAGTCCCCAACTTCCAAATTTTCCTTGATTGTTTTTAATGTTTCCATTTTGAATTTTTTGTACTCCACAAACTTGTTTAGGTACCTGAGATTCAATACAGGTCTGTGTTTCCTGTTTGGCTTGGGCACAACGAAGAACACCGAGTACACTCCTTTCTCCCTTTGGTTTTCTGGAACCCTTTCTATGGCTCCTATTTCCAAAAGATGCAAAATTTCTTTTAATACTATCCTGTGTTTGTCCTGATCCGTCGATACTGGGGAAGAAAGAAATCTGTCTTTGGGGGCACTGTGGAAAAATATTTTGTATCCCTGGGTTACCACACCTAGCACCCACTGGTCCGATGTTACCTTTGACCAGCTGTCCCTGAAAAACAGAAGTCTTCCCCAACTTTCAAGTGCTGGTTGTCAATATTGTTTACCTCGCTTGGGATTCGCTCCAAGCTTTCCTTGACCTTGCCTGTTGCTTTGAAACCTGCCTGCTCTGTACTCAGAACTCCTTCCCGCATATCCGTAAGCTCTTCCTCCTCGAAAGTAGTTCGAGCTCCTGTAGCCTCTCCTATCCCCTTTCCTTTTTTGTAGTGTTGGCATAACCTGCTTTTTGTCTTCAGTCTCCACCAAGATGTTTTCCAACGCCTTAGCCCCAAATAGCAGATCCCCTTGATATGGTACGTATGCCAAATTACTGCGGGACTTCTGGTCCGCTTCCCAATGTCTTAGCCACAAGGAATGTCTCGTCACCGTTATCAAATTCACGTTCCTCGCAGCATATACAGTAGCATCTAAAGCTGCATCTGCTATATACCTGAGAACTTTCTGTAGTTGCTCCACTGCCTTTGTGAGCTCATCCACTGAACAGTCCTGGGTCTCTAAGATGTCCTGAGACCACAGCACTGCTGCCCTGGCAAACATTGAAGCAGCAGTTGAAGCTCTAAATATTGCCGAGGATGCCTCATGAGCCTTCCTCAGGCAAGATTCTGCCCTACGCTCATCCATTTCTTTAAGTTGTCTCCCTCCCTGGGGACAATCGCACCAGACACCAATCCTACAATGGGAGCGTCCACAGGAGGCATCTTTAGCAACTTCACATCCTCTTCCTGGAAGGCGTATAACTTATTATAATATGACAAATTTTTTGCATTCCCTTGACTGTTCCACTCTGCCGTAATTACATCTCTGAACAAATCTGGCAGAGGGAACTCCATACTCCTAGACTCCTTTTTCCTTATTACTGATGGTAGTCTACCTTCCTTACTTGTCTTGTCCTTGTCCTCCTTATCACCCTCCAGACCTAATGTTTGAAGCATCCTTCTTAACATGCTTCTGAAGGATTCAGGGTCAAACATCCTGTCTGACTCCATCTGCTCATCATCAACATCAGAATATAGATCGCCAGATTCTGCTAATTCTCCTATCTCTTCCTCCTCTATTTCCTCATCAGTGGGAACGTTAATCTCAGGCATGTTTGCGTGTACCTCTCCTGACTGCAAGGAATGTGCTCTGTTCATTGCATAATTTCCTCTGGAGTAGTTCTGCTTCTCCTTTGTGCCTGTTTTTGATCCATTCCCATGTTCCATTCTCCTTCTCTTTTCCTGATACTCTATTTGTTCATCATCACGTACATTCTCCTCATAGTTGTAATTCCTTTGAACGCCCGTTCTTTGTGATGGCTCATCTCTCTGCTGTAAAGCACTGTTTGCTCTTTGCCTTGCCAAATGATCATTTAAATCATTTGGGTCCGTATTATGTGGCCGAATTTGTGGCACTAAAATTTCTTGAAGCTGTGAAGCCACAGCCTCTTTAATCATCGCTTGTATTTCAGTGCGGAAATTCTCATTTGCACATGGCCCATAACTTACTTGGCTGCCCCAGCCAAGTAAGCGTGTTGAGGATCATGCTGTGGTTCTGGCCTTTGCTGTGCCACGTTCAGCAGCCATCCTTCCATAAAGCACCACATCTCTGCACTCCAGGGCCCATACTCAGCCGCTGATGCGGTCTGATCAGCCCCCATGTAATCCGCCATTACAGGCGTGGCAGCCCTGAGTGACTCTGCAGTCGCTGTTGTATTAGGCCCCTTGGTGTTGTGTGCATGTGCCGCCACACCTAAGATGGCGCCCGCAGCACTTGAAGGAGTGGCTGTACTTTCGGCTGCCATTTTGAAGTTCTTATTTCCAAGATGGCGCCTGGAATCCTCGGATGTAAGTGTCTTTGCACCTACATGCACTTTAGCTACCTTTTTCACCACTTCTTTCTCCTTGGCTTTAGCCTTGTCACCTTTTTTATCTGAGGAATGTTTTCCCCCACTGGGTTTGTTACTCTTTGCTTATTTTGAATCATCCGCCTCACTTTCACTTGAGGAGAGGAAAATTCTTTGTAACTCAGCAGCATGCGTCTCCTCTGAAACTCGCTGCACTTTCATTTGTGTCGTAGCCGCAGCCACCTTGTCCAAAGCCTGCCTTGCGGCGGTCTTCTGGACGGAACCCTGCTTCGTAGTGACTGAACCCAGCTCGGTGGTGCTTCAGATCAAGTCGTCTGCCATAATTTGTTTCGCAAATTCAGTCTTCTCCTCCTAAGCTTTTTTGTTCTGTTCTGCTTATTCTTTCTACCTTATTTGTGGGAGAGGGATTGTAATGCGTCCTACTGTTACGCAGGAGGAAAGAAAAACTGAAGGGAGAGGGACAGGGAGTCGGTTTAACAGATTTTGAAGACAAGCTCGAGAACGACTCCTGTGTCAGCTGGCGCGAGGATCAACCCAAGCGTTGTGGATTGATCCTCCTGTCAGCCCAAGAATATCTAACAACGGTTGCAACATTTGAAAGAATGATATATAGACACAATTTACAAATGACATTTGGTCAGGTTTTATAGAAACTTACCACCTATGTGGTTATTTTTCTTCCTGTTTTCATTTTCCTGCTTTTGTTATAATGAACATCATCGTATGCAACTGAGATCCCTTTTGAATGTAAATCATTAAAGAAAAAGGAATAAGCCCTTCCATTAGTAAAGTAGGCTATTAAGTTGAGATAATGCACTAGGTACAGAGGCCAAATTGGATAGCTAGTAGTGACTGGAGGACAATCTACTCTGGGAGAGTTAAACCTGGTTAATTCCCTAAGCAGACCAACAAAAATAATATCACACCATCCATTTTCTTAGGAAGAATATCTATCATTTTTCTTGTGGCAGCCTCAGACCTTTCTGCAGCAAGTATGGTCTAATCCAGGGATGGGGAAACCCTCTACCACTCCTTTCTCACCTGACAACTGACCACACTAACTGGGACAAATGGGACTTGGAGTACATCAGCATCTTCAAGGTTACTGGTGTTCCACCCCCTCCTTTTTCATCCCACTATAAAGCCACTACAAATTGCAGACATGCATTCCAGCATGCTAAGCAATGCTATTTTCCTCTCTTCTTTCCTCTTGCTGAAAAGCGCTGTTGAATCTCAAAACCTCTTTGCTATTCTGTTTTTTTTGGGGGGGGGCCTGGGCGTTCCCTATTCTAAAGAAAAAAACAGTACGCTACTGTTGCTGTTCAATTATTTTTCTGTATGAACCAACACAGGTGCCTGTAACTTTTGATGGTTTGTGACATGTTTGTTCAACAACTTCTTCCATTGAAAGAATCTAAATTCTATGTAAACCTTAACAGGTCAGCCTCTTTTCCTCCTTGTGAAGGACAACTTGCTATTAAGAATCATCTTCCTTTGCTCAGTCTTCACTTTAATTCAGCTCCAAAATTAATTTCCCACCCTTCTTCATGTGGCCTCATTAATTGAAACAGCAGCTGCAAAGAATAGGGAGGAAAAAACCTGATGCAGCGCAACTCAAAATAATAATAATAATCCAATGCAGCGTGACATTGCTTTAATGTGGCTCTGCCCATTGATTGGTGGGATCTGCATAAGCAATGCAAGAAATGGGATTGATTTAGAGGGAGACTTCCTCACAGGCACAGCCCAACCTCTGTAGCAATTTACAATACAGCAGAATGAAGTAATGGAAGCTGTAGAGGATGTTGCAAAGTTTCTAGATGTTTAGATCAAATGGAACTCTGTTTAGAGAAGGAACCCCAGGAATTTAATTTTAAGAAAAATATTGGTTAGTTCAGCTCCTCTCAAACTCTTTATCCTGGAAGGATCCTTGAAATCATTTTCAGTTCTCAAAGAATCCATGCATATCTACTGTGCAAAAATGAGTTCATTTTCCCCCCAAATCACAATGTCTCACAGAACCCCTAGTGACCTGTCACAGAACTCTAGGGTTCCAGGGAACCTGGGTTGAGAAACCCTGGGTTAGATTTTTAGCTGTGGGAGGGCACACTATAATGTAAACATTTATCAAGAGAAGGCAGAGAATTTACTGACACTAGGTACCCACGCAGAATAAATTTGTCACTGCTGTGTGCTTTCAAGTTGTTCCTGACTTACAGCAAACCTGGCATGGGATTTTCTGGGGCTGTGTGATGCACCCAACGTCACCCAGTGCGTTTCCATGGCTGAATGGGGAATTAACCCCAGGACTCCAGAGTCACAATCCAATGTTCAGACCACTTCACCATCCTGGCTCTCATGCAGAATACAAACTGTAGGAAGCCTTCTCTCTGTACCAAGCAGCTGGGTTTATTTCAAATCCAGTTTTTAAAAGCATGGGTATTACCCAGCCAAAATCAAGCACTTCAAAGGCTCTCAGGTTTGAAAAAGGACATACTTAACTTGGCTCACTTGCAAGTCACCTAGAACCAGCTGGTTATTTAGCAGCACTCCTGTTTTTCCTATGAGGCATGAATAGTACCTCTAGCACAGTAGTATCTGTGGTCTTCCATGTCATTGGACTGCAAATCCCAACATCCCTCATTAGCTATGCTGGCTAGCAGCTGATAGGTGCTATGGCCCAAAAATATCTGAGGGGTGAATGACTGCCACCAAAAGCAGGAATGTGGAGGGAAAGAGCGGTGGGAGGATGACCTTTCAGTCATGTTTAGATCTGTGACAAAACATGCTTATTCTTTGTGTGCCTGAAACAATGCATCTTCTCTGTGACCGGAGGCTCACTTTCTTTTTCATGCACATGATGAGACCCCCCAGGGACAAAAAAAGCCATCCTCTTCTCTCAAGTTCATCTTGACTTCTTGATGAAAAACTTACTGCTGTTAAAGAAGTTTTGAAACCTGAAACATAGAAACTGAAAGAACAGGCTTCCCCTGCTTATTCTAGTTTAGGGACCTGTCAGAAAGCAGAAATGGTCAAAAAGCAGAAAGCAGAACCCATGTAGGGAACATGAGGTAATTACAGAGGCTCGCCTGGGACCAAGTAAACTGAGTGGGAGAAAAAAAGGCACCAAGCCAAATGAAGAACTGATGGAAGTCCGCTGTTTCAATGCTTGCAATTTACAGACAAGTTCCATTAATCTGACAGGGGATCTGCACTTTCTGAAAGCAATACCTGGGACCATGCACGTGCAAGTGGTCCCAAGTAAGCCTCTGTAGGCAAGAAGAACTGATGAAATAGCTGCCCCCTTGTCGAATTAATGGATGTGCCTGTAATTTGCAAGTGTCCAAACAGCAGGACATTGGGGAAAAAAATGTCAACAAAAAGCAGGAGACACTTGTATTATTATGAGAACATGGAACACATGATTAAATCAGACTCTGCAAACAATATAATTACACAAACCCAAAGGACCAAGACAGGAGCGAATGGCCCTACGAAGCTTTTTTTTTTAAAAACTGCACTGCCACTTGGTGGCAACTGGCTGCTACTACCATAAATGATTGCCCTTTTTTTTTAAATGTCATTTCAAGATTTATTCATATTACACATTTTGCAAGTCATTTGTTGGGCGCCTGTAATTACAGCACAGACACTTCCTGAATATTGGTTATATTCCTGCGAGTAGGAACCTGCTGCTTGAACCCCAGAAATTTTGCAAGCTCTCACCAGGAGCCAAGAGCCTCATAACTCCTGCCCTTTTTGCCTGCCATTGAAGAACTGCCCACATACAAGAGGACATGACAAAACATTGCCTATCCTGTTGTCTTGTAGCAGCTGCATTCTGTGGCAGAAAAGGTGGGCAAGATACATCAGCAGACGTACACAAAGAACAGAAGTAGAGTTACAGCACAGAGATTTGTTACTCTTGCTAAAGAATACAAATCCAAAATGGAAAACATAATACAGTCAAACCTCCACATTTGCGGGTTTCACTTTTGTGGATTTGATTATTCACGGATTATTTCCTGTCACTTCTGCTGTTTCCCTATGCCATTTTTAATAGGGGCTGCAAGCCTCATGAAACTGAGAAACTGCGAATGAGGTTTGTAAGTCCCTATTAAAAATGGCAGTAAGCCCCACCAGCCACCCACTTCTGCCTTGTGAAGGAACCCCAATGCCTCAAAGGAATCAATGGTGAGTTGAATATGGTGATCATACTTTTTGTGTGTGTGTTAAAATATGGTTTGGGAGGACCTAGAGTTACTCACAGTTTTTCCACTTTCATGGGGGTCCTGTGTCCCTAACCCTAGCAAATGTGGAGAGATGGCTGTACAGCCTTCCCACAAGGTATTGTGGCTTGGACTCAGATGGTTTTCTTGGAGAAAATGGGTCTTCTAAGGCGTTGCAATGACCTCTCACACTCTGAAATGCCCAGAGGCAGGTGAGGCTGTCTGTCTTCTTGTTGAGGGAATCAAAGGTTTATAAAAATTCAGGCAGGCCTTTGGTAACCTTCTAAATGCCTAGAAAATGACTTGCTGTATTTTCCACAGTAATGAGTTTTAAGAACATTAAAAAGGTATTTTTAAACTGTGTCTTTAATTTTGTTTCCGTTGCAAGCCTTGTTTCATGTTTTAATTATACTTTCAGTCAATTTTACTGTGAGCCATCTATTTTCGACTAGAATTACGATATAAATTAAATAAATAAGTAACAATAAGCAGAAGAGGATTGGAAGGCCTTTTGAATTTTAGTATCTCAGTAAGAGTGAAGAGAAAATAATAGACTGAGATTCAAAGGTCATGACTATGCAACTCAGTGCTGTTTTTCAATATTGTTAAGGCCCAAGCCAGTAAACTGCTGGACAGATCAAAACCAACACTTTCAGTAGTGAAGAAGACTGGCCACCAATGCAAACAGAGGAAGAGACAGGTAACTGCCTTCTACAACAGAAACTTCTGGGCACTCATCAATGAGGTAGCACTGTTACTCAGATTAAAAACCCAGTCTACACCCAAAGCTAAATACAGCAAAACTGATGTATCCTCCACTGGCAAAGGTAAAGGTTTGCAGAGATTTTACCCCAGTATCAACAGAAATAGTAAAGGAAATACGAAGGCAAAAGCTTTACACCAAATGTGGTTTGCCTCAAAACACCAGTTGAGTTCATGGCTCAAATATCTGTGGGAAGGCTGACCGTATAGCTGAGTAAGACCATGACCAGGAAACAAATCACACTGCCCTTTTCCTCCAGGCAGTTGTTTTTTTCAGATTTTTAGAGAAAAGTGTCAAAGCAGGTGGGTGTTATGTGTGAAACCGGTAAAGAGAAAAGAGCCAGTTTCTTGCTCATGATTAACTGCATACAGAGGGACTCTTAATGGCTTGGCTAATTGCAAGTCATTAATGCTTTATATTGCTGCTTTAACTTGGCACACCATCAGCCATGTCAGATCAAATGGGAGGAAGACTGTAAAAAGATCCAACATAGTCAGTGTTTGAAAATCTAAGCTATCAAACTGGTAGCTAAATAAGCAAAACACACAGGTCTCTTTGTGACTTTCAGCCTGCTTCTTTGCACTCTCTTTCCTAAGTCCTGATCGGCTACTGCATTCCCATCTGGCAAAGCCAGATATAGCAATCAGGTGATGTAGGAAACTATTTTCATACATTGCCATGGCAATCTGCTTCCTTTCCTAGTTCTTGTTGAAAGTAAAGCCACTTAGCATAAAGCACACCAAACTGCAAACATACTTTAAAGCAGAAAAATAAGAAAAGCATGTTTGCAGATTTGGCAAAATAGAACACCTGATGGGGAGACCCTATCCCACAGTCTCTAGCTTTTTCTCACATGCTCAAAAAACAAACATAGCAAAGGCAACCAAATACAGTCTCTATTTTGGCATTTTTATATAGTGGCTACAGATACACACTGTAAAGTGAAACATATACAATATACCCTCAAGTGTTATAAACAAATGTACTTACTGCATTGTTTTTTCGTAGTAGCACAACAACGCATTAGAAAAGAGTGACTGGAACTAGCTTGAAAATTGACATGGGGGCCCCAGATTTTGAGCCTGAAATTTTCAGTTTCATTAAGCTTAGCTTAAATAAAATCTGAAGCATCCTATTAAAAGGTTCTCAGGTAACAGGCCTGGTACAGATCATGTTGTTTCTGAGTAGACCCTACTTGGCTAGATGAATCAGCATAAGGCACCCTTTTTATGGTACTCTCATGAGTGTCACACAGGACTAGAACTCAATTTGCTGCATTTTTCTTCCTCATGGTCTGGAGTTGGCTGTCTGTCTTCCATCACCAGGATTCACTTTATTACTTGCACTACACAAGTACTCACACTCACGGCTGTCTATTCGATTTGCATGACATGGGCTTCTAATCACTGAAACTCCTGTACAGTAGGCAAGCAGATCTTTTTTTAAAAAATATATTCATGTTGTCTAACACAAAATAATCTAATTCAGATACCCAATTAGAACCATCTTTGCTTGAGTCTGGCACCATTCATTTTTCTGCAATTACCCCTTTCGTCACTGAGTCATCCTCAGGGATTCCGCGGCCAATCTTGTAGCTCTACTTTTGTACCCATAATCATTAACATTATGATGTAATGAAAAGCTGACAAAGACAATGGAAGGGGAATATCTGCAAACCACAAAAGTAACTTCTCCAAAGAGCAGCACTATAAGCATCTTCCTGGTAATTATGGTAATGGTGTAGAAATCCAGGCTAAGCTCAAGCCCTTAACTGGTGGTTTATCTGTTTTCTGAATACCAGCTTCAAAATCTCACAGCACTGCTAACAGCTGGTGTGTGGGATGACAAAATCCAACCTGAGCTATAGAAGCTTTCTTGGATAAATCTTTCAGATCTGAACAAATTCTGTTAACGCAAATCTCCAAAGCCGTCTTGTCCAACATTCTGAGTAGGGGTGGGCAATGTGTAGTCCCCATCTATTTTTGTGGCCTTCCAAGGGCCATTATCACCACTTTCCTGGGCAAAAACCAACTTTAAAAAAAGGATAAAAACAACATGTCACAGTCTATGCTTCTGAGGCTAACAGCACTCCAGAAAGCTTAGCAGAAATCCTATTTTTAGTGAAGATACGGCTATTAGCATCTCATGTGTCCTACTAGTCCTATTTTCACTAAAAAAGGAGAGCTTTTTGGGGAGGAAGAATCATTTGTCCTCAGAGTTTCGTATTAGGCCTCAAAACCCATAGAGGCTGCCCAGCCCTTTCCACAACCTAAAGTAAAAGCAATCAATGGTGACCCTCCAGTGGTTATCCTTCCTTCAATCCCAGGGATATCCACTTTACCAGTGAGGAGAAGAAGAGACAAATAGGCCTGATTCAATAGTTAAAGACTGACTATTTACATCCTTTGTAGAAATGGAACTTGAACTATGACACCCACAAAGCAGTGACGGGTGAAGAAGTCTCACTTTATGAGGTAACCCTTCTACTTCTTTGCATCTACCAAGCACTATGAGTTTGAAATGTTAGAAAGTTCTAACCATTCACTCTGCTGCTATCACACAACATGGCTAAGAGTGCCATCATTTGTTCATGCAGAGTTCTTCCTGTGGGGACTGCATAAGCATGTAGGGCAACTTGATTGCTACTAAGTGTCTTGGGGACTATAAGTAGCTCTGTGCTTCCCCTTTTCCTAAGCTGAAGCTCAGGGCTCTCCAAGGCACGATAAGCTAGGAGAGACAAGCCAATACCAATTACTGAGATTTACAAGTCAATAAGATTTAAACCAAGAATTTAATATGGTCTTACTTTCAAAAGTGGGGTGCATCCTCCTATTCCATCTTAGAGCTGCATTACCTGGCCAGAAATAATGTTTCTTTACCACAGTTCACACGTGATCAGTACTGCCTCTCACTGTAGAAAAATAAGCATTCAAAACAGCTCACAGTACACTTATTTATTGAAATACTTGAAAAGGCCAGTGATGGGAAAAACAGGGTTGACTGGAGGAATTTTCATTGACCCTCCTCTTTGTTTTGCTTTAAAAATGCTACCAACAGGTAATTCCAGCCAAGTTTAGAATGCAGTGCAAACCATGCAACTAGTCTACTACTGAGTAGAGTAAAGCTCTGTGTACTATTTCAGTTCTATTCATACACAGTTTTTAGAAGAAGGACTTGCAGAAGTGAAGGGATGAAACAAACACTTTAGGTGAATTATAAACAGTTATACAAACTGATTGCCCAATGAATTGGAAAAGGCTACAAAACATCAACTCGGAAATGAGAGAGTCACAGAATGGCACACAGCGCCAGATGCTGACAAGTGGCTGATGAACCTTGTCTTTCATTGAAGAAAGGAAGACCCATCCTCCCTTCTCCTCCTTGAGCTGTGGCACATTTAGCTGTACAACGTAGGACACAGGAGCACAGAAAAAACAATCCAAGTCCAGTCAAACAGATCATAGTAAAATACTTTTGTAAAATACAACTAAGTGGGTAAATCGGTAGTTAAGTTATTAAAAGAAAAGAAGAGTTGTCCCTCCCCAAATGCCATACAGAGTTCTAAAAAAGAAAGAAAAAAATCATATGCCTGTGAAATAAATAAATAAATGAATAGTGATCTTGGACTTGAACCTACATCGCTAAAAATAAATTCTAATTATACTCTCTCACTCCATTTGAAACACCTAACAATGGGACTTGTAATATTCTAGGGGGGCATTATGTCTCACTGGCTTAATATGTACAAGTTATTTTACAATAATTCCCTTTTGGCCTTACAAATATAGCCACTGGTAGTAGCCACTGTAATGCGGAGTCTCTTTTCCAGAACCTATGGAATACTGCAAGTTTAGAACTATCATTTAAAATAATCTTATCCATGAATTACAAATAATAAAGTAACTCGCATATATAAATATTTCTAGCAGATTTCAGAATGTACATAAAAGTCCCACCCCTTTGGTTGCCCCCACCCCCAAGAAACGTGCTTTCTGCCAGATCATCGCTGCTTTAGTAATGCTCTGTACATGGCGAAGCCCAAAACAGCAAAGACTGTAGCACCAAAACTTGCTCGAAGCCAAAAGGTAGAGCTCTTGAGGTCAGCTTGTGTCACATGCCTGTAACACAAAGAACATGAAAAGAAAATGAAATAATCTTCTGGCAGCAGCAGCCAAAAATACACACAAAACACACACACACACAATATAAGATTGCTCTTGGAAACCTATTAAACTCATCAGTTTTAAGCCAGTTAGAGAAATTTAATATTTCTTAGGAACTGACCTTTTTGTAATAACCGTTGAGAGCACTATTGTATTTATGGTTTGGTTACTAGGTCAACGAGACTGAACTCTAATTCAATCCACTTTTGATACCAGTGTAATAATAAATTACAGGGGCATGCTTCAGCTTGGCCTCAGAGTGCTAGGCTGCTCTTCAAGAAAGTTGTTTCAACCACCTCATACTATCACTCTTTGTGAGTTAGGATTAGACTGCAGAAATAATTTGGCTGCAGCAAGTGGCAACCAAATTGTGTACAATGATAATAAACCATCCCCTGGTTTCATGAGTAGTGGCAGACATGTGGAATTATCAGTAAGGTAATGTTTAAGAACCTGTACTTCACACTTGTGTGTGTTTCATGATTTAAGCTTCTAGGCACTGTGAAATGGTAGTAATTCTTCAGGTTCATTCCACTGTGAACTGATGAGTGTAACATTTTCCCAAGAACAAGAACAGTACTATGGTGACTGCAAATGTTTTTGTCATATCAGAGGAACACACAATCAAGGCTGGTCATTGGTATTTTAAATCACTTAAACTCTAGCCCTCACCTTTCCTCACCTCCACCTTTAAACCCATGTCTGCCCTAAAGAACAAATTAAATATCATGGGTCCTAATTCATATAGGTGATCCCCAATCAATGAAAAATTTGAAATTTGAAAAGTTTGTCCATGTCATGATATCACCAACCTTGTGGAAAACCTAGATATGGGTAGCTGGGTGAAGAAGTGACTTTTGTTGACATCCACATAGTCATCATGATCTTTATATTGGTTCAGAACATATCTAGTAAATAGTTAGAAAACAGCTGCCCTCCCATCTTTTCCAGTATCATCTAGACCCAACATTTCACTGACCAAATCTTTTGAACTGAAACTTTCATAATCCCTGACCACTGGCTGGCAGTTATTGGAGTTCTAGTTCAACGTGCTTACAGGGTGTTGATTTAAACTTACTAATTGCAGACTTTTAGAAGAAAAACAGAAGACTAGAGAAAAAACAGTACACCCCCTGACCAGCTCTTAGAAGGGTGGGACAAAGGGTGGCCCTCTACCCCTGACCACTGGCTCTGCTGGCTAAGGCTGTTGGGAGCTAGAATTCAATAATACTTGCAGTGTCACATTTTTCCTTCCCCTGTCCTAGAGGGAAAGGAAGTTGCACCTGTGAGCTACATGCCTGTATCTCTGACGTGAAGCTTAAGTCCAATGGCAGGGCCTACGTGTAGTACGTAATCATTCATTCACATCATTCAGCTAAATCAGTTATGTAAGCTTAAATGTTAGTAAAAAAGGCACCGAAAACACAATGGAACAGACCAGCATGAGAATGGTGGCTGAACAAAAGCCATAGTAAGCTTGACAAGACATAAAACCAATGGCCCAAATCTCCCCACACACCAGTTTGTGAGCATGCTCAGCTAGATCATTTTAAAAGGTGGCTTACCATAATCTGACAGATAAAACATTTATAAGCAAAGGTTATTGAAGTGACCTTAATTCAAGGCACACTGATTCTCAAATTGAGTGTTACTGAACAGATTTAAGATTGTTCCATAGCATTGAAAGGATCCTCTGGCCAGGGCATTTTCAAATCCAAATGAAAAATAACGGGCTTGTCACAAAGGTACAGAACACAAAGAGCCTATATGTACTTACACTCCACAACATCAGGCAGAGCAGATTTTGAAGTACAAATCAAGGAACTACCAGGCTCCTTGAGAAACACAGGGATTGTTCCATTGTTACGTGTTGTCACAAACAGGCCAAAACAGATTATGTTCCTTTTTGGGCACTCAGACAACAATCATTCTGACAACCCATGCAACATTAATAGCTTTGTCAGTTCACAGCCAGGAAATCTGTGAAACTAGGTATAAAACCATCTGCAGTCAATCTCCTTATCTTTGTTTCTGTTTCACATGATCTTGAAACAGATTTTTTAAAAACGTCTAGTATGAGTTAGTACTTTCCAAGTCTTGAAAAGCAAGGCATTTGTTGGGGTTCTCTTCTAGGGAAAGACCAGTCACGATCGTGTTACCTGTGTTCAAGTAACTGTGGCTCAAGAGATGACTCCATGAAGATGGACTCTTCTACAGAGCTGACGGCATGCACTTGGTGAACAACACTGCTTCCCTCATCTGATAACAGCATGGCACCCAACTCATCTACACGGGCTCTTAACCTTTTTACACACATGCACACAGTTGGCAGTTCACAGCATTGCTCAAAACAGCATGTTACATACCAACACAGCTTATAACCACCTACTCATCTCTTTTTAATAAGACAGCTTTTGGACTTGTGTGCAGGTTAATAAAATAGCATGTGGAAATTAATTATGGATTCAAAAGACATGGAGATTTAGTCTAAACAAAGCCTTGAATGTTGGCAACAAGGTGAAGAGACATGGCAACTAATCTTCTGTGGTTGTTTTGCTAAATGTAATTTGATAAACTTGGGAGAGAGTTAACTTGTCCAAATAGTTTCACTTTTCTTTGTGGTTATTTCAGGAGTGTACTCTAAATGTAAGAGAAGGGCTTTTTTGTTTGCTAAAACTCTTCTTCAGCGAATTGTGTTTGTCTTGAAATGCAGTTTTTATGAGTACACAAGAAAATTACACTACTGTGTTAACAAGTGTCACTTTGTGATGAGAATATTATACCAGTCAGCACTGGTTTTCTAGACATCTATTTGCTCTTAATGCATCAACAAATGAAGAGAGCATCTGGATAAGATACTTAATCATTCTTGTTAGTTCTCCCTAGAAAACACTCTGTGTTATAGGGCATGAGCAGAGAAAAAAATGAGTGGTTAAACATCCCCTCTCCTCAGCATAATAAAACAAACATGGGCCTAGGAACCCCATGCTTCCCTTAAAGCCTGTCATTTTGCTCAAAGAAAGAAATGTGTTTACAGTACATTTTGGGGGCAAATTCTCACTTCATTCCCCCCCCCAGATACGCAAGCTGAATCAAATATGTGCAGGCTCCATCATGTGTGTGCAGGATAAGGTCTTAAACCAGTGGTTCTCAACTTGTGGGTCCCCAGATGTTCGTGGACTTCAGCTCCCAGAAGCCCTGAGCATTGACCATAGTGGCTGGGGCTTCTGGGAGCTGAAGTCCACAAACATCTGGGGACCCACAGGTTGAGAACCACTGCCTTAAACCTTTGAAACAATAGCTTGGAAAAGATGGTGTTTTATTTTTATTTTTTTAAAGAAGTCCATCTGTCTGACTTCCAAAACCACAATATGAAGCTGGCTTGTTTAAAATTAACCATATATAATGTTAAGTAGTCTGAGGATACAACAGATTGCAAGTTACCAAAAGCAGAAACAAAAGCTCCTTAGCTCTCCTTGCAGAAATGGTATGTGTGTTAAGTGTATATTTGTGTGGTGTGTGTGTGTGTGTGTGTGTGTGTGAGAGAGAGAGAGAGAGAGAGATTGAGAGAGAGAGAGAGAGGGAGACCAACTAACTCCTAGAGGGGTCATTCATGGAGTGATGTTTAAATGCAGCTGTTGTATATTTAAGTATTCATTCTAAGTTCTAACCAGAAAGAAAGTTCTTTGCATTTTAACATACCTGAAATTTTGAAAAAGGCCATCTGAATGCTGACCTAACCTACTTACCTAACATCTATCTACCTGAGTAGATATTTCCTACCTTATCTCTTATATGCATTTCCCCTCAAAATCTAATTAGAAATTTCTGTTTCTGTGCCCAAAAGATACCTTTGTGAGCTCTGAAGAACATTCAGTCCACTTCTCTACTACTTAGTTTAATTTTTAAACAACTAGTCTCAAGTTTAGTTTTGAACTTTTAAGAGTCGGGCCCCTGACAGCTTAATAAAAAAATTAATGGATCAGGCATGTTAAAAAATCAAGCACACATAGTATTTGCACCAATATGCAAAGAGGGGAGAACTTAGCCCCGTCCCATTATTGCTTTGCTAAATCAGAAAGTGACAAGCCTGAAGAAAAGAGCAAGAACTCCGATTTCTCAGCACCTTTTTGTGAACTTTCCAGAGGCACTTGTCTCTTCATATCTGTTGATCTCTACATGAGAAGGGATGATGGGATGGGGTACCAGGCCCACCTCTCTTTCCATATTGTTTCAAAGCAGATGGGCAACATCTGAATGGAGCTGACAGATATGCCGATGCTAATATGTCTGAATGTTAACCTGCACTGGAAACTGCCCTGGGACATAAACTATGGAAGATGATATTTCTGTGCTTAAGAAATAGATACAGTGAACTCTTCTAAAAAACAATCACAAAGGTTAGTTCTGGTTTATGATTAGGGAAGAATGACTTGAATCTATACAGAATAGGTAGGATTTTTTTTCAAGTCTGCTGACAATACAATTTTATCAAGCTGTAAGTAATCTTGGATCATGTAAGTGCAGAATCAATTTGTATTAAGTTGGGGTTTTTTTTTTTTAAATGAGCACATGCACAAAGGTTTGTCAAGATTTTGGAAAGATTTTTCCAACATAAAGTGTTTTAAGTTAATGAATGCAAAATGTGTTTTCCAAATAGAAACCACAGACAACTCTATTCTGTAAAGAAAAACTATTAAGTTCTCCTTTTATTCCATCAGCTTTTAGCCATCTGTTATTTTGCAATCAGTAGCAGGAACTAACAAGACCCCTTACATAGAAACAAAAATGTTACCTGAGCAGAACTATTAGTTTTGCATGGGAACCTCACACTATTAAATAAGAGGCAGAGACATTTAGAAAGCCAAAATGGCCATTTAATGTAAGTAAGACCAGTTCTTACTCCCTCAAAAGTTCAGCAGTGTTACAGGAAAAAAAGCCAGATTTATAACAAGGCTCCAGAATTCTAGCATGACAATCACATGGAATATTTTAAGCAGCATCATTAACTTGCAGTTAAGCCTCTCACCATATCAGCCACATGTATAGTAAGCAGCAGTTCATGTGAACAAACACTAGGTAGTATTCTACTACAATTTAAAGTGGCTTTGAGAAAGTAACTTAATTGATGGCACTCATCATAAATTAATCTGTCATAATTACAGATCAATACATGGCGAGATGGTATCCACTTTGTTTTCTCTCAAGGTTTTTTTTCCAAAAACCCACTACATCCTGTTCTACTTCTATAGTCTCTCAAAAGACAGGGAGTTGTCTTTTCCTGTCTCGCTGCCGTATTTCTTACATCAACCCTACTCCTCAAGAGTGCTTTTCAAATTAAAGAAAGTTTAAAGATCAGTTGGAATAACGGGGCAGGATCTATCTGAGAAAGGAAAGGAAATGTAAAAAAAGAGGGAAAGATCCGTATGATCCTGCCTACGGGTGTAGGTACAACAATGAAGCTAAGCAGCATCAAGTCTAGGTTAGCTGTAACAAAAACAGGTAACAACTTTTTTTCCCCCCTAGATACAAACCCAAGGAATAAAGGAGGACTATCAGGAAGTGTATACCTTGTGGTTCCATTAGCTCTCAGCTATATATCTTACCCTCAGAGCAAGGATACAGTTCATCCATGCTATCCACACTTCTACCACAGCCTATAACAATCAATCTGCTTTTAGCTTCATGAAAACCAAAAAGGAATAGTTTACCATGCCTCATTTCTCCAGCCACATCTAAGACAACATTCAACTGAAGATGGATGCTGGCAAGAATATAGGAAGTCTGCAAAAAGGACATAGTCCATCCACACCAGAGTGGACTGGCGCTTATATACTAAAGAGCCATCTGTATAGTCCCAAATCTACCTAATAATAGGCACCTTTGGACGGGAGCCAACAAACAGTTAAAAGAGTATTATTTCCACATAGTACTGGAAAGGGCAGCTAAGCTAAAAAACTGTGTCTATTTTGAAACCTTCATAATGGGACAGAACAAAAGAACCATGATGCTGTTTACACTGATTGAGAGACAGGTGGCTTTGCAAAGCTATTTTAGCTGAAAATGCAAAAGCTTTGTGAAATCAACACCCTTTGGCTCAGTACAATATATCAAGATCCTGATTCCATGTATTTTGAGTTTTTTTACCGTAATTTTTTTTGTAATACTATCCATTTCCACAAAACTCAAGATGTTATTAAAAACTTCCACCAATCCTGAAATTTTCCAATGAAGAAAACAGCTTTTCCATTAGGACAATTTCAGTTCCATGGTAACAAGGAATCAGTAGGAGACTTCTATTTTTGTACTGAGATTCAATATTTAGGGATTCAAGAAAGAGTAAACTGCTGCTAACTACACATCTGGATCAATCCCAGTATTTCAGACAAACAAGGCAAACACACACGATCAGCCTCTAATATCCATGAGACATGCGGGTGACCAAAACACAATTGAGCCGATTAGCTGGAAACACATAATGAATTAGAAGGCACATACAGAGATGACATTTTTAAAAAGATGCACAAGAATGCAGTAAGAGGAGAGTAAGTGCCAGCCAGACAAATGAAAGTGAACACCTAAAGAAAAAGAACAAATTAAATATAAAAAGAACTCAGCATGGCTCAGTATTTCTTCTAAGATGAAGGCAGGAATGTGTGATCCTCTAGCTGTTTTTGGACTGCAATTCCTATCATCTACTGTCAGCACAACACATGAGGGGGGTGCAGTTCAGCAACATTTGGAGGGCCGCATGTTGTGGACAGTGGTTTTAAGACAAACATACGCCTATTTCTATCTGTAAAAGCCTAATCTTGGGCAATTTAGACCATTAGCATTGCATCCCATGATGGGAACACAATGTATTTCTATTTCTGTAATAGGAGAAACACCTCCAAATGGCATAAGGGTCCATAGCCCTTGTTCAACCTACTGGGTAATGTAAGCCTGCCACACCTGCTTTTTCTCCAGGTGATAAAGAGACTCCTAACTTCAGTGCACCATTACCTACTTACCAGTTAAGATAAAGGTTTGATGAAATCTCCAGCCTTTGAATCAAGAGGTTTTTTTTAAACTGGACTACAAGTAACAGAATGTATTTTCTTTATTGGAGGAATTTCATCAGGAAGATATAAAGTAAGGCTGGGAATCATGCAGTCCTCCACTGTTGTTGGGCTGCTACTCCCAGCATTTATCGCCACTGGGTAGGACTCTTGGACACTGCAGTCCAACAACCCCTGAAGGACTGCATGATTCCCACTAGCTATAAAATCATTTTGAAATGCAGTTGGCTCCAACTGCAGTCCTATATTTCTCTGCACATTTTGGACATCAGCTCAGAATCCCTGACAACTGTCTGTGCTGACTGAGGATTCTGAGAGAGAAAGTACAAAATACCTGGAGGGACAAATGTTGAGAACCACTGCTACACTCATTTAAGCTCACCTCAACTGATTTCTGCATAGACATGGACAGAACTGTGCTGTTAAGAGCATGTTTCCCTGCTTCTTCTATATGGCAGGGACGGAAATGAGTGCCCCCTGATGATGACAGGCTGTAGTTCCCATCAACCTGTACCTTATAGGGGACTGCAGTCCAATATCATCTAGAGGGCCACAAGTTTGGCACCCCTGCTTTAACACTTGCAAATACTCATAAAAATCAGGAGCCCTACTACTACACACCAGAACTCACTGGAGGAGCTTCTATGTAAACCTCCCACAATATCAGGGCTTCTCTTTCCTAAGCAGCATAAAGCTGTTCTCCCAGACAATGGCAATATGAACATATCCTACTCAACAGAAAATGCCAAGTCTGGAATTACTATGACTTTGTTTTTTTTAAGGAGGGCAATCAGCTTGGGAAAATGCCTTTCTCTAGGGCTGCTGTGATAAATGCCAAACAGGAGGAGGAAGGGCTTTCTTCCTCAATCCCCAAACACCAATACTGATTACGCTCTCTGCAACAGGAACTGTCAAACCAAATTACCAAACTGAAGCTAGAAGCAGGGCTCAGAACCCCCCAAAAATGAAGGTTCTTTCTTCACACTGACCAAGAGACTCACAACCTAGAAAGAGAGTATATATCCTGTCTTCCATCTCAGAGAGTGTAAGCTTAGAGACAGTGTGACAGCGGCACACCAACAAATGTGCTTACCCTCCTTCACTGGCATAAGAATAGAAACTTACAGGTTAGTACAGAATTTGTCACTCTTCCACTGAGGGCCAGAGAACAGTAAATTTAGGGATGAATAGAAGCAGAACTCACTGCCTAGTGGGAGTGCACGAATAATGATCACCCCTTAACAGCACTCCACTCACCTACAACTGTGTGAGACTCGTTGGCCAAAGACAGATTTCACCCTGGTGAACCAGATCAATTTCACAATGCTGGGTAAGGATAGGCTTAGAGAATCTGATGATTCCACTGATCTTCCATCAGGTCTGTAGATGGCAAATATCTACAGACAAGGCTCTAGAACTTTCTGGGATGTGAAGATAGATCTCTGGCGTACTGGGTGTTTTTCAGATCCGTTCTAAGCCTTTTTAACATTATGGAACAGTAGATGCTCCCAAATGGGTATGTGAAATGGGCATGATCTGAGATGAGATCTCTGCTTAGTGGAGTTAGTTGGGCTGGTTGAACCATACTGTGAGTTTATATGAACATGTTGAGCAACTATACATAAAATCAGATTATTTGTCCCCATGTTCTAGTATTGCTTATTGTACCACCCACCCACATCCCAACATTATTTGGAATTGAGCCCAGTAAACCAAACAACTATCAAACAATGGATCATCTTGATTAATCCTAAGCCCACTCAGAAACTGAAACCCTAACAAGATCTAAAGCCCATCTGATGAGCCCCCAAACCTGCACCAGTAAAGATAACTCCAGGAAGGCCCACACATACTCCAGTATTTGAACTACTTTTACATCTGCTTTCATCCCAGCACTCCAAACATCAAAGACAGTTAAGGAGGAGTTTCCAATGCCATCATTACAATCTGAACAAGGTCTTCAGAGTAGTCCATTAATGTTTTGAACAGGAATAGTACAAAATTCAGTACTGTCAGCTCTTGCCTGGTAAACTGTCTCCAGAATCTTATGTATTTGTCTCTTTCAGTCCAGCTATCCAAGATGCTTTGAAATGGTCGATACTGAACCTGGGGCTCTCTGCCTGTGAAGCAGGACCTCTGTCACACAGCTATGGTCTCTCTTCTGTGGCCCAAAGAGCAAGCTCTTCTAAGCTGAGAAAGCTACTATGTTAGGGAGAAGGCTTGGCTAGGACTGATTTTTGGTTTGTAATGACACCATGGGGGGAAACGGCAGAAGACCATTCAGCCACAGGAATCTCACCCACAATCTGAAAAGGGCCAGTTCATATGTACATTTACCATCCTTGCTCCATTTGTTTATTCCACCAGTGCCATCTTCCTCTTCTGAGAGGGAGAAGAACTTGCATACTCGTGAAAGGAACCCTTGCAAGCCATTACTTTTCAAGGTGAAAAAGAAAATAAGCTGGGGATTCAAGGAAAAAACCTATCCCCTTCCTGTTCTAAGTTCAGATGTCATCTGCGCAGCTCTGGCAGAAAGACTGTTGCCCATCATGGCTATCCTCTTGCCCTCAAGGGGAAAATATATTTTCTCTGAGTGTCCGTTATAGGAATTATAAGTCTACAAAAATGGAACCAATACTATACAATGCTTAGCTTTTCACCTGCCCACAGAAAGAGACAGAGGTCAAGATAATGTCCTTAACCTCCTTGCCTTAGTTGTTGGTGTGTGTGTGTGTGACTAATCAGAACCTAAGCTACAGTGTTAACTATCAACGGGACCCTCTGAGCAAGATTAAGAGGCTTTCTTACTCCTTAAAATTTTCCAGGAAATGACTAAGCAGCTGGACTGAACATGTGGCAAAGACATAGGATGTAAGGTTTTCAGTGTACAAACACTTTCATATTCCTTGTAGCGTTTGCTACTACACTGTTGAACAGTTTTGCTTTAAAATAGACACTTTGCCACCATGACTTTCATATACCTTATTCATATCACCAGTGCTTTCATACTTAAACTATCTGAGGCACAGAAACTTTGCAAAATCTAACTATAGAATCTATCCTCAACTTCATTTTTTCAAATGCCCATTTATAACCACAGGTCAATGCAATAAGGCTACTGCCTAAACAAGAACTACAGCACAGAACTATAATTTGAAATTCCATTCCTTTGCTGAGCCACTCTGACACGACATGGGGTATGCATTTAACACTAGTGGAGACTACTAAGTCCTTTTATGTGTCCACAAAAGAATCTGAAAGACATATAGTGATGCTGTTGCATGTGTGTGTGTTTGTGCGACTAAAGAAGCACTATTTGCAACAATTAGAAGTCTTTATGAATATATTTGTTGCTAATTAACTCACACAAATTGTCTGAATGTCTTGAACAGAAAACAATCTACCACTGTTTATTCTCCAAATGTATTAATAGGATGTAATGTGTTAAAGCAGACTTGACTGTTAAATGCCACAGATGTCATCACACCATATCCATTCACAAAAACAAAACACATGTATTCCAAACGCTAGACGTCAATTTGACTAGCATCCAGAATATTTTATAAACCAAATTTTAGGCACACCAATACTAGAATCAGCAAGTTGAGGTTTCTGGTTAAGTCTAGCTCCCAAACTATGTCATCTGGCCACTGACTGCCAAGCAAGTGGCAAATATGGTGAACATGGTTTCAGAGTTAACAGAACATGATGGGAAGGGCACTTTTATGGGTAGACAAATGAGTCATTGGTCCACCATCCTTTATCTCCTTCTCAAAATTAACCTATGGAAAACTAGACACTGATCAGACCTATCAATATTTTCCTCACGGTTTAACTTAATACAGTTGTTTATAGGACCTGGAAGGGATTTATTTACTTTTTAGTAACCATCTTAAAAGCAACCTTGAATTCTTCCAACTTTTATTCTTACTACACTGTTAACTGCTATGTTTCAATATGACAGCTAGAATAAGCATCTTCTGAAAAGAAATGTTTTAAGATGAAAACTAACATTTGTAACATTGTCAGCAGCACGTGCCTGCTCAATGGATATGGAGTGAAAGGTCTGTCCCAATTACAAAGTGCAATAATTTTTTTAAAAAAAGTAATTTTAAAGCACGCCTGGTACCTAGTAAATAAAATCAAAGACCTGTTAAGAACTGTAGTGAAGAGTTTGTTCTTTACAGATTGCAGCAAGTCTGAGTTGAGGAGGTTCTGACAGATGCAAAATGTACACCTGTTGCAGGTGCACATACAGCGTAACCGGGCATGGCTGCGAAAACACACAGAAGGACAGGAGTTGAGATCTCAGGCAGAAACCAGAGCTGAGCCAAAACCAAGAGAAGTGGGAATAACTTAGGAACATGGTGGAGGGTGGGACTGAGGCAAGGGTAGGCTAATACTTGTTGATTTTCAGGAGACTTTTAAAGACAAATGCACTATGCAGATATGCTTGCACCCCTGTGAGAAAAAAAAACCAATTTTTATTTTATGTTGAGCTTAGAAAGAGAAGTAGAATGGAACTCCTCCTTAATCCATGAACAAAATGAATTAAGTTGCATTCTCAATACTGAACAACTTCTTTAAAAGCCAGCTACCCTTACCTCTTCCATCCCAGCCAACACACACATGCTTAATATCAGGGAAAGATCAAGGGAAGATAAGAAAGTTAGATATACTACTGCATATACTTCTCAAAATTCTTGAATATCTCACATTGGCCATATGCATTATAGAGAGAAAAAATTAGGAAATCTGTACTTAAGCTTCTCCCTCCCTCCCCCAGTATCTAGACTTTCCAAAGAATAGCTGGAAGTCATAACCCTGCAGCATTGGTGGTTCTACCTTCAGGCACTTCCAGGTGCTCCACAAGATCCCAGAAACACTTAAAATGTGGAAAGGAATTAAGCCTACCACCCACAAGTATATCTATCAAAGGCTATTAACTGAAGAGATGGAAAGCCCAAGACAGTATATACTTCAAGATTATCAACTGTGAAGACAAAGCAGGTGAAATCTACCATCATTTTAATCTGCTTCACAGAGAAAATAAGCTAGCCCTGAATAGGAAATCCCTGTAAAGGCATGTTGCTTGGCAGAAGAGGGCAAAACACTCTTGCTCTAATGACACCACAGATACGAAGTCCCAGGGTTAAAAAGGGAGGAAGACACAACCATCTGTTTTCACCTGCTTTTCCACCAGCCCTTCCCATCCAAGTGAATCCCTGAACCGCACCTAATATCAGCTATTTCACTGCTATTTTAAGTGATGTGCAACCTAATGTTGTAGAAAAGGTTTAGCCTGTTGAACACAAAGGTCTGAATCCAGCTGTTAGTCCTAACTAGACTAGATCCACTGAATTAACTGCTGAATGATCGTAAGAAAACACTTATCACAATCTCATCAGTACAATAGGTCTACTCTAGCTCATATTAGCAACTGGATTCTAGGCTGCGGGCCACATACGGGGTTGTGTTTGGCAACAGAGTGAGATGCTTAGTGAGAAACAGTAAACTTAAAACATGCTAAATCTCTAGACTGAGAAGTGTCCATGGAAAATAGATGAAACAAAGAGGATCTCTTTAAGTTTTAGGAGCAACACATGACCTACACAGAGATAAATAAGCAAGAGAACTGTTAGGAAGCCTATTCAGCAATGCTGCTATGAGACGATATAAATGTCACAGAATATTATATCCCAATCTCATAATAACTGCAGGGCATGTTTTTTTGGCATAATTATAGAGAACTTGCTAGAAGTGTCTCATTTTTTCATATCAATATACTGAGATAATACGAAGTGCTTTGAAAGCTTCTAACGCCTAAAAACACTCGTTACCTGTCTGTTTTACACTCACGTAGGCAACCAAGTGTAAACTTTTAAAAATCAAGTGGGCAGATAAAACACATTTTTGTAACCAAAATACAGGGTAGTAAGTAATAATATTATCACTGTATCTTATTATGAAGCTTTCTACTGCTTTAGGTTAAGCACTGTAATTAGGATATTTTTCCATACTACTTAAGTACTGATGATTTAAAGAGAACACCAAAGCTATGTTCATTTGAGTTTTGGCATGGCTTTTTCACTTCCAACTTTTTGTGGCAATTCTATCTGCCTTAGTCTGTTGACTAAGCAGCAATCCCTTGGTCTGGCCCCCAGAAATTCTGTTCCTGATTTGTGACACTTTTTGTCTGGCTAACATGTGCACTAGTGTTTGGCTCTCTCTGGAAATTTATTTCTACAGTAAGAAACTGTTCAGTCTCCTAGAAAAAGATTGTTTCCCCACACTACTATTGTAAAATCTAAGTAGCTTACAGCTGAGATACAAATAACTAGTATATATTCATTTGCCTAAGGACACAGCCAAGATCCAGTAGATTTTGTGACTTGTCTTCCTCCTTTGAGTAACAGCTCTACTACACCACATCTCAAAAGATGTTCACTGTTCCTCATCATTTCAGATATAATTTGCCATGTGTCATAGAGAACTACTATTGTACCTAAAACTTCTTTGGGCTCATGAAATGGGTATCACAGTTCTTTGGACCATAGTGCATATGCCAAAGGGCTGACTGAAGAGCTACCCACATTCTGGGCAATAAAGCAGACCAAAAACCAGATACCACCTTAAGAGCCAAACATTCTATGTGTGGCTTGGAAGTTAGCCTTGTATCCCTTTCTAAAAATATATGATTCCATGTCAGTGAATTCAAAAAAAATAAATGCTAGCTTATTCCTGAAGTTTTTATCATGTATGGCCTTTTTTTTTTCAGTAAAGAAGAAGCCCATTTTCTTTGGGACACACTCACAACTCTTTCGTTAATGAATGAGTAATGACAATGAGCGATGCAATGCATGCATACATGGAGAGAATCGAACCCCATGTCTTATAAGCTAAATCTAAATCTGCAATATATTTAGGCAAAGACATTTCTCAAAGGTACGCTAAGTGCAGTAATAGCTGGCACACAGGCATTTTTTAAAAATATATTTTAAATTATTTTGTATTTCTGAGCCAATTGAATAATAAACCTTTATATTTAGTTGCATCACTTACATCTCCCTCTGTTGCTAAACATAATTTCAGTGAGGCACAGAGTTCCATCCTTATGGTATTTACAACATGCAAAGTTGTTGTGAACCATGCAGCATGAACACTGAGATGCTCTGGATACTTACGGATACATGGCCATCGTTGTCAGCTTCACAAAGATGTCCTTACTTGGTGCATCAACTGTGTTGCAAGAAAAGGCTTGTGGTGGAGGCATTTTGTGTTTTTTGCAGAAGTCAGCTGGGGAAATGCTGTATTCTTGTCTAACTTCATGTAGATCTGACTTGGCAGCTATCACTAAGCAAGGTATTCTGCTGTCCATGAAGTGTTGCTACATGTTTTAAGTAATAAAAAAAAGGGTAATTACAAGGGAAAATACAGACTGTGACTCTAATCATATGAGCCCAAGAGACTTAAGATTTCCTTTCCCTCCAGTACAGTACAGGTGCTTTTGAAACTGAAATGGGCAGCTGACCATAGTTAATATGCTTATACGACAAAACCTTAACAGACTTACAGAGAATCACGATTATCAATAGTCAGATGTTAATTCTACTGTGTTCAAGTGGATGTATATCTGAGTAGCCATTTTGAGGACTGCAGTTTTTAGGTTAGCTGCTGTTGCTAATACTTTGTGAAACAAAACTTCAGACTCAGTTTTAATATGTAGGTATCCTAGGTGTATTTATTTTTATTTACATTTCAGTGAAATCAGTGGATGTACTCTAAATTAGTACTATCGAGAAAGGTCTCAGTCAAACAAATACAAAATTCAGATCTGAGTTTTGTTATATTTCATTCATTTTATTTATTAAAATTATACCCTGCCTTTCTCTCAAATGGGATTCAAGGTGGCTTAAGCATGTATGTGGTTATTCTTTATATAAAGTTTAAAGTCAGTTTTCAAATCTTGCTATGAGATCCGGACATTCTAGTGGATTTTTCAGTTGTTTTCCCCACAAAAGAACTCTATTAAATGCTTTAGATTAGAAGAAACATTTTGCAGAAGAAATGTTGTGCACATTTTATGAAACATCATTACATTTATGATTAAAATCACATTTGCAAATGATTATTGGACATTTGAAGTCCATGTCAGATGATCCTCATCACTATAATTTGGTGGGTTGATAAAATCTTTCCAGAATGCCAGCATTAAGAGGTTAAAGATACCTTACAATATACATGCAGTGGGCTTGCAAATTCCTATACAGAACTTATCTCTGCATAGAAATTTTACTGTATGCGAAGCTACGCTCACATAAAGTCTTTGGTTCAAGTAATGTGTGAGATTTAGATTAAAAAAATTACTTCTACCCCATCCTCCTTCCATGGTGCTCAGGGTACTTTCTTTCTTTCCTTTTGCTTTTGGAGATTTCCACTACCTTTCCCACAAGGACTTCAAAGTCATCTTGTTAGATGGGCTAGCCTGGGAAAGTGAGACTGGATCTGTATGGTTAATGGGAATTTGAACCTGGGACTCTCAAGAATAAAGCTGCATATATTGAATCTCTGTACCACATTGGCTAAAAGTACATACATGGCAACCAGAAATCTGTTGTGTTATTTCCATATACTGGGCAAGAAGGAATAATCACTTCTGATTTTCCAATTTTCAGAAGGCAAAAACGATACACACCTTAAAAATCCTGGCACAGTATTCAAAGGATTTAGGATTGCTGACATCATATACTAGGCATACAGCATCACACATGAGCTCAGCGTCACATAAGAAATCGGATTCATGAACATTATGCAACTAAGAGGAAAGAGGAGTTTTAAAAATTACAACGTATAGGACAAGTATATTTGCATTTACATTTAGCTCTGTTTCTTCTTTCTTTTAAAAGCACAAAAAACACAAGCAATAAATGTGTGAACAGTATTTAGTAAAGACTGATCACTGTTTACTAGGAATGGATGGGATGTCAGTGAATGTCCATTTTTAATCCAACCAATGAACTTTTTCATTTCATTCTTAAACAGTCATTCTTCAGGAGACAAGACATATCCAGAGACTTAAAGCTACCACCACAAGACTATGGAACCTCGCATACAGCATCAATAACATTATTCAAAACATTACATAAAGTCCAGATTTATCTGCATAGCATTGCCTGCAGGTTTCCATTTTGGTGGACTATTAGCAACGTGCACTTTATTTCATTGGCCCAAAACACATCTAATTTTAATGCTGCATATCACTGTTAGGCCATTTGATTGTACTTTGTCCAGTCCCAAGCAATCACTGATCACTGCAAGGGGAACCAGAAAGGCACAGCAGGGGTACCTGACCATCCAAACTGCTGCCACCGGAGAGGCACGTAGCAATAGGAAGGTAGGCGCGTATGGAGAACGGGACCAGGGCAATGACACTGCAGTAAGGTGCCAATCTCCATGTATGTGTGCCTGGAGAATTTACTGTTTATAAACACTCTTCTTATATCACAAATATTAATTTTATACTGTGAAACATGACATTTCAAATCTAATTAGGCTACTAGTTAAGGTCAAAAATCAATATATAAACTGCAAGCATGAGAGAAAGCTGATTAGAATGAGCTACAGGCGTCACAACCAGTCATTACACACTTGAATCATGAATGTCTACAGGTGAGAAATAAAGACCATACACTTTTTATAGATTTTTCAAATCACATTACTGATGCTCTGTACAGTCTCAAAAGAGGCAACCTTCCTATTAATGTATCAGAAGACTGATATAATCTTACCAGCAGGTATTTTTCTTGACCGTACACATACACTGTATTAATTGCATAATAAGATTTGTGGTCTGGACGTATATGCTTCTGCCTCTGAAAACATAAAAGAATCCAGAAATCAAACATTTTCATAACTGGCATGCTGATTTAGACACAATGAAGGTCATAACACATCATGCATTAAGTAGGAGTCCTCAAGTGTCTCTGCTGAAGACTGTGTTTTAAAAAACGACAACATACTAACAATATAATCAAGATTTCAACAAATAAGCCGTTCTTTATTTAGAAAAAAAAACTGGTGTGGTGCTATGCTCATGCTTTTTTCTTCATCTTTAAATGTCAGTGTACTGTACAGATAGACCAGCTCCACAGTGCTCCTACTCTGGGCTAAACAAGGATTCAAGAACAGATGTAGCTTTTTTCTTGGCAATGAAGTGCTCAGAGCAAAAGCACTTTAGTTTCACCTTCTAAACCCAAAGAATAAGTGTTGTGATGCCTAATGAAGCTTTTGAGAGGCAGGTCTGAACTGCCCAGTAGTTCCACATCAAAGAAATAGGGGCCATATAAATGAAGGTGGGATGCAAGAAATGTTTAAGATTGCACGTGCTATTAGCTTTATTAACTGTCATTTTCAGGAGCTCTGAACAGGTAGGCAGTCAGTTCCTAATTAGTCGTACAGTTGACCACCACATTTGTGAGTTCCACTTTCATGGATTATTTGCAAGTCTTTCCAACCCCTACCCCTCCACGTCAGGCACTTCTTTTTCAGGGGAACCTTCCCTCTCAGTGGTTCTGATTAGGCCATACAGCCCTTTAAAAAGACTGCCTGTGGTTCTCCTCCTTCCCCTTCTCCATCAGCCACTACCTGGAAGCTAAGGACAGATCGCAGCCCAATTTCTCAGCACCACAAATCCTCTCCTGATGCATTCAAGAAAGCAGATGAGTGAGAGAGGGAAATGTAGGATCACCATGTTGACTCACCCCCTTTCTCTTTCCTGTTTCCTGATTTGGTTTGAACCCTGGATGCTCATTCCCCCCACTGTGTCTCCTTCCCACAGAAACACACACACACACACGTTGATATTTGTGGTTCTTCTCTTTTGCTGGGGTCCTGTGCCCCTAACCCTGGCAAATGTGGAACGCCAACTGTAGATAAAGACAACAGGATTCTTACCATTAAGTTTCTTCCAAGCAGTGACTGGAGAATTCCACTTTTCCCACAGCCTTTCACTCCAATTAGATTACACCTGAACACGTTCCTCTGAGTCTGTTTTTTCTGGAGGTCAATCTTCTTATCTCTTGTTACTTTAAAAAGAAAGAATTTGCACATTATAGGGAAAGAGAAACAAGACACATCATAACAAGGCAAACTGCAAAAATGGAATCAGACCAATGTTATTTACTCTTTTTACAAATCTGAAAACCAACTATCAAACTGATTGATCCGTGACCAAAGTTTTCTTTGGTAGCATACATGGGCATAGTGTTACGAAGGTAAGATAAAAGTAAATTCACAGAATCTTCCATCAAGTTTGCCTGAGCCTTTTAAGTCATGATAGGAGCACAGTCATATTCAGCTCCTCCATTCAAAAAAGATCCTGGATGATGTTGGCTAAGATGGGGGAATGTAGAGAGGAAGGAGAGAAAGCAACATGGCATGGGTTATGTGGCTGCCACTGGAATGGTCCATCTACTTTTATCTGCTGCTGATTTACGTCAGTGAAATGGGCATCTGGATCAAGGCCAATGTTTCTTCATCAAAAACAGTGGTCAACTTAAACTGCGTGTGGAATTCAGAAGAATCTTCACTTCTTTGTCCCTTCCTGCTCCCCTAAGGCTGACAAAACAACAGGTGATAGACGACTTCAATGCAAATTGAGTCTAGACTTAACAAACCCAATTTCCAGCCTCACTAGCCCACAGTCCAAGCTCCCTGACCCACTGTGTCTTTCCCAGCTGCCCTCTTCATGAGTACAAACTAAACACTACAAAGAGGTGTGTGGGTGCTTGCTGAACCAGATCTCTCCAGGAACACGTAGTAGGAGGGGAAAAAAACAGTGATATAACATCACTGCCTCATTGTTTACCCATCCAACCCCAAGTGGCAGTCAATAAAGTGTAACAGAAGTAGGGGTAAGGGACGCTATTATGCATTTCTCCCCACTACATAACAAGTTACTGATGCTGAAGGAGATAAAGGTTGATAATGTTTCCATTTTTTCCCCATGGTATTTCATTTAGACTACAGCTTCACATGTATCACTTTACCACTTGCTCTGCTCCACTTCTGTAGATACCACACCTCTGGGTTCTGTGCCCATGATGTTCCATGTACTCATTTGAACAGACAAGGGCAACTGGGGATAGTGAAAGTTTTGCTTTCTAAAACTCTCCCAAAATATACTGCAAGACAGCAAGCTGTTACCTGTAATTGCTGAGGCTTGGGATTCCTGTTCAGTCAGTATTGAATAGCCCAAATAGCCCAAATATTCAAGGCAACGCTGTACATCCAGATAAGTAGTAAGTCTAAGAGAGAAAATGTGTTTCCAATAAGCCATAAGCCACTTAAGACCCGTGATTTAACATTTGCAAAAAACCTAAACATTTAAAGAGACTTATAGAAAAAAGAATGTAAATGACAGATAGATCATTTTATATTCCATCTCTCACAAGGACAATAAAGCATTAAAATATGGACAGCAGGGAAAAAAATCAGAGAAGGGTATCCATTTCCTATTTCTAGTCACAGTAATTAATATCTCTCAGGCATGCTTCCTGTTGTGTTAAATACGTACAATACCTTCTGTACATTAACCTCACAAAACTGATAGAAGAAGCACGTTACAGACCCTTCAAACAGACTTGCTGATTTTTAAATGCAATGAAGTCAACTGCACTACGTACAAAGGGCTGCTAGACACACATGACTTCCTCAAACCCTACAGGTAGAAAAATAGATTTTTAAGAAGAAATCAAGCTAGCCTCGGTCTCTCCTCAGACACGTTTGTTCTCCGCATGTTGAGGATATTCAGTCCTGCGACTGTGCACCTGCAGCTTGAAGTGGCCAAGTAACAGAAAAACTTTACTAGTTGATTCTGATTGTACAGGCCTTGAACCTTCAAAACTCACAGCACATTTGATAATTTCAGTATGGTCCCTTAGAAAATAAAATAGTGGAACTGTGCAATCCTCTTCAAAAGAATGAATATGAAAGCACCACAGTTTCAGGTATGTGTTGCACGTACGTCCATTGAGACAGAAATCCCTGGTAAGTTATCCAACCCCTTTCGTTGGTACAGACAGTGTTGTTGACATCTGGTCCCCATGGCATATAAGGGAAGATTTTGAACAAATCTTTGAGTTCATCAGGAGACAACGCACAATCTCGGTCCTGAAAACAGATTAAATAAATACTCATACCATTTATATTTATAATCACATTAGTAAAACTGATAAAAATGACATTTAATTTCAGGTAAGTAAATAGGGTTGCCGTAAGTGGATTAAAAAGCAAAAGTAAATGTAAACACTAGAAGTAAATAATAAAAATTTGTAGCACAATATAGACTAACTAACCTATTTTAGGATAAGCTTTTAAGGACTACAGCCCAATATGTCAGCATGAAAGGTAACACTGAAATAAGAAAGTTCATCTTTAAGTTGCCACATAACTCTGTTTTATATTGAACAGCTAACATTACTACATCTTTGATAATAGCAAATATGTAACTTTACTGAACAATTATCAACATTCTTTCTTCATGACTCTTGAGCCCTGCCTCTACTAGTTTAGATTAGGAATATCTAGGTCAGGGGAATGTTATCACTTATCACTTATGTGAGATGCTGAAAGAAGCTACAAATCAAAACTTTAAAAAATGCTTGACAGGTCTGCGCCCCTCTCCCAACAGTTTCACTGTGCAGACTGTTAAAATGACATTTCAAACATTCCTTAGGAAAGTATCTTCTAAATAAGATTAAAAGCTTACCAAATCATGCTTATCAAAAATGCTTTGGAGGAACAAATATGCATGGTGATTTAACTCTGTTGTACAGTCAGAAGGGATTTTTAACCTGTTAAGAGTGAAAAAAGCTTCTTTGAAAAAACAGGCATCAGTTTGTTCTGATTTTCCCCTTCTCATCCTTTCATAAGTTACTTCCCCGTAAACATAGTAAATGTAAGAGCCCTGATGAATCAGACCAAAGCCTATCTAACCCAGGGTCTTTTTTTCCCTCTAGGAAGACCTCAAAAAGAACATGAGGGCAATATATACTCTATAGCTCTACTGTACTTGTTCCTGAGCTTCTGTTATCTACTCCTTGAGAGAGTATATCATGCATCATGACTACCAGTCATTATTTGCTGAGTATTCCATCCAAAAATGGGGACATACATAAAGACTGAGCAACTAAAGGAAGGAATGTATTTAATCAGTAAGAAGTATCAGGAAAATTCTGGGCACCACTTTTTGAACATTTGGATAATCAGTTATTGTTTTGTTCAGTCTTGTGAACCATGTTGTATTTATACCTTAAAAAGAATGAAAGGAGCTGAGAATGAGCAGAAAGTTTTAAAATCCAGCTTGCTTCAATGGGAGAGATTAAACATGTTCACTAGTCCTTCCTCTGCCAAAAATGCAAAAAATCCTGAAAGCAGCTTTCTGTCTGTTTTCAGTTTTTTTCCTTTGTTTTTCCCCCCCTTCTTCCTTTTCTTTTAAAAAAATGTTTTGGGGGTGCTGACTTCCCAGAGCACAAATGTGGACTCTGGGAGCTGCAAACTCTTTTTTTCAGCCAAAATATTGGGAAGTGAAGCAAGGATCACAGGTCTTTTGTGGAAGTGACACTGGGGGTCATGGCCTGCCATGGACTGCTCATTGCCCACTCCTGCTTTACAAAATATTGCAAACTCAGTAATAATAATAAACAACATTCATGTTATAATGAAGACTAGAAATGTTCCAGAATTATTTGGCTTGCTATTACTGGAAAAAACACTGGCAGCATATGTTCTGTGGATCAGTCTGGCAGAGGAATGGTACCCACAACTATCAGAATTAAGGAATCTGCTTTTATAAGAACAGGTTGCTTACCTGTAACTGTGGTTCTTCGAGTGGTCATCTGTGCCCTCATACATTAGGAGATTTCGCGCCTGTGCGGTAGTGTTCGGAAGATTTGAGAGCTCAGTAGCTTGGCGGGAACCCCTCCCCCATGCCGGTACTGCGCATGCTCAGCCCGCTGAGCAACGGTCACTCCTCAGTTCTTGGTCCGCCGAGAGGAAATGGACCTGAAAAAGAGGGGATGGATGGGCGGGCATGTTGACAAGATGACCACTCAAAGAACCACAGTTACAGGTAAGCAACCTGTTCTTTTTCTTCGGGGTCTCTGTGCCTCATACATTAGGAGACTGTGTAGCTTACCGGTAGGATGGTGGGTCAGGTCCTACAGAACAGAAGCCAGCACAGCACATCCGAACTGAGCATCTTGACGGGACCGGCAGTCTAGCCTGTAGTGGTACATGAAGAGCGATGGCTGGGACCAGGTCGCCACACGGCAGAGTTCCTGCAGGTCGACTCCTCGCAGAAGGGCTGCAGATGTTGCCGCAGCTCGGGTGGAATGAGCCCGAGGAAGGTCTGGTGGAGGCTTCTTGGCAAGCTCGTACTCCAGGTGGATAGTCTGGGCCACCCACTTGAAAAAGCGCTGGGTGGACACCTTGTGGCCTCTTCGACGCCTGCCATAGCACACAAAGAGGTGCGGGGTCTGTCTGTAAGAGGCAGTCCTGTCTTTGCAGAATGCCAAGGCCTGACGAACGTCTAAGGAGTGAAGGGATCGCTCCAAGGGTGTAGTTGGGTCTGGGTAGAAGGTGGGCAGGATGATGTCCTGGCTCAGGTGGAAGTTGGACACCACCTTTGGCAGGAATGAAATGTCAGGCCAAAGGACCACCTTGTCTCCATGAAAGACGAGGTATGGCTCGTCAGATCATAGGGCTGTCAGCTCTCCCGCCCTTCTAGCAGAGGTGACAGCCACCAAGAAGGCAGTTTTCATGGCAAGCAGCCTGTCATCTGCAGTCGCCATAGGTTCGAAGGGCGGTCTCGTCAGCTGCGACAGCACTAGCGATAGCGACCACAGTGGTAACGGCGGCGATACCGGCGGGTAGAGGTGCTGGAGGCCCTTCAGAAACTGCTTCACGGTACCGTGATGGAAGAGCGCTGCCGATGGAGATCGTGGTGGTTGGTATGTCACGATAGCGGCAAGATAGACTTTCAGCGACGGGAAGGCCAAGCCCTGCTGTCGAAGATGTAGGAGGAAGTGGAGCACAGTAGGTAGGTTGACAGGCGATACTGGCTCTCGTCGTTCCTCAGCAAAGGCAACAAAGCGCTGCCACTTGTAGTGGTAGTTGCGGCGCGTTGACTTCCTTCCTGACCGCGGTCAGGACGTTGCCGATGATGGGTCGTCTAAGGCGATATCCTCCAGGCATGGAGGGCCAGGAGCGGCAGGTCCGGGTGAAGCACGAGACCGTTGGAGTGGGATAGGAGGTCCGGGTATTGTCGGGAACCGGAGGATCCATCCGCGGGCGGCCTTGAACAGGGGCCCGAACCAGTGTTGCCTCAGCCACTATGGTGCCACGAGAACGATGTCTGCTCGGTCCATGAGGATCTTCGATATCACGCAGCCCAGCAGGGGAAATGGTGGGAACACGTAGAGGAATCCCTCGTTCCACCGAAACTGGAAGGCGTCGCCGATGGAGTGGCGATCGTGGCCAGCTCTCGAGCAGTACCGACGACACTTCGCGTTCTGGTTGGTGGCGAAGAGGTCAATCGTCGGTTCGCTCCATTGATCCCGAACCATCTGGAAGGCCTCGTTGGATAAGGACCACTCGTACTGGCATGAGGTGTCCTTGCTGAGGGCGTCCGCTGTGGTGTTCTCCTGACTGGCCAGGTGAACCGCCAGTGGATGAATCCGGAGCGAGACGCACCAGTCCCAGAGGTCAAGGGCAATGTTGAGGAGGGTGGTGAGTGAGTCTCTCCTTGCCTGTTGACCTAACAGACTGCCGTTGTGTTGTCCGTGAGGATCAACACTGCAGCCTGTGACGAGGTGTCGAAATGCCTGTAGAGCCTTCGAGATAGCCAGCAGCTCAAGGGCGTTGATGTGGAGGGCGGTCTCGTGCCCGATCCACTGACCGCGGACTCTGAGGTCGCCGCAGTGTGCTCCCCACCCATAGAGGGAAGCATCCGTAGTCACCGTCACCTTGGGGTTCTGCTCCCAGAACAGCATGCCCGACAGGAGGTGGCTGTAGACTCCCACCACAGCAGGGACTGGAGCACCTGTTGAGGCAGCTGGAAGCAGCGTGTCTGGTCGTCCAAGAGTGGATCGAAGACTCGGACAAACCAGTGCTGAAGCAGTTGTGCACAAAGCCTGGAGAGGTAGGTCATGGCAGTCGTTGAGGCCATGTAGCCAAGGAGCTGTTGAATCCTCCTCGCTGTTACCATCGGGGCATGGAAGACGGTAGACGCTGCCCGACAAAGCGTCTGTGCCCAGTCCATGGGAAGGTATGCCCTTGCCAATACCGCATCCAGAGTCGCCCCGATAAAGTTGAGGACCCTTGCGGGTTCGAGATGGGACTTTTTCGGGTTGACCTGGAGTCCTAGATGGGTGAGAAGAATCAGAGTCCGGTGAATGTCCCTGTAAAGTTTCTGTTGGCAGGACACCACCAAGAGCCAATCGTCCAGGTAGGGGTAGATCGAGACGCCTTTCATCCGCAGGAACAACACCACGGGGGCCATGCACTTGGTGAAGACCCGTGGCGCGGTCAGAGGCAGAACGGCAGCACTCGGTACTGGTAGCAAGTATCGTCGATCGCAAATCTCAGGTACCGTCTGTGCTGTGGGCAAATGGAGAGGTCCCGAAGATCGATGGAGGCAAACCAGTCCCCTTGTTGAAGGAAGGGCAGGATTGAGGGTAGCGTGACCATCTTGAATCTCTTGGGGCAGATGTAGTCGTTCACCCCTCTGAGGTCTAGGATAGGCCACAGGGTTACGTCTGTGTTCGGTACGGTGAAGTACCTCGTGAAGAAGCCGGTGGTCTTGGCTGAGGATGGAAGTGCCTCGATTGCTCCCTTTTTTAGAAGGGACTGGATCTCTTCCAGCAGTACCGAGCTGGCCGGGGTGGAGTAGTAGACCCCTCGTGGTGGAATATCAAGAAACTCTATGGTGTAGCCAAGATGGACGATGGTAAGTACCCAAGAGTCCGTAGTGACTTTCCGCCACTTGGCGAGGTGTCTGGCCAAGCTCGGTTGATCTCGTAGGGTTGCTGGGAGGGTGAAGGTTGGTGTCGGTGGCAACCTGCAGAACATATCAAAACCGGGACTTCGTGCCAGATGAAGACTTCTTGGAGGAAGAAGATGGGCGTCTTCTGAGAGGTCTCCATGCGGCAGATAAAGTGGATGGCCGGGACGTAGTCGATCGCTGAGACAGTGGTTGGTACGTGGAGGAGGAGGAGCTGTGCCACGATGGTCTGGAGCCGAAACTGCGGCGAGACTGGGGCAGTTGGTTGTTGCCCATCTCCTTGGCCGTTAGCCGGGCCTTGATGGGATGGTCCATAGCCTCATCCGTAGAGGTATGGAAGAGTCCCTGGCCATCAAACGGGAGGTCCTCGATCCTCCTGCAGTTGTCCTCCTGAAGCCCCGACGAACGCAACCACGCATGTTGTTGAAGGGCAACCGCGCCCACCATCACCCTCGAGGTGGCCTCCATGGCATGCCTCGAGAAGGTGATCTGTTGGTTTGCGACCGCCACAGCCTCGCTGAAGAGCTGTGTGGCGGTAGCGCAGGAGTCCTCCGGCAGGTTCGCGAGGAGCGGGGTGAGCCGGTCTAGGAGGTTACGATGGTATGCTGCCAGGTAAGCCATCATGTTTAAAGTCCTAGCCACCAGGGAGGATGCAGAGTAAAACCGCCTGCCAAAGGTGTCTAGTTTGCAACCTTCACGGTCTGGCGGGGTCATGTGAGCTCTGTTACCACCCTTGGTTTGAGCCAACTCAACCACAATGGAGTTCGGAATCAGATGGCTGAAGAGGAACTCCACGTCCTCTCTCTGGGTCTTGTAAAGATGCTCAAGCCGGTGTGGAATCGGCTGAACTGAAGCTGGCTTTGCCCAAGGTTGTTTCATGGCGTCCAGCAGTGTCGGCAGGAACGGCAGCGGCACAGTGGATGGCGAGCGCATCTCCAGGTACTGAAAGATGGGATCGTGCGCTGCTGGGGCTGGTTCCACAACCTTCAGGCCGAGGGCCGTGCCCATACAGAAGAGGATCGCGGAGAACTGCCAGACATCCTCCGGTGCTAGCTCTGGTCTCCTTCTCCAAAAGCCAACAGAGGCGACTCATGCGAAGACGGAGTCAAGTCCGCAGAGTCAGAGTCTGACTCATACAACTCCGAAGAAGGGTGGAGATCTTTCCCCCTGTCTTCTCCAGAGATGACTTGCAGGCAGGGAGAGCCAGGGTCACCGTTGGAGCAGCAGACTGCACCAGTACCAAGGACGATGTCGTGGTCAGGATCGGTGTGACTTGGAGGCGCACCACGGAGGGCCGAGGGCGGTGAACAGCCTGTGTCGATGTCGTCTCCTGCGTCGCTTGGGCCAAGGTGGCTTGAGGCACAGCACACGTCGCGGTTGATGTTGTCCTTGGGGGAGGGGACACTGCCCTGCAACAGGGTGAGGGCTCCCTAGATGTCCGATGGCGCGGCGAGATCGATTGGCGAGGCGATCGGCTTGGCAGCCTCTCATAGTGGGAGCGCTGGGTTTCCCTGGTGGGTGAGCGGGATCGATGCCGTGGTGACCAGTACCGTACGTCCGGGTGGTATTGATCCCTGTACGACAGGGAGTATGAATAATACGACCCCGGGTGCTCGTGCCAGAGGTGCTCCTGGCCATACCTACCGAGGTAGGAGGCGGAGGTATAGATGGAGTCCCCAGAGTAAGGTCTCTCCAGGCACATCTCCCGATGTCGCGGGGATGGAGGCCTGGCTCTCTGGTCAGGACAGCGGGACTCGCTCCGTCTAGAGGCTGGCTGGTGACTAGGCAAAGGCCGATATCGGACCACAGCCTCTTCCCGGCGGTCGACCGATGGATGGTGACTCAGCGGGGTAACCGCAGCCATCAACTCGGGCAGTTCCGAGGGCAGGGCCTCCATGGTCTGCTCCTCGTCGGACACCTCTAGACCTCCTGATCATCTGGGTGCTCCTCTGGGTCCCCAGTGAGCTGGGCAGGTGGAGGTATCGGGAGGTGAGTCTCCTTCGGGGGGGGAGCGCCTCTTTTCCTTCCTCCTCTTCTTCTTCTCCTTCTCTTTACCGGTGTCCTGGGTAAGAGGACGCTTCTTGTGCCGGTGTTAAGGGCTTGGAGAAGGTCGAGGCCTGTGAGCCCGCAGGATCCTCGCGAGTCGGAGGAGCCGATAGCTTCAGAATCCTCAGAAGCTTTTGGGTCCGTACCGAGCCCAGTACCAACGAGGTGGACGGTACGGCAGCCGCCGCTGTCAATGGAGTGGTTGCCGGACGAGCCAATTTTCGGCCATGACGCGCGGGTCTCAGTCTGTTCCTGTGCTTGGAGGAGCTCCTCTAACAGTGAGACTTAAGTCTTGCCGAACGGTTGCGAAGGGTCTGGTGGGTGAACTGCCGACACATGGGACAGGCCTGGACATTATGGTCTTCGTCCAAACAGAAGAGGCACTCACGGTGTTTGTCCGAAAGTGTGACCTTCCGTCCACAAGAGACGCAGCTTTTGAAAAAGCCGACATAGACTGAAGTAGAGAAGTCAGATAGAGTTGGGGTTCGAATTCCAAAGAACCAGTCCGAGATCCAAAGCCGTTTGTCAAAGACCAAAACCGAGTTGAAAACCAGAGGCCAAATACCAGAATCCAATACACACTCTGAGAAACGAAGTCCAAAATCCAAAAACCGAGTCGAAAAGAGCCAAAAGCCAAGAAAACGCAAGCCACTGAGAAGAACCTTCTGTTTGCTACAGCAAACAAGAAAGAACTGAGGAGTGACCGTTGCTCGGCGGGCTGAGCATGCGCAGTACCGGCATGGGGGAGGGGTTCCCGCCAAGCTACTGAGCTCTCAAATCTTCCGAACGCTACTGCACAGGCGCGAAAGCTCCTAATGTATAAGGCACAGAGACTACGAAGAAGAAATACAAAGCATAAACTATATTTAGAATTAAATAAAAGCAAGAGCTACAGATACATACAGAGGAAATAAATACTCAGGTGTGAGCTCCAGATCATCATCATATCCAAAGCGCCGCAATACTGTCCAAGTTGTTTCATGTCTCCCACGCTGAATAAATAGTGTGTGTAGAAAAAGGAAGCCTGAAAAGAGAACATTCTAAATTAAGTGTTTTGGATGCACATCAGTAATGTAAGATTTTCTACAAAGAGAGTTATGTAAGGGTCCTCTTCTGTAAAAACTCTTGTGTCCCTCCAGCGAACAATGTTGTATTTATACATTAAATGTATATACATTTTAAATATACATTAAATGTATAAATACATTTTATACATTTGTGTATAAGACTGTATTGTGTATAAGACTGTATTAGACTGTGGTTCCAATGGAACACACGGAAACTTATTCAATAAGAGACCACCACCACACGTTCAAACCCATCTTGCAGATGGAGACAGTGAGATACACCCAGGCATTCTGATGTCAGGATGGTAAGGAAAACGCTGTTGGTTCTTTTGTATTCTTGTTTCAGTTTGAAAATATCCACTGAACATGCAAACAAATAAGTTACAAAGGTATAATTTTAGATTATCATTATCATTATTTTAGATTATCTGTAAACTCTGATTTATATAGGTAACCTAAAGCATACCCAATATAATTTAAATGTCACATCAAGTATATCACACACAGGATCAGTTCATCACGCTTGGTTTCAAAAGTAGTAAAAGGAGATGAAGTAATGCTTTATCACACAAATGGTTTTCTTGCCATTTTTCCCAGTTAGCAGGCCCCATCTCATCTCCATATTTTAATATGAAGATATGTTGTACCGACCTTTCAATGTTAATCCATTATCTGCAACGCCATCACTTAGATTTTTCCTGACTACATTCTTTACATCTTCTAGTGCCTGAGGTGCCAAGGGTGTGTTAAAACAAATTCTCTAAAATAAAAAAAAAGGAATATTAGAAATATTTCAAATCAAGCCTTGACAATATAAACCCACACATGACTTAGTGAACATTTTATTGTGGTTTATGATCTCATGCTAGAAATTTCAAATCAAGAAAACAGCAAACTACCATGGCAACAATGGCAAAAAACACAGAAATCTGAGCATCAATCCTAAGTCAGTCTTGTAATTAGGCATCTGCCTTGGCAAATCAGACCTGAGTGATAAAGTGCACTCAACGGACACCAGGTGAGAGTGCCAACTGCAGATTCTATTGCCTTGTCACATCATTGTTGGTACACAGTGGCTGTTCAATCCTCTCCATCCCACAGCTCAATTATACTGGTGTACTGGACCCAGAACAGAGGGGGAGCAGTTTAGCTACACCGAGGTGGGTATCCTGAAGGTGTCTGAGAGGCTTCCCACCAGAAGCTTCTCAGCTGCAAAATGTTCCTAATGTGGCTCTGCACGTATGCAAGGCCCACAAAGAAAAACAGGCTGCTTACCAGTAACTGTGGTTTTTCAAATCGTCATCTGTGAAACCTTGATATTATTCATATTCTTGACACTACCTCTTTTCTCTCTCTCTCTCTCTCTTTTAACACAGGGGTGGGCAATGGCAGCCTTCTCAGTGTTTTTGGATTTGAGCTCCCACAATCCCTCACCACTGACTAAGCTAGCTAGGGCTGAATAAGCTAGCTGGACTTTCTGAGAGAAAGATACTAGACAGGATTCAAAGTGCTACAGATTTTAGCTCTTCTTTCCTGAACCTGGTCCCTCAACCCACTCAAAAGTCTTCCTCCAACACTGTTACCCTCTGGATCCTTTATGACACACAAAGGCTTAGTACTGGACAGAAATACTCTGGGCCTTTGCATGGAGGCATGGTGTTGGATCCTGTCCAATACATTAAAATGCTGCCAACAGATTCCAGTTGATCTACTTACCTTCTGACTATAGAAGCTATGGATAAAGAGAAGCAGCAAGTGATACACACACAAAAGAGATATACCTGAAAGAAGTTGAGTTCTGCATCATTAAGGGTGCCGTCGTTATCCTGATCTGAAATTCTGAAGATCCGAGTTAGTGCTTTTATACAGGCTGGTTTCATCTGCAGATCAAGGGACAGAAAGAAGACAGGATTAATTTCTTTCCATAACTCTGCATTTTTTGCTTCAATATGAAATGCAGGATCTGTGACACAAGGCATCAGCCAAAAGAATTCTAACAAGGAACCCTCACAATTGGTTCCGTACGTCCTGTACAGCAAATAGAGTAGTTTTGTTTACTTACACCAGGAAAACTGTTGGGAGCAGGGCAGGAGCAGACAAGTGCAATGGTGGGGAGTCTATTTCAACCTGAGAGTTGAACTCAAATTTAGAGAAGTTTTTGGGGGCTACCCACTAGTGATGGGTGGGGCCAAAGGCCAAAAGCAACAATGCCAACATATTTTAATGAAAACTTTCATTACCTGTAATTAAAGGTCTTAGGAGAGGCATTTCAACCTTTCAGAATGGGAAAAATCCCACGGAGAAAGTGGGAAACCATTGAGCAAAAATGTAATGGAGAAAGTGGGGCTGTATTCAGCCCAGGTCCAAGCCTCCTCATTCCTAAGCTAGTGTGAAGGACCGGCAGGCTTTAAATACAGCATGTTTTATGGCTCTCAAATTGTTTTTGACTTGATACATTAATGAGTCTTTATAATGTGATGAGATCTTTTTATGTTTTGCCAAAGAATCTTACTACTCATCCTAAATCCTTAAGGAAGAACAATAAGACTGCCAATAGCTGAAGGCTGCGAATGGTTGTTTCTGTAAATGGACATTTCAACTCAAACAGATCAGGACTCGAAAATATGCAATAGTTCTTAAACTTTTCTTTATGGGGGATCCCCTGTAAATATAATGTGTTGCTAGGGACTCCCAAGACTTAAAATTCAAATATGTAAATTTAGATTTAAATACTCAAATATACAACTATTTATATATCTATTAATTTATTAAACCAGGGTTCAAATCCCTGTTCAGACACTGGGTGACCGTGGGCAAGACAACCGCTAATATGTGAATGACAAAAATTAAACTACCGGTATATGAAACATGCCACTGAACAGTATTAATGATTAAATCATATAAATGTATAGATATATAAACATCAAGTAAACAACATTGTTAGTGGTTGTCCTGTACACTGTTTTAGGGGCCATTGTGGTTGTTTGTTTATATGACCATGGGCAAGTCACATTCTCTCAGCCTCAGAGGAAGGCAAAGGCAAATCCTCTCTGAACTAATCTTGCAAAAAAAAACCCCAAAAACCCTCCTGTGATATGTTCACCCTAAAGTTGCCATAATTCAAAATTGACTTGAAGCCACACAGCAAGAAAATGCCACTGACAAAGGGAAGTTCTTTCTAGCCATCATGTCTCTCCCCTTTGAAAACTGACTTACGGAGACCCTAAGGCAAACCTACCATGGGGGTTTTCTTGGCAAGATTATCGCCTTTGCTTTTCTCTGAGGCTGAGAGGTCATCCAGTGGGTTTCCATGGCTGAGGTCATCCAGTGGTCATCCAGTGGGTTTCCATGGCTGAATGGGGATTCAAACTCTGGTCTCCAGAGTCACAGTTCGGGCACACGCACAAGCCTGTCACCATGTCCCTTTTGTCGGGAAGTGGACACCAAAAGCAGTAGAAGCAACAGGGCCATGGCAGTGGGGTGGGGTGCAAGTGCCAAAACCGTTTTCTCATCTGCAAACAAGAGAGCAGTTTGAGTGCGTGCACACACTTGCTGCCCAGGTCCTTCTGTGTCCACGCCCCCAGTGCTGCGTCCCTGATGAAAGAAACACGGCAGTAAGTGTGTGCATGCACCCAAACTGCTGTGTGTGCATGCACCCAAACCCTCATTGGCAGACGAGGGGTTAGTTTCAGCACCTGCACCCCACCCTGCTGCTGTTGGTGTCCAGTGGCAGGTCTTTGCAGACTGCAGGTTAAGAACTACTGTGCTAACAAACTTAAATCAGTAAAACAATCCTTTCCTCTGGTCAAAGCTCTTTATCAGCTCAGGACCAGAAATCAGAGAAAAGTTTAATGGTACCAATGCAAAACCTTTCAAGGACTGAATGGAAAAACGGTGTAACATTTTAAAATATATTTACATCTCCCCCTTTCACCTTGCTAAAGTTTGCTACACTTGCACAGTGATGACTTGGTTTAAATACTCCAATCCAAATTCTGTTTTACTAAGACTGACATCTCACTTCAGAATTTACTATCAAGAATGCCTAACAGTAAGTCAGTGCCATGGTATCTGGCTATCAAAAAAATGATATTCAGAACACACATAAATATTTCATAGACCAAATTCATTACTCTTAACTGTTCAAACATTTAATTTTTGATGTCAGCCTAGTCTCATGAGATTTTTCACACTAAGATCTGAACACAATAAGAAGGTATCTACTTTAGGCTTTGGCACTGTGAGAGACTGACACTCTGCCCCAATACCACATTCTTCTGACTGAAACTTGAATAAGAAAGAAGACTTCTGTCCTCTAAGTTAATATTTTTAGCCATCAGCCCATGTTCTTCACTTGCCTATTCTACTTCTCACTGACGCTTCAAGTGCAAAGGAAACAGCAACAAACACCAACTCCATCCTCTACCTGACAGACTCAAAATATCTTAGCTGAAGTTTCAAGTTTCAGTCTCTATATGAATGAAACACTTCAAGTCAAGGGTTTCCTTGACCAGACAATTAAGGAGCTAATGAATGCAGAAAATTAAGCAGTAAGTCATTAATCATTCCCATGGTATCATGGTAACACTATTTTACAACCTATGTAGAAAGAAAAGAATTCATCAACAAGAAAATGTCAGATATGGTCCCCAATCTGACTTGCTAGTTCAACCTAGAGCAGATACTTTGAATCAACTGGTCAATGATATTTCAGTATTTGCATACTTCTCAGGAGGTCTCCTTTAGTTGAGATATGGTATATGTGTGTAAAATATGAAAACTTTTTTTTTCATATTTGACAAATAGATTTCCTTTATTTAAAAAAAAAAGGTATACTGAGACTTTCTCACTGAAGAGCATCCAAAATAGTTTTGAAGAAAAATATAATAAAACTCAGGGTTAAAAAAAAAACACTCAGCTAAAGAGTCAAAGATAAACACCGCAGCAGAAAACCATTAAGAATAAAAGTACAGTAGAATGGAATTAAACCTTCCTCTTAAATGCCTTTTGAGCAGCATTTCCCAGAAAGAGAGGGAGTTCTAGAGTCCAGATGCAATGGCCAACATGCCTTCTACTTCGTACCCCCTTACCTAACCTTAGAATCCAGAGGGGGAGCACATCACTGATCCCTAATTTAAGTGAGCAAGCAGGCTTGTACAGAAGAAAGCAATCCAGACAGCAAGGTTTTAAATGTAAACACCAGCACTGTGAATTGAACTCAGGAACAGATGGAGAACTATGCAACTGACACAATACTGGTAATATATATGTCTTGCACCTTGAGCCAACAGCATAATATTTTGTGCTAATTAAAGCTGTCAAACCCTTCACAAAGCAAGGTCATGTAAAGTCATCCAAACCAGGCTATTACTCAAGTATACGTGAATCTACACAGGGCTGATAAGAGTTGCAGTCCACCAACAGTTAAAGAGGGCTGTCTGATTCGCACTCATAACTGAAATCCATTCATCTATGGGAAGAGTGAACTTAACTCATCTTCACTACAGACTGTAGAAGTATGGCCACATGTGGCCCTCCAAGGACATTTTTGAGCCCTCAGTACCCCTAGGGGTCAAGTAACATTTTTGCCCCTCAATGCCATCTGGGAGAATGGGAGGGCATTTTCACAACATTTTGAGGGCCCTGGGCCATTTTAGTCCCAGGAAAACTTTTTTTTTTTAAACCAGAAGTGATCATTTCCTGTTTTTAAAAAGGCCTCTCTTGGGCATTAAATGGCTGAGGGGAGCAAAAATCACCCCCCCACGCAATAGTCCCTAGAGCAGTGGTTCTCAACCTGTGGGTCCCCAGATGTTCGTGGACTTCAGCTCCCAGAAGCCCTGAGCATTGACCATAGTGGCTGAGGCTTCTGGGAGCTGAAGTCCGCAAACATCTGGGGACCCACAGGTTGAGAACCACTGCCCTAGAGGATGTTGGGGAACACTTAGGGGCAAGAAGTTTTTTGGTTTTATTGTGGTAAGGGTGTGTAGTGGGAGTGCAGCCCACAAAGATCTCCTTCAGAGGTAATGTGGTCCCCTAGCTTCCCGCAGTTACCCATCTCTGGTCTAAACTGTATAAGGTAGTAGACCTGCCATGAAAACAAACCCCTAGTTCACCTTCATCAAGCACAGAATGAACAAAGAGACTAAACCTCAATACAACCAGCTATGAAATCTTCAAATGTGCCAGGCAAGGGTGTTCAGCATGGATTATGAACTCTCCAAGAACAACCAGTCTGAGGTCTATCTCTGATATAATCATTCTTTTTCCCAAACGGGCAGCGCTTGATCACTATAGCAACAACACTGCTTATACCAGGAAAGTAGCCAATGTGGCAAGAGACAGCATGATGTAGTGGTTTGAACACTGGACACAATGAATTCCATTGCAGCTTTTCTGTTTGCATAAATCATCTCCAGAGCCAGCATGTTGTAGTGGTTGGAGTGACCTGCTCGGCTGGAATCAAACCCACTGTCTGACCCTCGATGCATCACACATTCTCAGCCCCACAAAACTCATGACAGGGTTGCCTTACTAAGTCAGAAAGGATTTGAAGGCATACCACCACCACCACAACAACCCAACATGCCAAAGTTGTTCTCCCTGAATATGACTGAGAGGAGAGCCACAAGGAGGGAAAGTCCAAACATATTTTAATCTCCATTCTCCTACCATGGTTTGCCCAATTTCTACCACTGTAACTACACTACCACCATTCTTGAAATACCTGCACCCAGGCTAGTCTTTTCACACCTCCCAGATGCACAGCAGGTGATAACCAAACAAAGAATGACAAAGATTTGACACCCCTAAGCCAGAGTGAATACTTCAAGCTACTGCAGTTTCCTCCTGTTGGCTTTCCAAGATAGGGAAGGGTAGACTTAGTGTGAAAGCATTTTTTTTAAATAAAGATACCATGCTGCTACACAGGCTTTGGCAAATCATTTACAAGCCTGATTTTATGAGACCAGAGTATGAAAATACCTCTTTTTCCTCTGGACAATAGAGGGGCCCTGTAGGATGCAGAACGGCCTTCTGTGCATAATAAAACAGTTCAGATATATTCTTCAAGTTCTTGGCTGAGCACTAGGAAAAAATTACAGTGGGAGCAAATGTGAAAAGCTTTACCATGATATAGTTTTTCTTTTCTCTTAAATCATAGGTGTGGCTTTCTTTTCAGCAATTTTGAAATTTAATTTACATACACGCAGAGTACAAATACCTAATACTAAATACACAAATACCTAATATTAAAAAACAAAATGGACTTTATAAGGGTACCTAGACACTAGAGACAAGCACCAAGGCAGCTTCAATTATATGCACTGTCATTTCTTTTAATTATATTTTAATCCCAAATCCATGCAAAAATCTACTTCCAAACCAGTTCACGTCAAAAATAAAGACAAAAGATCTTCCTTCAATTTTTCGTAAAAGATACAATACAGAAAAAAAGGAGAGTAGCAGGAAAAAAGACAAGAGGCTTATCAGTTTGACAATATCAGAATGAAAATTTGTCGTGAACAAGTATTATGGTTTCTGTTAACAACAGGCTTATCCTCCTTTCCTGGTGTGTTTGGATGGAAGAAACCATCTGGCTGCCTGACCTTTTCTTCTGACTGGAAGAAGACAAAATGGCAGGGAAACTGGCAGTTGGGATGGAGTTCTTTCTGGGAGGGAGGGGGAGCGAGTTCCTGGCAGCTACTCGTTTCAGGCATCGATGGCTGCAGCCAAGCTGATCTCCTCCATCTCATGCTACTCTTTTAAGAACAAAAGAGACACACCCTCCCAGTGGCCCTTGTGCCTCTGCCTGGTGACAGAGGTCCCTAGCACACTACACTGTTATAATGCTATTATTCCACTTTAAGTGCCCTGGCTGCACCCTTTGGAATTTTGGGGTTTGTAGTCTGGTGAGACATGGCAGCTCTCTGCCTCTCCCTAAACTACAAATCCCATGATTCCATGCGATATTGCCATGGCAGTTAAAGTGGAATAATAGCACTGAAGCAGTATAGTGTGATAAGGCCCAAAATGTCCCTCCCATTTTAGCAAATGCAGACTACTGAAAATTTACTAAGTAACCCTCATACATTAAACCATTTCATTTGCCATTTTTTTTTTACCTCTACACAAGTTTCTATCTCTGTGTATTGGTTCATGATGGGAAGGATGGTCTCCATACTACTGTATTCCACCAGATCTGACTTGTTGCCCACCAGTATAAGAGGCAGCCTGAAAAATCAGATAAGAAAAGTTCTCACAGTGAGAAACACATTACCTGCTAATTGACATGTCACAGAGCACATACACCATCATTGTTATAAGCTGCTGATTTATGATATTAGCAGGTATGAGTTCCAATTCTACACAAAGGAGCTTGTCTGGATGAAGCCAGAAGAATCTTCCTTCAAATAGTCTGCACAAAATTTCAATTTCTGGGCGCAACTCAGAGTGTTGGTGATGACCTACAAAGCTCTCTACAATTCAGGTCCAGGTTATCTGAAGGACTGCACTCCCCATATGAACCTGACCATGTACCAAGATCTTCTTGAGAGTCCCTCTCATCTGCTCTGCCATCCTCAAAGACATTTGTAGTGGGAATGTGGTTGTTTTATTAGTTTCAAATTTTATGATGCTTTCTAACTTTTGTACGCTGATAATGTTTTGCTATGTTTGTTTTTGCTGTTATAAGCCATCTTGAGTCCCAAACTAGGAAAAAGTAGAATATAAATTACAACAGAAATGCATGTATGCAATTAATGTATCTAATTAAGAAGACATGGCAGTCATTTCAAATTACAAGAGCTGCCAAATTTAAGTCATATATTATGGAATATTTCCCAGCATCATCTATTAAAGCACCTCATTGTAAGAAGCCTCAAAGTAGAATGCTCCAATGAGTGTTTCAAAATATTCATTAAACATGCAACAATCCATAACAATTCAGTCTCAAATGTTACACACAGCCATATACCCATCAATTAGCTAAAGTACCTAATTGTTTTTACTGTGTGCCTTCAAGTAATTTTCAATTTATGGCAACTCTAAGGTGACCCTATCCTAGGGTTTTCTTACCTAACACATTAGGCACATTCACAAACTCTTCTCAAAGTATGGTGGAAAAATTCATGAAGTTTAGGATATCTAAGCAGCTCTGAACAATTCAAGAGAAACAAAGAATCAAAGTGTTCACTGGTTAGGATCTAATTTGCACCAAGAAAGTCAAAGCATTTAGAAAAGAATGCCTTGACACTGTCAGCAGCCTTCTTCCAAAACTCATTGGTAATTTTAGCTTCCAAACACTACTCCTTTGAAACGCATAACTGTTCAACTATGTTGGCTGAAACAGATTAAGAGCCTCCATGTGTAAATAGCAACACAAGGCATCTATCTTGAGAGACTGGAGATTGCAGTGTGCCAATCCTACACTTCAGTGATTACTCCAAATAATAAGCAACCTAATATTGTATAAATTCCATATGGAGCAGATCAGTGAAACAGAATGTCTTTGACACTGACTTTTTTTTTTTAGCAAACCTCCCACAACATCCTTAGATTTGCAATTAATCAATCTGCATTTTCAATATACCTGCTATCTTTGTCTGTTCTTTCACTGATGAGAGGAATCCATCGGCTTGTTACCTAAAGCAACAACATTCATTAATAAAATTAGTCTAGAATACTCTTTTCATTCAACCAGATTGTATATGTGCACAATCTACAGTCCACTATGTCAATGCTGGAAATATATTTGAAAAGAGAGAGCAATGAGGCACAAACAGGTGGACAACATTTCTCAATGCTTATGGTGGGTGTACAGAAGTTAGGTTAGGACCTCTTCCATGCCAGGTACCAAGAGGAAGATCTAAAATTGAGATACAAGATGCAGAAGGTGAACAGAAAAGATAATATCTTTTTGCACACTGATTTCACACATAATAAACCTACGCTTGCTACTCACTTGTTGTGGAGGAGTGTGTATCACCCTCACAAGCATGCTCTGGAGTGACAACTAATTCTGAAAGAACCCCAGAATGAAGCAACTGTGGTTCCAGTGGTTGGAAACTGGACCTTTTCAGAGATTCTCAGTCAGCTAGCTCAAGTCACACCCAAAGTATTTGAACACATTTTCCTGATTCATTGACTAAAAGGCAGGCGCTAATAAAGCATTGTATAAAAGGCAAATATTAGCCTATCTATCCATCTTACCCTTCCTTAATTCATCATACGCATATAGAACTGTTCTCTTCTCAAAGGAGTCCATAAAGATCAATGCACCAAGTTGAAAATGAACTGCTGTATTCTCTTCAAGACTGTATGAGAAAAGGCTGCATACACAGGCAAATGGAGTATGGCAGCACTGACAGATAAACTATCTCTTAATATTCAAAATGTTCAGAATTGATAATCTATGCATCTGGAGACAAACTTTCTCATCAAAAGGAAAGAGCTATATTAATGACAGATGGAGCTGAATATGAAATGCTGCTGTCATACCTTATCAATTGAATTCTTGTTGTTAACAGCATATACTATGCAAATTACATTCGCCTGCAAGAGAGAAAACAACAATTTGATTATAACTGTAAGCTTTTCCCAGGTAAACAAACTGTAACATTATCTCTTAAAAAGGAAGATTCATGTTGCTAAGGACAGTTTTTTGTATTCTTCTGCTTATACAGGTTCAAAAGGTTTCCTCCCTGCTAATTTTTAAATTACATTACAGAAGTTTAGGGACTTGATGTTTTTGACCAAACATACACCCACACTGATGTCATTTCAGTTACCAGCAAAATGGGTAGGGATAGAAAGTGAAGGCATTTACTGTTTTGAGGGCTTGGCAAATACACAGATTATTCTTTCCAGAAACTGAGATGTTACAGCCTTATTAACAAAAGGGCCTTAACTCATCCACTCCGTTATTTTATGGACTCCATCCATTCTGTACACCTATACTTAGCTACTGGTGCCTCTTGAGTGACATGAGTATATCAGAATGAGTCTACTTTTCCTTAGGAGGAATCAACTGCTCTCAGATCATGAGTTTTGACAGGCAAAGATTAAAAAAAAATACCATTTCAGAAGAGATGGCACTCACTTGTGATATTTCATGATAGAGTTGTTCATCACTTTGTTCAGATTCTTAAAAAAATGAAACAGGAGAAGGTTAAGAATTATTGTTTGTCTAATTGAGACAACTGCATCAACCATGTTTATGAAATGCTAAAAATGCATTCTCTTAAGTGCTGATTTGTCTGTCTTTATTATATTTTGCATTGTATACAAAGTAGTAAAGTAAACCTGAAAAGCAATACTAGCACAACAACATTACAGGCTAAGTGCCTCTCCTTTAATCCAGGAGTGAGAATCATGTATTCTTCCAGATGGTGCTGGATTCAGATCTTGCAATGTTCCTTACCATAAAAACTTATCCTAGCATAAGGATGTGTGGCAATACTGAGCCAGTTTTAATTTGATCTAGAGTAGACCCAATGAAATGAATGGAGCATATTAGTCACAGCTAACTTAAGTCTCACTGATTTAAATGTATATGACTAACAATGCACCACTAACAAGGGAACTAGGCTACTGCTTTAAACCACTTTAGCTAAAAAGACAGTTCTACAGTTTTTACAATGTTTGCAGGTGAATGATTTTTCAGAAAACTGTCATTTTTGGCAAGAGTGGTTAAAGTGGTGCTATTCCTTTCCATAATTCCACTCTTGGACATATGTGGAACTAAATGGTATTTGTAACAAAATGTTGCAGTGTAGAGTGCTCTGTTTGCTGTTCTACTCACCCAGCCAAACTCTCCTTTGTTCAATTCCATTTCACATTGAGATTTCTGTCCCCACCCCAGTCAGTCAGTCAGCATTCCCTAGCCACCATACATTCTCTTTCTCTCAGTGGGGCCTCCTTAACTTCTTCAAAAGGTGAGGTTCCTTCAAGCCTGCAGATAATTTCCTCTTAGTGATGCTATTTTGCATAGATAACAATAACATTCAGAAAGTCTCAACATCTGGACACAGAGGAAATGATGCACTCACAATACAGCCTTCAGCTCCCAAGGGAAGTCATATTAAAATAGGAAAAAATTCAGAAGTGAATGGGGGAAAAATGTCATGGGAAAAGAACATTACAACAGAGAAAATAAAGGATTTTGAAGTCATAGTGAAGATATTTTTATGTATGCATGTGTTCTCAAAAAATACTCAAGAACAATTTGGCTGCAGACAAAGAGGAATCATCTGTTTTTCCTTGATCCCAGAGAGGTAATCAGTGAAAAAAGCCTATGCCTTCTGATGAAATGGAAGTGAAGGAAGTAAAATTTTCTCTCACGCCAGGTAATCATCATCTGAATACAGAGTGCTAGGCTCTATCGCAGACATATATCTGTGTCAGATGTAAACAGGGACAACTCTACAAGTTAAAAATATTACTCCCCAAATATGGCAGAAGCTAGTATAATGTGGCACAAGCTACAAACCAGGTCCATCATAAATGTCATGTGCCTTGTAGCTACAGGCAGATAGTTGAGTATCAGTCTGCCATTTTGGACTTGGAAGAAGCTCTAACAGATATCCCATCTCAACTAATATGTGATTCAAAAGGACTGGATCCCCTATCATCTTCCAATTATAATTTGCTTTAAATTCCACCAGAGCCCGACAGTCCAGACAGTGATCAAGTGTGATGGACACTGTATATCTACAGCATCTGAAGGCATACAGGTTCTTCAGTAATATTGCTCCCAGGAGAAGAAAGAAATGGTTGCAGCCAATGGGCACAAACACTGTACTGGTCCCAGGGCACGTTTTTAAAAAATTGCTGGTCTCTACATTAGATGGCCTAAGAATCACTCATCTAATGCAGACTTTCCAAACCCTGAGTGATTCCACTCCTCTTTCCATACCTTGGATATATGAATAGGAACAAAGAAAGAATGACATTTGTGGGACACAAAAGAGGGTCAGAAAGACTCACTTTGGCATATTTATTAATAGATGACACATAAACTATAGAGGCAAGACAGTGGTGTCTTTTCAGTGGAAGGGGGAGGACATTTTGTGGCTCCTCTGTTTTGCCTTAAATTTACTCAACAATATACTGCTTTTCTGTTCCTCTAGATAGCCTGTCAGTTATATCCTCCACAAAGAAAGAAGTGGCAGTGTATGCTTCACGCACTTCTCTAGACCGAGCTTTTAACAGTGTGTGCTCTCTCTATTTTTTTAATATATTTTAAATGTGTTTTTAAACTGTTTTCAATGTTTTTAAACTGAATTGTAGTTTAATGGTTAACTTTTATATTAATAGATTTGTAGCAGGACTTTGCTTTACTTTGTTGTAAGCTGCCTTGACTCGTGTGTTCAGAGAAAGGTGGGCTATAAGTAAATAAATAAATAATTTGGAGGGGAGGGAAGCAATAGATTCATTACCTGAATAGTCTACTATATGGGTTGGCACTCTCTCTGGGGTCACATCAGCAGGGATAGTGATTTCTTCTGCTCGTGGAGGAACCTTGGTAAGAAAAAGGAACATTTTTGAAACTGGTTGCATGTTATTCTTATCAGGCAGAATAATAACTCAGATCAAGCTGAAAAAAATACTTCAATCATTGCTGCTTTTCTTGATTTTACAGACACCATAAAAACAAAGCCCTTTCATATTTTGTCTAAGTCCATGCTTGTACCTGAGCGCCTTCCAATGAATGGTTGAGCAGACTTTAAATTTACTTTGTAGTGACTACACAAACAGCCTGAAGTATTCTTCCCGTTTATCCTCCTAATCAATGAAGACCATAATTAACAGGGCTAAGTAATGAAATCTCACTGAACAGCTAGAATACTAGTCTCTTTACCCATATTGCTTTCTTCATTTGTTTGGAATGGGCAGTATTATTACTACTGGTGAATTAGCTATGCCCCACGACTCTTTTCTTAGAATAGCCAATGACTCTCTACCAAGCCTGTGCTGTCTGATTTCTCTGCTGGTTTACTGCGCTGCGGGGCAACTTCCTTTTTCTGCTTCAGTAATTTCTCCCACAAATCCAGGATTTGTTCTTGGCTTCCTTTTCTGGTCACCAGGGAGTGAACAATCCATAAAAAGAAGCTGCTCACTGCCAGGTGGCACTATATACCAACAAAACCCAGCAGTTTGTTTATGCACACCAGCACATTACTCATTCATAATGTATCTATCTATGGATCCCTGGCTTCTTAAATCATGGGAAAACACACAATGTTACAATGTGCACTAGTAACTGAAATCTACTGTCAACCCAAGATGACATTTCAATGACTTGAAATTAACAAAGAAATTGAAATGTCCACTAAGTTCATGCACTTAGAATGTTACTTGGCTCACCTTTTAAAGTATCCAATATTCTTCTTCTTATATTTGTTTCTAGATCATTTTTAGAAGCCAGAAAAATTGTATTACTTTTTCAGGTGTTTTATATGAGAAAAAAAAACCAACAGTAAATATTCTAGAAACAATTTTTTATGATGTATTCTTGGGTGATACTTTCATGATGTTTCTACTTTTTAAAATGAGGTTTTAAAAAAACAATTACTTCCTGACAGAAATTATTCAAACAACATGAAAACTTACCTCTTCTGGAAATTCTTCACTCACAAGAGACATAATAAGTGATGTCTTTCCAACTCTGGCTGTGAAATGTAACACATATACAAATTAGATAATGATATCTGTAACTATCTATATATCTATATTTTTGTTTTAAGCCTGAAACAGATTAATATAATTATTTCCTTAAAAAGCGATGCGGATACTTCTCATGTCACTATACTTGGACATTTCATGGAAAGACTGTCACCCATTTGAGACCTACTTCCTTAGGTTCTGAGAAGCCTTTGGACAAATCTAGACACATGTAACTGCACAATTTCTGTATGATTTTCCCAAGTCATGCAAGTCATGAAATCCAGTTCTCCCCAACTACAGGTCATCTATGTAAGAGAAAGAACAAAGAAAAACTTTGCACCCTACTTTAGCAATATATGCTTTTCATATTTTATCAGCATTCATTTACTAATAAGATTACCTTTAACTTAAGATTGCCAGCACATGTACTAGATTGTATTGTTACAACTTCATGATACTTTCATGACATGTACCCATGTACAAGCTTGACAAATTACCTCCAAAACATTAATGCAATGTGCAGTCTCTTCACTTTCCTGGAAAACCTGCTTTTGCCAGCCTAGATGTATGAGCCAATATCTGACCCAACCTATTATACTTTTCACATAAATTACAATTATATGTTCTCCGTGATGGATCATGCTACCAGAACTCTACTTGTGTATACTCTTGATTACTGGATATGTCACACAAAAAAATCAGAACTACAAAATAATTATTTTCAATACAGCATAACCAAAACCATAACTTCAGAGTAGGAAAACACACACAAGATGCTCCAAAGATATTTCTCTGTGGATAACCCCAGTTCAATGTATTTCGTTTACATTTTAAAGGGTAAGAGTCGTCCTCTTGATCTCCTCCCTCCAAAGAACAAACTGTGCTGTCTCTTTGAACTCCTAGGCGTCCTCTCTCAACGTTCTTCCTAGTAAAAGCTACTTGGATATTATGCCTTGTAGACCTTTTTTCTATTACTTGCCAAGACTCATTCCATAGCCATCACTGGTCCCACACTTTTTTTATACCTCCCTACACCTTCCTCCAACCACTTTCAACCTTCCTTCCAAAAAGCTTCTTCTGCCTCTCTTTGTTCAGGGATGGCAGGGGGAGGCCCTGTTTCTCCACCCACTGACTAATTTGCTCCTCTTTCTTCAGTTCCACGCCTTCTAGGTTTATTATCAATGATGCTCTGAGACACCTATTAAGAACCTGAAAGCAGAGGATTCATAAATATGAGACTGACAGTTTGTAAAATAGCTCAACATTTTAAACTGCGAGTACCAAGAAAATGGGATGGTTTTGTGCATGCCCTAGAAAATCTGCCATATTTTTAGAAAAGTAGCATGAGTCATTGATTTTGCTCATTTTTTTCCCTGTTACAAAGAAAAATAAGAACGCAAAATAGTAGGATCATTATTTTTTTTAATTCGAGAAAGTCTCATGCAGACCAACATTAAATATGCCTATACAAAATAATATAGATTAAGAGAGGGGAAACTATTCTTTGCCCCACAGCCAAATTGCTTGTGTTGGAAATGTATTGGGGGCCATTTTTTTTCCATTTTAAGCAGCTTTCCACTCCTCTCTCCTTACACAAACCAGAAGAGAAACCATGGGGTAGGGGGATTGTCAAACTCCTGTTACAGCTTTCATCTGACTAAGCTCTAGCTTTCGACACAAATGAGTGGTCTGTTGTTCATACACGGAATCATGGAGATTGAGCACGACAAGATCTGCTACAGAAGGTTTTCCACTATCTTGTTATCAGTCCTTCCTGTGACATTAGCCTAACTGTTCTCTAACCAGTATAGTTTCTAGAAATCCTGTTTCAGTAAGAGCCAGCAATATGCAAAGGCAAGTAAGTATAATATTTAACCATGAAGCTCAGATTGTGTATTGTAAGCTATCTGAGTTCACAAATTATGCTACATATTACAGCCCCACAATAGATTTTTATCCAAACTGTGAACAACTATGGCTGTTTATCAAGAAAGTAAGAGACCAAACAAGATACAGAAATCATTTGTACTCTAACAGCAATCTCTGTCAAGTGCACAAAGGCCTACTTGTGGGGAGCAACCACAGCAGTCTACTTTCTGACCTTGCAAAACTTTCTGACGTTGCCAAAAGCTGTGTCTCCAATATACAAAAACCAATCATGAGCTAATACAATGGATGTATACAGATCATATCTACCAAAACTTTCCTATCATATCTGCCTAGTTATAACAGGAACAAGATGCACTGGGACAGAATCAGGTACGTTACAGAAATGGAAAGAGGGCAGCCTGCCATATGCTCCCTCTAAGTTCACTTGACTGATTCAGTTTTTGCTGAAACAGGTCTCTTCTAGCAGTGTTCAGGACTGTACAATTCCTGAAACTGATGCTTTATACAAAACTCGTTGATGCTGAAAAACAGCCACCAGTTGCTTGTGTTCTCAGGAGCACAGCCAGGGAGAGATCCAATGTTGTACAAGGATTCTGCCAACCCCTCCTGCAGAGGCCCTGAAATTAAACCAACGCGTAAGCATTTGAAGGAGCCTAATAATATTGTTAAGGCACCAGATCCTATCTGATCTTGGAAGCTAAGCAGGGTCAGCTCTGGTTAGGACATGGATGAATGCCAGGTGCTACACCTGTATTCCAGAGGACAACCATTTGAAGACCAAGCTGGAAACCACAGCTTTCTCACTTTAGTAAAGGCAACCTACACACACTTGAAGCACTTTTACAAAAGGAAAAAGTAGTAGTAGCACTAGTCTGCTGTGCTTCTTTGGCACTAGACAGGCATACACTCTTACATGTTATGGCACAGATCCAACCAAGGCTCTAATTGTCCTCTATTTCTAATACACTGCAGATAGATGTGGGCCCAATACTAGTTGAATACAAATGTCACCTGGTATTCAAGGACCAGATATCCTTGCAATTCACCTGATCCAAACAGAGTGCTGTTCCAGACAAAGGCCTTTGTGAGCCATGGAACTACATATGATATGGGCGTAACTACTCAGACAAAAGAGCTGTTGTCTGAAGAGAGACTCAAAGGACTTCTTGTGGTTGAAGCTTGTTGTTAAAAATATTCATACTGCTCACAGTATGTCTGTTATCCAAGACTGTTACCATATGTAGTGAAACTCCTTACAAATGGATAACGAATTACCTAGGTGATGAGTAAATTCTCTTGGCCTCAGTTTTTTGTCCATTTTATCCAGGCAAGAGAACATGAGTTTGTCATTTGTATTTCAAATACAATTCAGGAAGCTATATGCCTTATTTGTATTGACACAAACATTGTCTTTTATACTTTAATAGGTTTTTGCTTCCCTATGGTCCTCAATGTATGTTGTACTCTCTGACTTTTTACAGTGCAATACATGATTAAGCAACATTCTGGATTAATAGTATCCAGAATAGCTATCCCGTCTATTTCATAGGTACTTGTCAAAGTTCAGTCTGGTCTTGATTTGGTGATGTTTAGAGACATTTAAAGCACCTCTTTTTATAAGAGCCAAATCAAGCATCTTCCAATTGAATTCAGCTGCTAAGTACAGTTTGGGGTGTCAGATGCTATTAGTTGCAAGAGTCTAGCTGCAGTTTTTAGTATTATCCACATACAAGGCATAATCTTGAAAGTATTAAGACTATACTTTTCAAATATTAAAACTACATAAAAATAAAGCTAAATAAAACATCTTATACAGACAACTGATAAAAGGCAGCCAGAAAATTTAAGATAACTGACTGATAAACAATACTCCAGTGCTAGAAAAATCCTCTGAGACTTTCTCATGAGAAAAGAGATACTATATGGAATTTTTCACTTTTCCTAGTATTACAGTGCTTTCCTCAAATATCTCTGTTTCAGTAACAAAGAATTATTTCTTTCTTTACTAAAAACATGCATAACCAACAAACCTGTTATGTCATTTAAACATTTTGTTCTCTTTCTCACCATATAGAAATTGATAAAACTTTGATATATCCTAAAAAAAAATAATCCATATGCGTTCACAATGTTAAAATAATGTATAGTCAGCCCCTCACATCTGTGGGTTTGACTTTCATGGATTTGATTATTCGTGAGTTTGAAGGTCCACGACTCCCCATCCTCTTTGTCTGGCACCAGCACTCCTCTCTAAGATTCTCAGACCAGGAAAAATCTCCACTTAGTTTTAGAGACACCACCAACAGCCTCCCATCTTCCAATGCCTCCCCTCACTTCTCTTCCCCACCTCCTCACACCTCTCTCCAGCCCCAACAACAGCAATCCCTCACTTCGCTTTCTGTACACCTTGGAAACTTCACACCTCCTCCAGATGATGGATGGCTGCTGGTCATTTCAGTAAAAGCCAGTTGAATTTTCCTGGCACACAACAAGGAGCCATGGAGACTGTTGTTTTAGAGCCAGTGTGGTGCAGAGGTTTGAGAACTGGATTACAACCCTAGAGACCAGAGTTCAATTCCCCATTCTGCCACGGAAACCCACTGTGTGACCTTGGGTGCATCACGCACTCTCAGCCCCAGAAAACCCCACGACAGGTTCACTTTAGGGCCGTCATAAGTGGGAAATCACTTAAAGGCACACAACAACAACAACAAGAACAACAGAACAAAATAAATGGCACTAAAATGGAGAACGTGGCTTTTAAAACATAGAGTATTACTCATACAGCACAGTCCCCTTTGCACCTTCGCAAGTTTGAACTTTGCAAAGATTATTTGCAAGGCACACACATGCCTCCCCTACCCCTGGACACCTAGAAGGAAGGCAAGTGCACCCAGGCAAAAGGCAAGGGAATAGGGGAAAGGCATATGTGCGTCTTCCTTCTCCCCTTCAGAGCCCCCCCTTCCTATTCCCTTGCCTTGGCCCCAGCATGGAGAACGTGCGCTGAGGCAAAAGGCAGGCACATGTCTGCACCTTCCTTCATCCCTCCGGAGCAATCCCCTTCCATTCCCTTGCCTTTGGCCTTGGCTCAGAGAAGAAAAGGTCACACACCAGGGCAAAAGGCAAGGGAATGGGAGGAGAGGGGCCCCAAAAGGGAATGGGAGGAGGATCACGGGGGGTGGTATTTGCAGCTTTTCCACTTTCACAAGGGTCTTACATTCTGAACCCTCATGAAAGTGGAGGGATCACTGTATTATTTGCAGGAATGGTTATGTCTGTGTGTGTGTATGTGTGTGTGCGTGTTGTCAATACAGACTTACACATAAAAGTGAAATTAAGAGCACTCCCACTTGTCAAGAAAACAGTGTGCCATTTCCTCAAATAAATACAGTTTAACAGTAACTATGCTGCCTTTTCATGTTAGGATCCTAAATGCTGCCAGCTCTCTTTAGTTGATTGAACTCTACATCACTACTAGTGGCAGGAGATCAATGCGAGACTATTTTTAGCTGTATTTACATGTGTTCTTCAGTCCACAAATTAAAAATTTAAATAAATGTTTCTGTGTGCATAAGTGCAACAAACAGATATCCAGTAAAGCCTTTCAGAATATCAATTCTCTTAACCATGACAAAAGACAATTTCTAGTCAGACATGTATTGTAGGCAATGCGGGAGTTGGAGAAAGAGAAAAAATGCCTGGATGTCCTGAACACTATCCAAACAGTGAAAACAACATTAAAAATGTCACTTTCAGCAATGCCATTTTTAGTTTTTATATAGTAGAAGCTCATGTGAATGAAAACCAATTAAACTGGTTTGACCAGACCATATGAATGAAGAGGTATATTGAAGATAATGGCAGCTCTGCAGCACTACCCAAATCAATTTTAAGAAAGTTTTGTGTTTGCACAGTAGTGCACTCAGATTATATAATGAAAATTTAATAATAATAATTTAAAAGGATGTGCTTTGGATTTCTCTAGTGCATTAGTATGTCTGATGTTGCTCCTGGCTTTAGTGTATGTTCTGGATTTTATTTATTTTGGAACTGTGTTGGAAATTCAACCAGAAGACAAACCTATTACACCCTTTTTATCTCCTAATGACATTACACACTCCAAACACATTTAAATGCACAATAACTTTGGTAGGTTATAGCAAAACACGCATGCAAATTATGGCAATTGAGAGCCAGATGTCCTATCAGAAAGGCTCAAGAATTAAGTAAATAGTTTAACTCATGCCTGTACTGCCTTCTGTATACTTCCTTCAATTTTAATTAAAGTACTTAAGTTTATAAAAACCCCAGGGTGAAAAGCTACAGGCTCTGTGTACTTACATTACATTACTCTCTGAGAAACACAGTATTCTTTGCACGTAATTGAAAACTTCGCTTTAAAATAAATTATACCCCAATTCTTCAAGACAACTGTTCAGGGGGTTACACACTTCCACAAACAAGATGCACTGGATCATTTCCACACTTTGATCCAGAGTAAGTACACATTTCAGGCAGATATGAACAGCTAGGATAAACTGAGACTACATTTAAAGCAACTACAAGAACAATATTTTCTTCAGAGCCACAGCTGATCTTTAGGAGAGGAAACTTGGTGCCTGCGTATTTTGCAGAACCGCACCTCCCTGGACCAAACCACCATCTAAAAGTAGGTGGCTTGCATTAACAACAAGAATACAAAAGCAGAAGATGAACTGGAATCCATAAAAGATAGAAAGAACAAAACAACAAGAACATAAATATTTCTTTTCCATTGGGTTGAGTAGAGTGCAAACTGTTACTCCACTTCCCACCCACACTTCCAAGAAGAAAAATGGAAAGGGGCGGGAAGGAATCTAGCTGCAACCTTAAGGCTGATTTTTACTTTAGCACTAGCTTTCCACCTTTTGTGGATATCAACCTACTTCCTCAGACGCAGTGACAGAATGATCCCACGCTGTCACTGCATCTAAGGGAGTGGACTGATAGCCACAAAAGTTCACGCTAAAACATAATCGAAAGTTCATAGCATAGAATCTTGGAAAGGGCCACAAGAACCACGTAGCCCAGTGGTTCTCAACCTGTGGGTCCCCAGATGTTTGTGGACTTCAGCTCCCAGAAGCCCCAGCCACTGTGGTCAATGCTCAGGGCTTCTGGCAGCTGAAGTCCAAAAACATCTGGGGACCCACAGGTTGAGAACCACTCATGTAGCCCAACTCCCTGCCACGTGAAGATACAACCTTCTTAAAGGTTCTTTTAGATTCCCTTTTTCCCCTCCCTCTTCGATCTGCCTTTTTAGGCTACAACAGACTAACAGGGCTACCGCTTTGAAAACTTCAAAAGAAGAGTTGGCCAAAACTAACTTCGGGAAGTTAATCCCTAACGGCTCCCCCCTCAGGCAAGACTTTCTCTGCCTGGTCCTTCTTGTCCATTCTTGCCTGCTTCCCTAGTCGGCCTCTGAAGACCCATTTGCCACCCTCTTTTACTCCGTCTTCCCTTCTCCTCCGCCTGGCCTCCCACCCCACGCTAGAAAACTTTCTCTGCGCAGCCTCCCTTCTTGCTGCCCCATCTCCCAAAACCCCTCAGAACTGCCCCACGCTCGATTCGCTTTTGCTGGACTTTCCATGCCCGGCCCCAGGACCCCTCCCCCGACCCGGCCCTTCTTTCAAAACACGAAACACGTGTGTCCTAATCTCCCTCACGCTCCCCTTCCCAGGAGCGGGGTGGGGGAGGAGACTGCCCGCCCGACGACGCCTCCCTTCCCGCCTCCCCCCCCCTCCGCCTCCCTGGTGACCTTCCCAATCCTTCCCTCTCACTCACGTTCGCCCACCAGCAGGATCCTCACGTCCTTCTTCATCGCCCCGCTCGTTCTCCTCCTGAGCCCGGCTGCGGCCCGGCCCTCGCTCACATCGGGGCTCCGGGGACGGGACGGGACGGGACGGGACGGGACGGGACGGGACGGGCAAGAAGGAAGCCTCGGCCTGCTACGCTCGCGCCACCCCGCCTCCGACAACCCCGCCGGCCCTCGCCCTCCCGCTCCCTCCGCCTTCCTCGCAACGTTTCCCTCCCCGAACCATAGAAAGAAACGGCTAGAGTACACCCCGTGGCCTTGAACTTCCGGGGCTATGTTAAAGCCACCCTTGAGCGCCGATCTATCTTTGTATCGCTCTATGGTGAAACCTCTAACGGCGTGGCGCCCGCGGGCATTTTCTGGTTTTGCGAATTAAAGCGGAAGCCCTCCCTCCCCGATCCCTGTCTCGTACCGGAAGTCGGGGCGGGGGGGCGCTCTCGTTGGAGGGAAATTATTGACAGAATCGTTCAGAGTGTTTGCGATAGGAAAGGGCATCGCTTAACTTTAGTTGCTAGATCCACGGGCCGGCCGCCAGCTCAGTCTTACTGCCGCACCTTGAGAAGCACAGATTTACTTAGGGTCTCTCTGCCCTACGCTATCACGGTGCTATTATTCCACTTTCAACACCCCGTGTTCTTCTGGGGTTTGCAATTTAGGGAGGCCAAAGAGCTCCCTGGCTGAGAGTTCTAAACGCCCCTCCCTAGCCTCAGGATTCCATAGGATGTTGAAAGTGGGATAATAGCACTCTGGCATTGTAGTGCGGAAAGGCCCTTCCACACTCACACTTTTCTTGCGCTTGCTGGCATCTTCACACTGAAAAAGGCGTTAAGAAGCATAGCGAGTCGGTGTGCAAGAAGTGGTGTAGAGAGACAAGGGCTCCTTCCCTAGGTGTCTTTAGATTTTGCTGGACTGCAACTGCCAAAACCTGTCAGCATTAGCTGTGACAGCTGGGGCTTTTGGGGGCTGGAATCCAACAACATCTGGGGGCACAAGGTTAATATCTACCAGCGGAGCTGGAGGTCACCTGCTCAGGGACTGTTTATTTTGATTAGCAGAGCTAATTACCTTGCCCTCTCTTTGATCCTTCTGAGCCCTGCAAATCCTCCTAGTAGCAGTGATAAGGGGATTTTCCCAGCAACAGTATGTTATGAGCAATCCTTATTATGATGCAAAGAAGTGGAGCCGAAATCAGATCTACAAACTTTACAAAAGTCCTGATGCTGGTGGAGAAGAAAATTGCTAACCAGCAACTAACCAGCTGCCTGCTGGTTGGACCCTTCTTGAGGCTGTGGCTGGGGCACAGTTAAGGCAACTATCTAGAATTTAAAATGTGTCCCTACAGTTAAAAATGATTTAGGTGATCATTTTTAGGAGAGTTACCTTTGCTATCACCTAATGTATGTTGCCTACCAAAGCACTACCTTCCCATGGTGGTGGAAGTCCATGCTCCTCTGAGACAAGAAGCTATGCCGACTATAGCAGTGTTGCTGGCAGGGTCCTTCATGTCAGACAGGCTTTTGCTGAGGAGCCAGACTAAACCTGATAACTAGCTACTGGGCTGCAGTAGGAGGAGGAGAGGTGACACTGGTGGAGGATCTCTGAGACAATGGCAGTGCCACCATGGCTGTTAATACGGTGCAGAAGAAAGTAAACCATTCCTGAAGCCTTCAGCCTTGAAAACCCTATGCTGAAACAATCCAAAAAAACAACAAGATAGTGCCAGAAGATGAAACTCCCAGGTTGGAAGCACTCAACAAGTTCCTGGAGAACAGCAGAGGACAAGTACTGTCACAATGTAGGGGAGTATTGTGGACTCCTTGCTTCACTTTTCCCACTGCCAGTGTGTGAGAAAGCAAAACCGCTTGTAGGATTTGTTTAGGCTAGCAGGATAGAGTGTTTCCCATGAGAATGCTGTATGTAATCAGGCCGTCTGGAACATGCAGCTGGGTTCATATGTTATGTCTTTGAAAGGCTCCTTGTTATTGTACATGTATACTTAAAACACGGCTTCTGAACAGGCTGTTTCCTTTTTCCTCCTTCTTTTTTGTCTGCATTGTTAGAGATGGCTCGTTTCGCTGTGACTTAATTGTCTTAGCTTGATTTACTACCCGCAATAAAGACTGTTAGACTGCTGACTAGTTTCGGATGTGAGTTTTTTCTACTGATGGCAAGAATGCCTCTGGCGGGTTTTTGACAAGTACAAGTAGAGCTTTGGCTAATGATGCAACTGGACTCAAGCCAAAAGGACATTCAGCTGTTGATATGCTCAGGGGTGAATATACAAACACTGCAGTACTTGGCATGGGCTAGCTGAAATGGACAGGAATGGGTCATTTTCAATCAAATATTTACACGATGTTTTACTCAGGAAATGAAATCTAAGAAAAAATGGGATGGCATTAATAGTGAGATGCACAGCAAAAGCAGTCAAGGGATATGACGCAAAGTCTGATCAATATCAATAAGACTTCAAGGAAAACCCATCAATATAACCATAATCCAAGTTTATGTGCCAACTACAGAAGCAGAAGAATAAGTAACTGAAGGATTCTGTACTGAAGTCCAAGAGGAAATTGATCACAAATTAGAAAAGTACATATTGATAATCATAGGCGATTGGAATATAAAAGTAGGAAACAGAGTAGGAAAATTTGGCATAAGATCAAGAAGCAACCGGAGAGCAACTGACTGAATTTTGTTAAAATGACCAGTTTGTTCATTGCAAACATATTTTTCAGGCAGCCCAGGGGGCTACTGTATACATGGACATCACTTCATGGCCAATACAGAAAAAATAGACTATATAATTGGAAGCAAAAGATGGGGAATCTCCTCTTCATCTGCAAAAACAAGACCAAGAGCACTTTGTGGCACAGACTATGAACGGCTAATATCAAAAATTAGAGTAAAGCTAAAGAAGAAATTAAATAATTGTGCCAAAATACAATCTGAAGAACAACTCCATAGAATTCAAAGACAATGTTTACAAAAGGTGTGTACTTTCTTGTTGTGTGCATTGAAGTGATTTCCAACTTATGGTGACTCTAAGCAGGCTGAGCAGGGATTTGAATCCTGGTCTCCAGTGTCATAGTCCAACGCTGCAATCACTACACCATGCTAGGAGTAATTGACTGGGAGCCAGAAGAAGACTGGACTAAAGCCAGAGACATTGTGAAGGAAGAATGCAAAAGGAAAGTACCTTTAGCCAAAAAAAAAGACAGGTCCCACTGGATGACAAATGAAACTCTTCACGCAGTTACAGACAGATGAGAAGCAAAAGTAAAAGTAAACGGGGACAGAAAGCAGCTGTCCAGCAACTTTTGTGCAGAGATCACAACAAAAAAGGTAGAACAAGAGACTTTTTCCCCCCAAGATAAGATAATTCAAAGGGAAATTTAAACCAAAAGTGGGGATGTTCTACGGCCAGCAGAGAAACATGCTGCATGATCAACAAAAAATAAAAAGAGAATGGAAACAGTTCACTGAAGAACTAGATAAAGGACAGGAAAGGATGATAGATTCATTCAAAGAAGAACCATCTGAAGATGAACCACCAATTTTAGAAAGTGAAGTGGAAGCTGCACTCAAAATACTTAGGAGAAATAAATCACCAGGGACAGATGGCTTACTAATAAAGTTGTTTAAAGCAACAGAGGCAGAACCCACTCAAATCCTAACTAAAATCTGTCAACAAAAACAGAATACAAAAATAATGACCCACACATTGGAAACAGTATACACTGCAGTTTCTCAGAAAGAAACACCATGGATTTCAGTAACCACAGGACCATTGCAGTAATCTCCCATGCAAGCAATATTATGCTCAAAATAGTGCAACAGAGTCATTCATGGTGCATTCTCCTGGGCATTCAGAGGAATGCTACAAAAGTATGTAGGTCTGAAGTTTTGAGGCAGATAGCAACAAAACAGAGAGCCAATGTGGTGTAGTGGTTTGAGTGTTGGATGACAATTTGGCCACAGACACACCCTGAGTGGTCAGAAATAAACTGAAGGCACACAATAGCAACAAGTAGCAAAAGAAACAAAAAAATTTGTCAGGACTTTAAAAGGCAACAAATTCTGTTTGGCATAAATTTCTGTGTACTTTATCACATGCACAGACTGCTGCCTGGTTGGCAAATTATTACACACATGCTTGAGTGAATGGAGACTGTAATCAATGGGAACTGAAATACAAGAAGTACAAACCGTAGTAACAGTGGGATTGAAAGGATTAAGTTGGGTACTAACACAGATTTTACTTGCATTGATGAGTTGATTAACACATGTAGTAAGATAAAAATTATTTATCTTAATTCAAGATACAGGATACTCTTGGATCTCTTCTATTGTTTCCTCATTGGTATCTGTTATTTGAAGTTCATTTGTTCAAAGACAGCCATCTTGAATTCAGAGACAGTCCGTCTTGGGAAACTGGCCCCAGTGTTATTGGAAAATTCCCTTATTTGACATCAGATTTGTAATAGTTTCTTCTTTTGCATAGAAACTTGCCTGTGTCTTATGCAAAATGTGGTAAGAGATATTTGCTGGCAAATATCACACTGGAAGATGAGTAGATGTTTGAATTCCTGATATTATGAGTCTAGTAATGGTATTGCCAAAGTAGACATGGGGACATACTTGGAATTTAGATCTGCCACAGGGAGAGGTTTCTGTGTCTGTACATCTGTTGCAGGATCTGCTAATACTGATGAGTACAATTTTTTCATTCCCATCACAGAGGCTCACAACCCAAGAATTTAAATCAGGCATCTCTAAAATGTACACTTAACAAAGTGGCAAAAAAACAACAACCCTAGATCTACACAGCCAGCCTGGCAAACAGGAATAGTCAACTATAGGAGAAACCTAGACTGAGAATACGTGTTATGCATGTATATTTATTTACGTATCCTTCTAAGCATGCATCACATCCACTGCCATCACTTCCAGTGTCCTCTACACATGGAAGATGACAAACGGAAGTTCTCCGCTTGAGTTAGAACACTGCAAAATCAAGGCTCTAAATCACATGGAGAGGCTTCACAGACACAGAGGTTCTCCACTCCAGACTATCACCCTTCATGTATAAGAACTGGAACTGGAGATAGTGAGGGTGTGCTAGTGCGCTCTTTCTCCTCATTATGTTCAGTAAACAAACTTGCATCATGCTTGAAAAGGACCAGAATCAACTCAACCATACAAGATTGTACTACCATCCAGTGGCTGATCATTAATGACCACTGTTAAAGCAATGATCACTGCTGTACATTTCATTTAAATTCCCTCTGAACTGACCTGATTTCAATCCCTCCACTCAATGAAGCAAGTTATAATAATCTGTTAACAGACTCCATGCATTTGATGAAGGCAGATGTTGTTCAAAGATGATTGCCCTTAAAATTTTTGTTAGACTTTAAGGTACTATAAGACTTTTGTTGTTTCTGTTAATTTAAGTCTTACCTCAGCTGCAACCAAGTTACTTGCAGCCCAGTCCTAGGCATATTGTTCAAATATCACTCCCACTGAGTTTAACAGGGCTCTATTCCAAGTACTCTTTTAAAGGATTTCAGCCACAATGTTGGATAGAAGGCACCATTCTCTCAGTTTCAGTCCCCACAATCATAGTGGAAACCTATGAATAGGGGCTTAGGGAGCTGGGTATGTTTAGCCTGGAGAAGAGAAGGTTAAGAGGGGACATGATAGCTATGTTTAAATATCTGAAGGGATGTCATAGGCAGGATAGAGCAAGCTTGTTTTCTGCTGCTCCAGAGACTATGGCACAGAGCAATGGCTTCAAACTGCAGGAAAAGAGATTCCTGGTGGTAAGAGCAGTTGGACAGTGGGATATGCTGCCCTATGGTGTGGGGGAGTCTCCTTCCTTGGAGGTTTTTAAACAGAGGCTGGATGGCCATCTGTCAGGAATGCTTTGATGGTGTATTCCTGCATGGCAGGGAGTTAGACTTGATGGCCCTTGTGGTCTCTTCCGATTCTATGATTCTAATTATAGGAGTATTCACTTATATTATGAAATTTTTGCAAGGCCCGATTGAGATAATCTATGTCAGAGCTGGGAATGATTGACTCTCCAGAGGTTTCTGCTCTACAACTCTCATCGTCCCTAGCTTACATAGCCAATTATCAGGAAGTTGTAATTGCCCAATAGTTTATGAGGACACCAGAGGATGCCTATGCAAATTTCTTTCTGGCACTTTACACCTTGCTTTTTTTTTACCTTTAGTGCAGGCTTTGATGACAGATTTAAAAATGAAGAGCACCTCTAACCTGGATTGGAGATCAGAATCTCTGATCCTTCACTTCTTCCATTCTGATGGTACTGTTCTTATATATTTATGTGTTCCTTTAATCTCTCTGAGGCCATATCTCAGCATAACATAGATACACCAAATAAATGCATTAAAAATTAAGCACTTCTATGGATGGAATTTGTGAAAGATGTTGAGAGTCATACTTTTGTTTTGCTTTCAAACTGCTTTGAAATAACTTATGGCAGAAACAGGACACAAATTATGTAAATAAATGAAGCAAACATTCATTTTATTCATTCTGGACCCACATTCTACACTTGTATTTATCACTCCAGAAAACCTCTGAAGCCTTCAAAGTTCTTACTATTGTTCTGCATACATGAGCTGTAATATTGATCACAGGACTGCATATGAGGTCAACTAACTCATAACTAAATATGCTGAGGGCACCAGATCCCATCTGGTCTTGGAAACTTATCAAGCTCAGCCAGAGTTAGTACTTGAATGGGAGGCTGCCAAGGGATTCCGAGTGCTGCGGGTTACATTTCAGAGGAAGGCAATGGCAAAGCACCTCTGAGTATTCTTTGCCTAAGCAAATCCCATAAAATTTCATGGGCTCACCATCAGTTGATAGGCAAGGTAAAGGCACATAGACACAAAACTCTTAACACTCATAAATTTATCACTCCATTTTCCCACTTCTGTCTAACTGAGCTATGGCTCTTGGAATAAAGAGGTAGCATGCAAGACTGTAAAACACCTCCTAGAGCATGGATGGAAAACATGTTTCCCTCCAGGTGTTTTTAGATAGCAGATCCCAGCATTTATTATCATTGACTATTCTGATCAGAACTACTAGGATGTGCAGTTGAAGAACACCTGGGGGACTATGATTTCTGTCCCTGTTCTAGAGGTAAAGCACAAAAGCTAAGCATAGAATATGGAAATACATTTATCTTAGTACCTAATACATGATTACTGAATATACCTTATCCATATGATACATACAGCATACACCATACAGAATTTTCCAAAGGACTCCAAACCTAACTTGCTTTGAGGTTCTTATTCAGAAATTCCTTAGGTGGGAAGCTGTGGACCACCAGATGCTGAACTACAGTTCCTATAATACCTTGCCACTGGCCAGACTAGTTGGGATTAATGTGAGCTGGGGTCTAAAACCATCTGTAGCACTGTGGCTTCCCCAGCCCACCTCAGAGCTTGTGTCTTACATCCTTTACAATGATCATATTTTTGTGTGTGTTGTATATGATTGGCTCTTACAGTAAGATTTGTGTAGCTGAAGAGTCTTACTTCTAACCAAGAAAATAAAATGTGAGATTATGTGTGCAGTTCTGTATGAATTGTTGGCTTCAGACCACTTGGAAAAATATCTTTTATTTCATGACAGAAAAGGGGTGAAACTAACTTGCTTGCTAATTGACAGTACTGCATTTGCCCCTTCATCCACAACAACAGTTTGGAACTCAGAGCTAGTTGAGAAATTCTGATGACTGTATTACCAGCTAGCCACCAACCTCAAGAATTTTATTTTTCTTGAGGAGTGGAAAGAAAACTTTATGAAACTGTTGTTCTTACCAACAACGTTACTGTTCTTCCCAAGTTCACTCAACTAAAGTAGGTTCAAATACTTCAACAACATTTACAGCTATCAGAATTTTACATTTCTAATAACTAATTTACGGGAAAGCTGCTAAAAGACTTCCTTCTTTCTTTTAATACAAATACCTCTAGCAGATTTCCAGGAAACTAGTTACTGGAAATGTAAAATTCTAATAACTCTAAACATTAGTGAACTACTTAAACCTACTGTAAATTTTGAATTTTATGAAGTGTACTAATTTTTTAGGTTTAGGGGAAATAGACATGCCAAATTTTTCTCCCCATTTTCTGTGGGTATACTATTTAACTCAGCAAACTCAGGCATAAAACTGCTGTAAAATAAAAGATATATTAGCAATTTACTTCTAAAGGCATGGATCAACTAGAATAACTGAATAATTATATCCAGACAATCGGAGGTAAGGTCTCATGCATTTCCAACTAGAAGATCTCTCTGCAGCCATCTATTTTCTAGCTTTCATTCTGTTGATACTACAGAGTCCACACTGTAAACTTTGGGGTTAATATTATAGAGCTGGTTTAAGAGACACTCCCTCTCAGGGAACTGTAGCTTGCAATAGGGAAAGATGAAGCATTACTCTTGAATACAAGCACACTCTAATTAAACTACAGTTCCTAGAATTTGGAGGTGGGGATAAGCTGGAGTGAAAACATTTACAGTGCCACTATGTCTCAACACCTTTCAATTTTGTTTATAGTTAAGGAATTACCAACATCCAAACCAAGTATCCAAAAAGTAGGATAAAGAACATTTGCCACATTGATTTCAAAAGTGTGCAAGCAAGTTTCATTATTCATGGGAGCGTAAAAAGATACACGGTTTCTTGGAATGTCAAGGAAAACTCCAACCTGCAGAGGTCTCTCTTGGCTAATGTCGGTTTTTTGGTTCCCATGCCATGCTGAGAGCTGGCAATTTGACCATTCTATGCACCAGGATAGCCCAGTTCTCCCCAGTTGGTCGCGGCTCCCAATTCCTTCATAAGCTAAGCCAATGGCCCATCCAGGAGCATCTTTGGTGCTGACCTCCCAATAATGACACCCTTCTGAGAAACCTGGGGACCCCATCACCTGGCTGATGCGGAATCTCTTTGCAGAATGTTCATATGTGAGGGGGTAAGGTGAAACAATCACCTTCCTTTTATCCTCTGAAAGTTCAAGTTTGTTATTGATTCTCTTAAGATCAAAAGTCACATCAGTTGCCCCTGTATGAAAGAAAATGGAAGTGTTAAAAATCAAAGGAATACCTGAAGTAACACACATAGCCTCAAAAGAATGCTGATTGCTGCCCTTGAATAGGAGATGGAAACTCCGCTGGTTCCCTTAATTAAACACCGTCACCACCTACTGGATTACAAATCCCTGTCTTAGTAGCACAGTGGAATGCCACAAGGGAGCCAACAATCTCTAAGGTTAGAGATCCCCTTCCTCCCCGCACCCCCTCTGGGAGAGAGGAATTCTATCTAGGCCTGTCACCAACAAGCACGTGGAAAATACAGAGAGCAGGGAGTTCTGTAAAGGAAAGTGTTTATTCTAAGAACAGGCAATGTAGTACAGAAGGTATTCCCCATACATGAAGGCTCTTCCTTCAGGCACAATTAGAAATTACAAGTTCAGTCCTACAATCCTCAGTTTCATTCATTTATCTGTAATGCATACATATGCTTCCTCCAATTATTTCAAGTTACTCTACTTTTGTGAAAAGTCTGTGATATAGGGTAGAAAAAGAGTGTGACTTGTACAAGGTAATCTGTGAGCTTTATTACTGAGTGGGAATAGAAACCTTTTGTTTTCTTTGTTTGAATGATTTATTTACTATAGCAGTGGTTCTCAGATTTTCATCATCAAGATACTGCAGTTCACATAATGACAGACCCTTAGGCATGCTGGCAGGACTTCTGACTGTCTGAGGCAAAGCATGAGAATCATTGCGCTATGGAACATAGCCCTCATACAACAAGCTGCTCAGATTCTTACACCAATGCTGAAGTGAGATCATAATTTCTATCATTTTTCTGTCAACATTTGTAAACTTGAAATGGCCCAGAGATTCAATTAAACAAAAGAGTACTTGCACTAATTTCCATTTTGGATGTCAGGGCCAACAAGTACAGTCATCCCTCCACATTCGCTAGGATTAGGGGCACAGGACCCCCGTGAAAGTGAAAAAAACGTGAATAACTCTAGGCCCTCCCAAACCATATTTAACATACAAAAGAGTATGATTACCATATTCAACCCACCGTGGATTCCTTCGAAGCATCAGGGTTCCTTCACATGGCAGAAGTAGATGGGTGGTGGGGCTTACTGCCACCTCCACTGCTGCCCCACACCATTTTTAATAGGGATTTACAAGCCTCGTTCGCAGTTTCTTAGTCTCATGAGACTTGCAGTCCCTACTACAAATGGCATAGGGAGGCAGCCAAGGTAACAGCAAATAATCCGTGAATAATCAAATCCACAAAAGTGAAACCCACAAATGTGGAGGGCTGACTGTACAAAATATCTCCCAAGCCAGTCTTGTCAGAACAAGTATGGGGGAATGTGTAGCCCTTTAGGTGTTGGACTGCACTTCCCACCATCCTCAGCATTAGCTATTATGGGTATGGGGGATGGGAATTACAGTCAGCAACAGTAAGAAAGTTCTCCGCCACTGTGTTTGTGCTAACAGCTCTACCTGATTTGCCAGCTATGATCATTCCAGGGTAGGGATAGTCTGGTCAGAGTGATCCATGCAACAGTAATTTGACTGAACTACTATAATGCACTGCATGCAGGGCTGCCCTTTACAACAATGAATCTGACAGAATGGGTGCAGTCAAATGCAACCAGATTGCACCAGTCCTAAGGATGCTACACTTCCTGCTTATTTGCTTCTGGGTCCAATTCATGCTGCTAGTGTTTGCCTTTAAATCCCTTCATCACCCTAGGGCCCACTGACCAACACTGACCTAGGGCCCACTGACCTGAAGCAACACATCTCCTTATGCAAATCTGTGCCTTAAGATTTGCAGCCTCTGCTCATATGAACTAGGGAAAGCGACTTATCCATTCTGGTGCCCTATATCTGGAGCTATGGCTGTTGCTATCTTTGTAATCATGTTTGCCCATGAATTTTATGCTTGTCAAACTCTGTAATGTTTTTATTGCCACCTATTACAGTTTTATTACTGTAATCTACTGGTTTGATAGCATTTTTGTGGTGGTGGTTTTTTGTAATTATTGCTCATTGCCATGATATCTTTTAATTAAAGTCCATTTATAGGTACTCAAAATAAAATAAAGAAGTTTTCCATGGCTGTGAAACCCTGTATAATTTTGGCAAGTTTACAAACACTCCCACACTCTGTAAAACTAAAAATATCAATCCCGACACCTCTGAAAGCAAATGGCCATTTTTAGAAGTAAGGTGATGCCATGGAGTACACTGTGCCTTTAAGATTTAAAGAAAGCAAAAGTCTTGAATTCAAAATAAAGGTTTTACTTTTAAACTGGGCATAAATGAACTGATCTCATTAGAAGAAAATCCATTTGGGGTTGTGTGGTAACAGTTCAATAGCTGTTTTTTGCTTTGTTTTTTTCCTGAAAGTGAAGCGGTGAACATCTTATCTACACATCTTGCATGTGCTTTTATGTTTATACTTACACTGAGAAAACTGACTTGAAACAGTTGACGCCGGCCTGTCTGTGGGAGATGACACTATTGAAGAAGAGCAACTAGGTCCCGGAAGTGAATTTTGACTCTGTGCTAATGAAGTAGAAGAGAGCTGCCTTGTTATTTTTTTAGTTCAGCTGAAAGCAAGGGAGAAATTCGCAAGATACAACAGAAGGATGCTGCCAGCTAATAGATATATTATAACATATACCATGTTTTGACTCCAGAAACTCTCCCCAAGACTACACGAAAAAGCTGTACTATTTCTTATGGTGCATAGCAGCAAACTTCTATTTAAAGTATGACCTTTCTTAACAAGATTGAGGAGGACTTTACCCTAGTTCTACAGTGCAAATAGCATGAGGATGGTCTAATATTTAAGCTAATCATCCAAATGGAGGGGAGAATCACACAGAACCTGACTATGGAATCTGTTTCTGAAAGAGAGAAACCCAACAAGCTGTCTCCTCCCCACATGGTTAAGTCACTAAAATATTACTTCAGTAGCCCATTATCCAGTAAAGAGAAAATGGGCTGCTACACATTGAGGGCTCCAAATTTGTACGACTCCACTAGAAAAAGTAACAGTGAAAGGACTGATGTAAAGTCGAAGGCTTTCACGGCTAGAATCCATAGGTCATTGTGGGTTTTCCAGGCCTTGAGGCCGTGTTCTATTAGTATTTTCTCCTGACATTTTGCCTGCACCATATAGGGAAATTGATGAAGAAACATAACCTCCAAACAATCTACAGACCAACCAAAAAAATTCAAGAAATGCTATGTTCAGCAAAGGACAAGAGGGATCATCTAACTTCTGTTGGAATTTACCAGCTATCTTGCAGTTGTGGGCAGGTCTACATAGGGACTACAAAATGCAGTGTCCAAACATGAATCAAAGAACACAAAAGACACTGCAGACTGATCCAGCCAGAAAAATCAGCAGTAGCAGAACATGTTATAAACCAACCTGGACACAGAATGCTTTTTGAAAGCACAGAAATTCTGGACCATTCTAACAACTACTATGTCAGATTGCACAAAGAAGCCGGTGAAATCCATGAACACATGAACAATTTCAACAGGAAAGAAGAAACTCAGAAAATAAACAAAATTTGGTTACCAGTACTGAAGAACACTAAAATCAAGATTCAAAATATGCCAATGAACACCACCCAGACTCTGGAGGTCCCTCTACAAGAAATAATAGATGGCTAATGTACTTAACATACTGTTAGGCATATTCCCTGACTAACACCTCAACCCTGGGGGATACCCCATTTAACAATAGGCCATCATATAGGCCAACCGTAACATATGCAAACTGCTTCCTCCCACCCAGGGACTATACAAGTATATATACTCTGTCTCACTTCCATGCCACCAGGTCCTCTGAAGATGCCAGTCATAGATGCAGGCGAAATGTCAGGAGAAAATACTAATAGAACATGGCCTCAAAGCCCAGAAAACCCACAACAACCCTGTGAAAGGACTGGGAAAGTGAGAAAAGTGGAAATTTAAGCAATGTGTGTGCTACTAATGTGATGTGGACAGATTTTGAATGTGGATATCTATACAAATGGTTGGACTGCAAAATACTAGCAGCCTTAGCCAACAGAGCCAGTGGTGAGGGATGCTGGGAACTGCAGTCCAATCATACCTGGAAAGCTAACATTTCTCATCCCTCCCAAGCAAATATATAGTCAGATCCATATTGGAGTATACAGGTCACTTCCAAAATAGATGAAACTTCACTGGTAAGCAGTGAAAATATAATGTAGTGTGTCACTCGCTCTCCTAAACCACATACTAACAGAACTGTAACCTTTTGGAAAGGGTACCACATATACAGAGACCCAGTGTATTCCAGTGGTTTGAGCACTGGACTACAATCCTGGAGATCAGGGTTTGACTCCCTGCTTAGCTGTGGAAACCCACTGGGTATCCTTGGGCCCATCATACACTCTTAGCCCCCGAAAGTCCTATGATAGGTTGCCTTTCAGGTTGCCATAAGTTGGAAATGACTTGAAGGTACATAACAACAAACCACATATACAACCATAATATGCATGATTGTTTGACTGGGAGTTCTTAAATTCTCGTCTGGGTGAGTTTGTTCTTGTGGGTATTCTACCTGAGCACTTGGTCAAAGTGGGTGGGGCTTCTGTTGAGTCATTCACTTGTTTGGTGGTGGAGATATCAATGGATATAGTTCTATAAAATTTCTGCCTCTCTTTTAGAGTTAGTCCAAGAATGGAGAAAGTGATTCTGCCTTGGAGAACATATTTCAGTGTTTGCTTGTTCTTGAACGTCTTGAGTGTGATTGTTTCTAGCTAGGTGCTCTCCTTGAGCACCTGATCTATGGGGGTGGAGCTTCTGCTTCACCATTTACTTCATGGGGGTGGAGCTTGCATCCTCTAACTCTGTCTAACTGATGCTTTTCTCTTTCAGGTTCATTCAGTCCCTGAGAAGAGAGAACACAGTGAGCTGTATCTTGCATGCCATCCTTGATTGTTTGACTGGGGGTCTTTAACGGCTTGTGTGGGGTGGTGGGGTATTCTTCCTGAGCATCTGGTCTAAGGGGGTGGTGCTTATGGTGAGTCATTCACTTGTTTGGGAGTGGAGACAGTCTGTAGCCCTACATAATTTCTGCCTCCGTCTTTCAGAGTTACTGCAGGAGAAGAATGGAGAAGCTGACTTCAGTCTTGGAGAACATTACATTGACTCCTTTGTTTTTTATAAGTCTTACATAGGTGAAATTGTTCTTGTCTAGGTGCTCTGCCTGAGCACCTGGTCTAAGAGGGTGGAGCTTTTGCTTCATAAGTTCCTGTGGGTGGGGCTAGCTGCCTCAGACTCTGTATAACTGCTGTCTTTCTCTTCCAGGCTCAGTCTCTGAGAAGAGACCAGATGGTGAGCTATTACTAGCAGGCTATTCTCAATTGTTTAACGGAGTTCTTAAAGACAGTCCAGGAGGACAACGAAGGAGGTCGCTTGTGCCTTGGAGAACATATTTCAGTGTTTGCTTGTTTTGAAAGCCTTAAGTGGGTGTGATTCTTTCTGGCTAGGTGCTCTTCCTGAGCACCTGGTCTAAGGGAGCGGGCCTTCTGTTGAGTCATTCACTTGTTTAGGGGAGGGATAGCGGTCTGTAGCTTTATATAATTTCTCCCTTCTCTTTCAGAGTTAGTCCAGGAGGAGGTGACTTCAGCCTTGGAGAACATATTTCACTGTTTGACTCCTTGTTTTTGAAAGTCTTGAGTGGGTGTGATTCTTTCTGGCTAGGTGCTCTTCTTGAGCACCTGATCTAAGGAGTGGGGCTTCTGCTTCATCATTTACTTCTAAGAGGTAGAGCTAGTGGCGTCAAACTCTTTATAACTGCTGCCTTTCTCTTTCAGGCTCTCTCCCTGACAGGAGACCAGACATTGAGCTGTCTCTGGCAGGTCATTCTTGACTGTGTGACCGAGAGTTCTTAAAGACTGGTGTGCGTGGGTTTTTTTCTTGCTGGGTATTCTACCTGAGTACCTGATCTAAGAGGTGGGGCTTCTGCATCATCATTTACTTCCAAAGAGTGCAGCTAGCACCCTCTAACTCTATATATAACTGCTGCCTTTCTCTTTCAGGCTCAGTCCCTGAAAAGAGAAAACATGGTGAGCTGTTTCTTGTGTGCCATTCTTGATTGTTTGACTGGGTGTCTTTAACAGGTTGCTTGATAGACCCCCTCATTCAGTACATTTTTGTCAGATGCTAAGTGCTGTACAATTATTGCTCAGACAGAAGAGAACAACAGTAGTGATCAGGTTCACTAGAATAAATTACCTACAGGGACTACTGGAGGAGGCTGTTTCATTCTCTGCTACATCGCTTTGGATTTGGCTTGCTCCTGAAGTAGACTCTGTAGCAAAACAAAGCACATTAAGTTATTCATATGTGTGTGTAAGTTCTGAAAAAGTAGTTGGATCTGCATACTTTCTGTATCTTTTCTTTTTCTCTTTTCCCTTTCTTTTTTATTGTATTTACAAAACTCTTAATAAATTTTATTTTAAAGAGAGAAGGAGACTGGAAGCTTATCTGGACAGCAGCTGGCATGCTCTCCCCCTTTGTAGGCCAATGCTGCTATTCTGGTCTGGAACCATTAGAATTAATTAGAGAGGGGATGCATCTTTAAGTCTGCATTCCAAATGAAAGCCAATGCAGTATAAGGCTAAGGGACCATGCTATGACCCAGAAAGTCCTCAGTTCAAATTCTGCATCCATTAAAAACTCAGTATGTAACTTGAGGCAAGCGATTTACATCTCAGCCTCAGACCCTCCTTCTGCAATAAGAAGATAACCTCATCTACTTTAGAGGATTCTTGCAGCTACTGGTCTCACAGCAAGGTGGCCTTCAGTAGGAATTGGGCGGTGGTGATCATGGGCCAGGTTTGGACCCAGAACCAGTTCTTTATACATTTTTTTCTTTCCTCTGAGTTGACAACAGGAGGTGGGGGAATAGCTGCTACACCTCAGAGAACAGATTCAGTCCTGAAGTGTATTAACAGTAATCCCTATTTCAAGGACATTTAAAAAAAGACATTCTGAAGAAATTATGTATAAAGGCTATCATCAACATCATTATTAATTATCTGTATGTTCTTAAAATATCCAGATAGGGCACATGTTTTAGCAGTTCACTGAAAATGTACTCCTCACTGTCAAGCACCCTGGTGATTTCAGCCAGGAATGGGAATTGTGTGGGCTACTGGTTAGGTGTGGACTGCCAAGGCCTCCAGTGTGTCCCTGAACACCTCTTCACTCAAGAATTTAGCCCCCAAATGAAGATTTCAGTCTCCAGAAGTCTCCAGAGGGCACAAGTATCCCTTTTAAAGTTGTTTTAAGGTTCCCCAAATTTTTAGAGCTCAAATAGTTCCCCCTTCCCAAAACCAGTCATGGCATCAAGGAAATAAGAGCTGCCGATGTTTCCATGGAAACTGAGATCCAAGGCTGTATCTCTATCTGAGGAGACATAGTCAGGGGTAGCCGTGTTGGCCATGCATTAAAATATAACAAAATCCAAAATCCACAAAACAGTGAAACCTTTATTCGGCCAACTAAAAAACACAAAATACATCATGCAAGCTTTCGAAGTTTCCCTGGCTTCTTCATCAGGCAAAGATGTTAGAAGTCCTCTATTGCTCTGTGTCCCCACTCCCCGTACGGCCAAGAAGCAGAGTTGCTTCTGCCTCCAGAGCATCTTGACTGATGACAGAAATAATATCTGAGACAAAATGTGGGCCTGCAACTCTAACACTGTCACTTTTAATTTTTTGCACAACTTTAACATTTTGTGAAGCTTTGAAAACTTACATGATGTAATTTTTGCTTCTTAATTGGCCCAATAAAGGTATCACTATTTTGTGGATTTTGCCTCTGAGGAGAAGATTTCTCTCTCTTTCACACATACACACCCCTCGCAAAAGGGGGAGGTCCAAATAATCCTATGGTTGCTGGGACATCCTCCTGTGGAATGTAAGATTGCAATCTCTGTAATGTATATGATTCAGCTTTGTAACAAAGCAGCACATTTCTAATGACTACTCCTTAAGTGACAAACCTCACTCACCATTTGGCCACAGTGCAAGGTAATTCCCCACAAGTAAATTTTCCAGGTTCCTTCTGAACTCTTCTACAATGCATGCAATGCTACTAATTTTCTGAACAGAAACAGTAACTTCATTCACTTTGATAGGATCACCAACGTAAACCTCTTCTTCTAATGAAGTATTCTAATTACATATTTTTTAAAAAAACAAGAATAAAAAAAATCCATCAGTATTTCTGTAATTAGAGGGGTACAGATTCAGAGTACTGCACTGGATAGACATATATTTCTGCAAAACAAATAAAATATTTTAATTCAGGCACTAAGATTAAACAAATAAAATTTTTGGAATCCTCCAGCTTTACTCCATATATTGGTTCTCTCAAACCTGTGCTGCCAAACCTCTGTTGAGCTCTTAGAAAATAAAGATTTTCAAAGGAATCTTTTCATATGATAAATCAAAACACGATAAAATAGCTTTTGAAAAATCAGAAAAAGAGTCCATAAAATTAGCAGCCAAAGATTGAATTTCATAAGAGTGGCAGAACAAAACTGTGTTTTTTCCTTCACAGGAAAAAGAATCTCCATAAGAAATACATGCTGTTATGGGGCCTGAGTAACTGGGGGAATTAGCTGTAAAACCTAGATCTAAATTTCCAGTATTTTTTAAATCAATTGGACATGGAGGTAGGAGGGGCTTCTGTCTACTTCCACCATTCCATTCCTACTTTCATTACGGAGGTCTGCAAATCATTATGGTCCGTTTTCAGCTTAGCTAAAGGAAAAGTGAAAAAAACCAGGTGCAAATCTCATAAACGACTTCCTACAAGTCTGGCACTTCCAGCTCATGTATCCTGCTAACCTATGTTGGAATCCCAGAAAAAATCAATGGCATTACATGGCCACACAGCCCAATCTTATGCTTGTTGGTTCTGAAAGAAGCCCCAGTTTGTTTAAAGAATTTTATTCACAAGGAAAGCATACTTCAAATTGCATTGTGAATGCCACTTTTTCCCCCTTTTTTAATATTAATGTTTATTTTTTACCTTCATCTCTTCATTTTGCAACTCCAGAAGTTGGTTAATTCTTACAGTGAGCTGCTGGTTCACTGTATCGCTTTTTTGCTTAACTGCAATGTATTCTTTATCAATAACATTCAGTACCATTTTTTCTTGTTCATTGATATATGTCTTCAGAAAGTCAAAGGCTTCTGCAACTGAGCTTTTGACACGAGATAGGTAATCCTATAACAGAAAGACAGAGAGATGCTGCTTAAGGACTGATCTCGAAAAACTGTCAGATCATTGTTTTTCCTCTTTAGTGGAATAGCACAATTCCTCAAAAGCTTCTGGATTGGACCCATACTACTTTACTCTCTGAAATTCTCCTTAGAACAAAAAACGTGTTGCTTCTAGGAATATCTGTTCCTTTAAAATTAAAGTATGCTGCTTCTAGGAACCAGTTGTAGATCCTTTATTTCAGCTACCACAAGGGAGGGCATCTTTCCAGATGTTTTAGAGGGACGGAAGTTGCCTTCATTCCTCATCACTAGCTATGCTGGCTAGTACTGATAGGAACTGCTGCCAACAATATCTGGAGTGCCTCTTCCAAGGAGGTCAGCAGACCAGAAAGAGCAAATGGTGGTAGACATGTAATTAAAAACAACAACAACACAGAACCAAAAAGTTGACCAGGAGAGATCTGCTGGCTAAAACTACACACTGTGTTAAAATGCTCAGTGTACACCTAAACCTTATTTTTTGCTTTAGAGTAAGCATATGGGTATCCCAAACTGAGCCAAGACCACTGCAGATTGGTAGGAAAGGCTTCAACTAGGGATAAGGAACCTGTGCTCTTCCAGAGACACTAGTTTTATAAACCACCACCACTACCACTACCACGTATTCAAAACATGACTCCTTACAATACATTAACAGGACACCATCCAAGCAGCACTATATGATTTGATCTTACTGAATGAATAAATAGGCTCTCTTCCTGGATAGCAAGACTGGGGAACATCCTGTGACATTCCAAATGTCCATGAACCACCATGCCTATCATCTTTCTCCATTGACTTGGCCAATAGGAATGGAAATGGGAATTGGGGTCAAGTTACATCTGGAGGATAGCAAGTTATCCAGCCCTACTGTACATGAACTGAGGATGGTGAATAGAAGAAAGCTCAAAGCCTATGTTGGTTGGGTGAGAGAGCATGCAGTCCTCTTGCAGCTACAACCTAAGGAACAGCAAGGAAGTGGGGGGGAACTGGCTACAACTGAACATCTTTTGTATAAAGAACTTCCAGATAATCCAGAAGTGGGTCGAAAAAGAAACTGAGTGGCTCTTACCAACACATCTTTGTACTAACCATCATTTCAGTGCTATCCTTGCTCCAGTTGGCAATTGTCTCCAATGTCCTTTCTACTTGTTGAGGGAGTTCATTTAGTTTTACCATATCCTGAAGGGAAAAAAACACAACACATGGACTTTTTACTCTTAAATTTTGAAAATATTAGCTTGGAAGCCTTGTTAATATCAGTGGAAAGTCCTTCCAAAGTGGCAAGAAAAGATATCATATAGCCTTAATCAAGGAACATCTGGATTTGCCTAAGAAATGCTTCAGAATGAGGGGACTTGCTTGGGGCATCTGTTCTTACAGGCAATACAGTTTCTGGACAATCTGTTTTACTCAGCAGGGTGAGAATGGTATGATTAGCATAGGCCTGGATCTTTCAGCCTTTGCGTCAGAGCTATACTGTGACTTTCCAGATGATACTGGACTGCAACTCTCATTACTCTGAACCAATAGTGAGAAATTATGGGAGTGCAGTCCAAATAAATGTGTAGAGTTACAAATCTCTTGCTTTATGGCATTGCCTCTTCACTTTCCAGCAGCAAATTGTGGGGGGAGGCAGCCCAGTCTCTTCCTTCATGCTCAAACAGGTGTTGCCAAGCCACCCACTGCCTTTGAGAAACTACCAGATACTCCTGTATAATCCCAGTAATTTTTCAGTTCTCTCTCCCTGCCCCAGCTCTCCTTCTGTTATTAATAACTTGGTTTTCAGGAGCCTAAATGCAATTGCTGGTTCCAACTAGATTTACTGAATCAAATGAGTAATGGTAAAAGAATGCCTATCCATTGAGTCTTCTCTAACAGGTAATAACAATTGGATGTAGGCAGGACATTTTATTTTTCTTACTGGTCTAATTACAAATTCATGCTCCTTTTCACACCTCATCCCAACTGTAGTGTAATAGTTTTGTGTTTTTATTTAGTGCAACTTGTTGGTTACAGTTCAGCTTTTATGTGAGATAGGTAAGACAGAAGGGTCAGGTGATAAAGAAATTGCTCATTGGCCTATGTGGTAGGGTGGGCTCACACAAACATTGCTCCAATTAAATAGTAATCCCATGCAATTAATTACTCAATTCCCTCTCTTGATGGCTAGTTGTGGCTCAACGACTTGGCTACCAGGTAAAGGAAAGCATGAGGAAATGCATCATCACAGGCCCTCTGATTCCTGACAGGAGGGCTGTTAGAGAAGTCCATTTCCCATTAAAAAAATAGGACCTCGGCACTAATGTATCTGTATCTTCTCAACACACACACACATATACACAAAGTGGTTCAGATGCTGGAAGCAATTTAAAAAATGAAGTCTTTTCCCCAACTATCGCTGGCTTCTTATTTTCCAGAATTTACTCCTCTGAGCTGCTCTCTCCTCACCAATGGGGAACTTCACAATTCACACTCAGATTGAGCTAAGATAACTGGATCCATCACAGACACCCAAAGGATGACATTCCTTGCATATGAAGAAATCATTTGAAAGCTAATAAATTACTCAGATAAATCTTTAATCAGGGCTATGATACAAGTTATGAAGAAGAGTTGTGTGTAAACAAATCTTATTGCTAAAATACAGTAGAGTCTTAGTTATCCGACATAAATGGGTGGACTGATCGTCGGATACCCGAAAATGTCGGATAATCCGGAGGCCTGTGGCGGCCGCCATTTTGGGGGCGTGTCTGGGGGCGTGGAAATGCCTACAGCCACGCCCCCAGGCAGCCGCGACGTCGGATAATCCGGAATGTCAGATGAACGAAGGTCGGATAACCGAGACTACTATACAGACTTTTTCATGCAGGTAGGTTGCTTTGTGTTGAAAGGAAGAACGGTGGGACTGCTTACATTTTTCTTTTAGCAGAGACTGTGTCTGCTCAGGAAGAACGACTGTAACTTGCCAGCAAAGCAGCTGCTTTGCAGGTAGAAGGGCTCAGTTTTAACCCTCTAGCATCTTCAAGTACTGTAGATAACTAAACTGAGGCTGTCATACCTCAGACATCATGAAACACTAATGCTTGGTAAAGTGAGGGGCAGTAGGAAAAGAGGAAGATGACACTACAGATGGATTGACTCAATCAAGGAAGCCATAGCCCTGAGTCTGCAAGACCTGAGTAGAGTTATTGACAACAGGGTGACCTGGAGGTGTCTCATTTGCTGGGACACCACAAGTCAAAGCTGACCTGAAATAACAATGACAAATTTTCAAGTAGGGCAGAGAAAGACTCTTGCCTGAAGCTCTGAAGAGCGGTAGTTGAGCAGCACAGAACAGGCTCCTCAAGCAACCTGATACCTTTAAGGACTACAGCTCTCATCATCCTGGTCACCACAGAAGGGCATAAAATTAGAGAAGCCTTGTTTACACTGACTGACAACAGCTATCTAACGTTTCAGATAGGACTTTTTGAATGATGTAGAATCCCCCAAGCTAGATGAGTGGTAATGGGCCTAAACACCCTAAAGGCATGAGATCTCATCTGATCTTGGAAGTTAAGTGGTGTCAACCCTGGCTAGTACTTGGATGGGAGACCACCAACAAATACCAGGTGTTGTAGGCTATGGCCATTTCCACACTAGATAGTTACAGTGCTATTATTCCTCTTTCAACATCCTATGGAATCCTGGGGTTTGCAGTTTAGGGAGGGGCCCCTGGGGATCAGATGAGGTCTCATGTCTTTGAGGCCCCTCCCTAAACTGCAAACCCCAGGATTCCACAGGGGGTTGAAAGGGGAATAATAGCACTATAATAGTCTAGTACAGAAATGGCCTATATTTCAGAAGAAACTGGTAAAACCACCTCTGAGTATTCCTTGCTTATGAAAACCATATGAAAGTCATGGGGCCACCATAAGTCCATAGACAACTTGAAGGCATGTGTACACACACAGATGAGCAAATAGTCTAGCTCAATATAAGACAGCTTCTTATTTTCCAGAATTGATTCCTCTGAGCTGCTCCCTCCTTGACAATAGGGAACTTCACAATTCACACTTAGATTGAGCTAATCGTTATTTGACATGCAATAGCATGTGTATTTCTATACTGCTTATCAGCTAAGTGCTCTCTAAGTGGTTTACAATGTGTTAGCTAATTGCCCCCAACAAGCTGGGTATTCATTTTACCGACCTGCAGAAGAATGGAAGGCTAACTCAACCTGGAGCCCGGCAGGATTGAACTCACAACTTTGTGGCTGCAGTACCAGCATTTAACCACTGTGCCACAGGGCACCAGGAAGAGTTGATTTACGAATCTGGTAGTGCAATCCTATACAGATGTGTTTGCTCATATGTTAAGCTCCACTATATCCAGTGCAGCCTATTCCCAGGGAAGTATAGTTCATTCAGAAATTTTAGCTGGAGAGTCAAGTAAGAGCTGGCTTACAGATGAACTAGAAGAAGAGTAAATCTGAAGCATACTGCTTGAACAACACATGTGCTCACACACTCACACACAAAAGCCTCACAGCCCTAATCCTGTATATACATTTACCTGAAAAAAAAACTTTAAAAATGTAACACCAGTACCAGCTGCCCTTCAAAAAGACTTGCGTGCTTTTCTTGTTTCCATATTCTTTTTCAGACTTAAGCCCTTGTGAACCCTGACATAATTTCAGTCCTGAAACGGGCCTTCTGGGGAAGGTACAGATGATTCTATAAAGTTGTGCTGTAACTTTTCAGCCTTTTCCAGCTCCCACACAGGCTTGCCCCAAATTTCAGGCAACACATTGCCCCACGGCTCTGACCTGGAAAATTTCTGAATAAATAATTGATGTTTTTTTTGGGGGGGGGTGTTGTATTAACAAGTAACACAGCCACCACAACACTGCTAGGCCATTTCTGCACTAGACTGTGATAGTGCTATTATTCCACTTTCAACATCCTATGGAATCCTGCGGTTTGCAGCTTAGGGAGGGGCCTCAAAGAATGTTGAACGTGGAATAATAGCATTGTAACAGTCTAGTGTGGAAATGGCCCTAGTCATTTATTCAAAGGTCTCTCTCCCAGGAGTCACCATTTCTGCTCAGCTGCCTTCAGGTATATTCTCTCAAAACCCCAATATAAGCTTAGGTCTATCAGACAGGTTCGTATTTGCCGCCACGCTGCTGACAGAGGGTGTGTGCTGAAGTTGAGAGGCAGCAGGCAGGCTATGGCTGCAGCGATAAAGGTGCTATTTTAACTGAGGACTCCCTGATCCCCAGTTCAGTCCCTTAGCCGTCCCTTTCTAGGACTAATAACAAAGATGCCCTTGAGCATGTGCAGAACGTGCATCCCCAAGTAACCACGACCAAGCACCAGACACCTGACTGGCTAGCTTCGGACGGCTCTCGCCCTCCGGCGCCCCTCCACCGCGCACCTGCAACACTGCGCCGGCCGGGCGCGGGACGTCCAGGGGCGGCGGCGGCGGCGGCGGCGGCGGCGGCGCTCGGCCGGAAGCAAGGGCGCCGCAGCCCGCGGCTGCGCATCGGTACCGCTCCAGCACCAGCCCCAGCAAGACGTCCCGCTCGGGCAGCCGCTTGGGCAGGCAGCGCCCGCAATTGGGGCAGCAGCGCCGTTCGCCTCCCCCCACTGCCGGATGCAGCCCTGGCAGAAGCTGTGGCCGCACAGGAGGGTGGTCGGGCTGGTCAGCAGGCCGATGCAGATGGGGCACTGCAAGTCCTCCTCCTGCAGCCACACCGCGACCGACCCTCTCCCGGGGGCGGCCCCCCCGCAGCCATGGTGGACGGGCGCCCCGGGAAACGACCGGCGGGCTGGCCTGGGCGTGGCCGCTCGGAGGCCTGCCGGGACCGCCCCGGTTGCTTCTGGCGAGGGGGCGGAGGCAGCGTCGCTGGCTCCGTCCGCGGCGGTGCGGAGCAGCGCGGCACGGCGGCGGCAGGGCCGAGCATACGCGCCTCGTTTTGGGGCGCGGGACGGGGCTCCAGGGGCTGCGGGGCCACTCGCTTCGCTTTCCTGTGATTCAGCTGCGTCCTGTGGAAGGCGGCCGGCCTAACAGCAGCAGCATTTCTAAACCGGAGGCGCCTCCTCCGTCTCCGCTAGGAGGCCAGTGCCAGAGTAGTATGAAATACGTTTGTCTTCTGTGCCTTTGAGGCAACTCCGACTTGCCGCCACCCTATCTCGGCAGGCTCCCGCCCCAGACTGTTATAGCGCTATTATTCCACTTGCAACATCCTATGGAATCCTGGGGTTTGTAGTTTCCTGAGGCCAAAGAGCTCCCAGCCTGAGAATCCTAAAGGCCCCCCCAGCTGCAAACCCCAGGATTCCACAGGAGGGTGAAAGTGGAGTAATAGCACTAGAACAGTGTAGGGCAGAAAGGCCCTCGGCTTACGGAGGAAAAACTTGTTCAAAGAAGGTTTGCCATTGTCCTGGTCTGAGGAGGCTGAGGGCGACTTGCCCACGACCACCCAGGTGGGTTTCCATAGCCCAGTGGTCGTTCGAACTGTGGTCTTTCAGAGGCCTAGTACAGCACACAAACTACACTGTGTTGGGTTTCCTTCTTCCCATTAACCAGAGCATTTCCTCAGTGGTTAAGAAGGTAAAGTTAGTGGGGGAAATATTTTACACATTCAGAGGCACATGCATCATTATTTCCAGTGTAATAGTTTGAGTGTTGGGCTATGACCCAGGAGACCAGGGTCTGATTCTCTGCTCAGCCATGGAAAGCTACAGGGTGACCTTGGGCATGTCACACACTCTCAGCCCCCAGAAACCCCCATGAACCTCTCGGCCCCCAGAAACCCCCATGAACCGTAGGGTTCACCGTAGGGTTGCCATAAGTTAGAAAGGACTTGAAGGCACACAACGCAATATTAGTCGATTGCAGCAAAAGAGCCTTGTGGCATCTTTATAGTGGCATACGGTTTCATAAACCACAGGCCATTTTGAAAGATGGATGAAGTGTTGTATTCTGTTGGTAGCCATACACAGATGAGGTATGTGTGCGGGTAGAAATAAACACACCTTGTTACACTTCTAAGTGAAGCTTAAGTATATATAATTTAGACTTGTGCCCGATTAAATGGGCTATCATCAACAAAAGCTTCAATACTATAATGTACTATAATATAAATGTATATTGGACTCTTTGTTGGTTTTGTTGCAACAAATAAATAGGACTGTCTCTTTAGAAAATGTAGATTTTTTTTAAACATGTATGCTATAAGCAAAAGAAATGAGTTTAAACGATCAACACTGGGAGGGAGTCCCAGCATACCAGAAACTCTGAACACAAAAACCTGTATATCCTCCCATCCTGCATAATTTTCAAGGGATCAGTAGGTTTGTACATTTCTCCATGCAGGAGCTATGATACACTGTCTGCTGTTACTTCAGACATGCCAGGAGCTGCCAGTACTTGGTACCACTAAACAAATTAGTGACTACAGTGCATAACTCCTACACTAGTTGATATTTCCCACCCTCAGGTTTTAATCTCAGGTTAAAACTCCTCTTAGCCAAATGCTCCTTCAGACAGGTAACATCTCTGATGTGACATTTATGCCAGTAGTGTTTGATCTGTGGTAGGAATTTCTTCACAAACCATCACTAGATGTTGCAGCCACCTAATGACAAACATACATGTGTATGAAGGGGATCTCTCACCAAGACGGCACACACCTTGAGCAGATGAGGAGAATGTCCTTCTTGGTCATCTCTCCAGGTGAGTTCCACCAGTTTCTGGCAGTAGTCTGGCTTTCTTGACTGCCTTCTTGGTGTTGTCTTCTTCATCTGCTGGAAAATTTCCACTATGTTGGCAAGTGATCGGTTAGCTACCAAGTCATTTGGACGAAGCTTGCCCCTGCACTTGGGACAGAATGCCTTTGTCTTCATTTCTTGGCAGTGTTGAGAGATGCACCCTTTGCAGAAGCTGTGAGAACATCTGATGATCAATACTGGACTGTTAAAGAAGTCCAAACAAAGGCAACAGGTTAGTTCATCTTGCAAATTTTTATCCAGATCCATGATTCAAGGAGGCAGAGATCTAAAGGACTTTCAGTTTCTTTTATTACGACTGATATGCTTCTGAAAGGAAAGAGGAGGAAAAACGAAAGTTTGTCCTTCAGCTTCTCTTCCCGATTCAGTCGAGGAAGCTGAGCTTTCGATTTCCATGAGGCCACTTGGGGGAGCCCTTTTCTCTTGTGTCGGAACCATTCGTATCAGCTTTGCGCCCCGGGGGGAAGGATTTTCCTTTTTAACGACATGCAGCCGGACTGGGGGAAGGAAAAAAGTGTAACACCGTGTAGAAGAAGGTGGAAGATGAGCGTGAAAGGACTCCGCAACCTTCTCCGTACAGGTAGGCAGCGAGGGGGACGGTTTCCCACGTGGTGTCGGCGGTTCGCACACGGCCCGGGCTCTGGAAGGGAAAGTTTCTGTACTGATGAACTCCCGGGTGGTGCTGAGTTATGCTATCTGTAATTATCTAACAAAATCCGAAAAACACAGCACGGTGATAAAGGCGCAAAGTGCATTACGCAGCCTTCCGGAGCTCCGACAAGCTGCTGCTTCAGTCATGGGTGTTAAAAGTCATTGTAAGGAAAGAAATGTGAGCATGGAGGGTCACAGAGATGCATCTGTCTTGAGAGTTCAGAGAAGCAGCCCTGTTCTAAGGCTTTCGCCTAAAAAGGAGAAGAGGAGATTGCTGGTTGTGTTGGCTTAAAATGTACCTGAGGGATGTTAGAAGATTCTCAGTTGCCCTCTCATTAATATGGTTAACAAGAATATTGATTGACTGCTTCTGTTGACAAATTATATGAGTAACCTCTGTTTTGTTAACTTCTGTATGAAACTGTTATTGCTGAAATCGGGAGTGTATTTGTTACATCAGTGACAGACTTGTTTGTGAACATTATGATAGTTACACACTGCTCTGTTCTTCCAGACAGCTGATGGAAGAATTTGATAAGAAATAACAAGTACTCCGAGTGCTAACCTTGCTGATGTATGTTTTATTCTGCTTTCCTAATCAAGAAAATAATATGAAAACACGAAGCTTGAAGAATAAAGTTATCCTTCTGGATCACTACTGCTAGTAGGTTGGACTGAAAGCAGTTCTGATTATCAGCAGGATCCTTTGGCCAAAGAAACTCTTTTGTGTGTTTTATTGTATTGCATACTTTGCATTCTGTGTTGCTGCCTCACTTCCTATCCAGTTTCAGAGCTCATCTCAGTTCCATGTCCAGCCTGTTCAGATATGGTGGGTACAAGATTTCGAACCACTCACAATTGCATCTGAAAAAGTGGATGGATATCCACAGAAGCTCATGTGGGGAAAAAAAATGAAAATCAGTGGTAAAGGTGCTGCTAGATTTTTTTTTCTCCCCTGCCCTTTCTTTTTATTGATATGTTAAAGATGAGTTTGGGATGTGGTGGAGGGAGGTTTGATGCAGATAAAAGCCTTTCTTGTTGGTGGCCATAGGGCATTTGAGACACAAAGGCAAGGCAAAGAAGTAAACTTTTTTTCTCCATTGTTAGAAACAAAGGTAATTCCTCTGAGATCTGGCCCTTATTCAGCCAGGAATAGAACAGATAAGGATGGATTGATTTAATCAAGGAAGCCACTGAGTTTGCAATTTGTGAACAGAGCAGTTAGTGAGTGGGGCCCTTGATGTCTCTCATTGGGGTCAAACAACAGTAACAATTCTGGCAGTCTCTCCCTATGCAACTACACAAAAGAGTTACCATATATCTGTTTAGTAATTTAGTTAAGGAAAATATTTCTTAAGAATTTACCCAAATCAGAATGTATTCAATTACTTTAACACTGCAGCCTTGTTAAATACTCAAATAAAATATGGTTTCCAGCTCCTTAGACATCTAAACTTATAAATGTGTCACAACTGATAGAACAGAGAGGTACTTCTTTGTACACACTACAGAAAATCCAGAGAACCGGTGTGATATAGTGGTTTGAGCATTGGACTACAATCCTGGAGACCAGGATTTGATTTCCCATTCGGCCATGGAAACCCACTGGATGACCTTGGGAGCATCACACACTCTCAGCCACATAAAACCCTGTGATAGGGTCGCCATAAGTCTGAAATGACTTGAAAGTACACTACAGCAACAATAGGAACTAACAGCTGAGCCAAATCAAAAAGTCTCAGTCCTCCTAGCAGAGAAACATGGACTTCAGAGAGCATGGCTGTTTAGTGTGATTTGAAGAATGAAAACTTGATACAGGAAGCTTCTCTTTAGCCCAAGGTTCTTTATTTACAGAAATGACTTGTGAAATTGACATCATGAAAAGGCAAACACAGGATATTGTCAAAATAAAAGTCATTATGGACAGTTGTCTCATTAGGTAGTCAGGGACATAGGGCTCTGGGTTTAGCAAAACATAAAACATATAAATTTAGAAGCTTTTTGTTGTTAACTGACTTTTACAGACTCAAGTTTCCCCAGGAAGAATTTTGCTTTAGTGTATGTGACAGTAGCCTCTGCGGTGTATAGAGAATTCATAGACACTGTTGTGGAAAGAGGTCATGAATGTAGAAAGTCTGAAACATTTTCCTTTGGGCTTTTTAGGTTGGGGGAGGCAAATGAGGATAGATATATGATAGAAGCTTGTAAAATTTTGCATGGTATGAGGTACCTACAACAAACAACACAATTTTCTCATAATATTAGAACACACATAATTTTATCTTATGATATAAATTACTATAATGTTTGGGAAGAGGCAAAAACATTTTCCACAATGCTAGATTGATTTATGAAATTGATTACCATGAAGGGGGTAATACAGGTTAGAGCCTATTCTCCTAGCTTTATATAAGTTGTTGGCCTAAATCCTAATATCAGCTTCAACTGGAGTAGACCTACTGAATCACTAGTTACATGGGAATTCAGTACTTACACATGTTCCATGGAATAAATGGGTCTGTCCTTGTTGGAAATAATAGTAGGATTCAGACTTGAGGTAATGGCAAAAGAAGTGGTGGGTTGGATGGAAAACTGCATGAATCCCATCTGCTCCATTGGCCAGTTCTCCTGTCCCTCAGTAAGACAAATTCATGGGGAATAGGTACCTATGCCAGTACCTATTACAAACAGTGACATTATAGAACCTCCAGTTTAGACTTGGTAAGCCAATAATTGCCAGTTGCTGAGATGCCAGAACCAGAGAGGGCTATTGGGTTTCTGATACACTGGTATCTGTGACTGGTCACTGTGAGAAACAGGATGCTGGCCTAGAGGGATCGTGGGTCTGATTTGGCAGGGCAGGGCAGTGTAGGATTAATGCATAGTACCTGGGGCGAGAGATCTTCAAAGCACTGGTGAAAATCAGATCACTTCTAGTTGTTGGACTGAAGCTCTCAGCATCCCTCACCACAGGGTATGTAGGCTAGGCCTGCTGGGATTTGCAGTCCAACAATGTCTGGAGAGTTGCATGATTCCTACCCCTGCATTGTAGCATCTGTTTAGCATTTTCATTCACATGTACAGTGGACCCTCCAGATCTTCAGTCTCTGGATCTGTGATTTCCACTGACTGTGGATTGTCATGACTTATACACAAAATGATGACGATGTGAATGCAGATATGCTGAAGTGTCCACACACATGTTGCTACCATTTGATAATATGAGATATGATCATTCACATTTTTTGGCATCTGCAGGGGGTCATGGAACCAAACATCCACAGATGTGTAGGGTCCATGGTAGTTCTGAATGGTGTTTTTCCTCTAAATCAAAATCCCCAGGCTTTATTTCAGATTGAAGATTGGCCAAAGGAGATGGCTGCATGTAATCTACCCTTACTGCTTTATATTATGCATGTTTACTCCAATGTCTGGATGACTTCCTGGTTGTACCTTAAGTAGTTGTATTGCGCAAAATTCAGCAGGTAGAACTTCTTACATTATCACATTACATATCATTATCACATTACCATAATGCAAAAAGGTTCATCTGCAAGACTGCTCCCTGTCTGTTTGCAGTGCATTCAAAAGATAATTCCTATTTGGAAGGATCTGGAGAGGAACTTATAGAAGTTCCTGATACTGAGGAGATAGAAATATATTTTACTTTGTATTCTATGTTTTGGCTGCTTCAGCTAATTCTGTTACTGATGCTGGATATGACTATGTGATGGACTCCCTTTTTTCCCACAGGAAGCAGATGCTTTCTTCGGGTTCTAGCTGGGTCATCTCAGGGTCTATGGTGTTACAAGAAGTCAACATTTGTCATGCAACAGGACTCTGCATCAGCAGCTGAGAATTTGAAAGAAGCAAAATGTGGAATAGATGACTTGTACTCTTCTGAACAGAGATCTGCTGTTTTGCAGCTACTCAATTCAGCATCTGAAGAAGAACTTTCAGCTGTGAAACTAATGCGAGGAAGAAAGTCTGTTAATGTAATAAAGTACAGGGAAAAGCATGGGCCCTTTCAGGACTTACAAAGTTTACTAGATGTGCCTCTTTTTCAGTATAAAACAGCTGTTAAAGTATGCAACTTTATACTCAATCCCCTTGCAAAAGAAGAAAGGAAAGAGAGAAGAACAAACAATCTGGTGTCTGTAATGAAATATATCAAACCTGAAATAGAAAGGGACAGATTGGAGGTATTTTTTCCATTTTGGGCAGTGGGGGGATTTCTGCTTTTTTATAAATAATATTTTTCTCCATATACTGATGTGAAATCTTTGCTTGCATGCAACTTGGAATTCAGTAAGGCTTACTTCTGTTTATATATGAAAGAAACTGAACTACATGATTCTTGGCATCTGAGACTGTCAGGTGCAATGCCATGAAACAGCAGAAATTCAGACAGCTGATTTAGGCATATTAAAGGGCATGAGTGTGCCCAGGATGATACTTTTGCTATTTCAGCAGTTCTTCTCTCACCAGGTGCTAATATAACCTACTTGAAAACTGTTCTCATTTTCAGACTAGAGTTGCTGTTTAGGAGAGGGAGTTCCTTGTCAACAAACACAAAGCAAAAGCTCCCTCAGGTGTGTAGAACTAGTTACAGGCAATACACAGTTTGTTTATTTTACAGCATTTTTATGCTCCTTCTCAGCCAGACAAACTCTGGCTGCAGTTTATGTACAGTCAATAAAAACAAGACAGTCCCTGCCTGCAGGCTTACAGTCTAGGTAAATGATTAAAAGGAAAAAGGAAATTAGTTTCGGCAGAGCTAGCGGCAAGACCCTGTTGTCCACCTCTTATCATGTTGCTGGAGCCTGCTGAAATGGCTGCTTATAGTGACAACAAAAGGAGGAGCGTTCATTGAGCTCGCCTTCCAACAGGACTGGAAGACTTTTAAAAGCAAAATAAGAACTGACATATAGCAAATGGAAAGGTACCAGGATACATCTATTTCTATGTTCGGAGTACTGTGTTCAGTTCTGGGCAACTCATTTTAAGAATATAGACAAGTTGGAGCGGATTCAGAAAAGGGTAATGAGGATGATAAGAGGTATGGAGAACAAAACATATGAGGAGAGGTTGAAGGAGCTGGGCATGTTCAGCTTGGTGAAGAGAAGACTGAGAGGTGGTATGATTGTACTATTTAGATACTTCAAGGGCTGCTGCTGAGAGGGATGTGCCAGCTTGTTCTCTGTTGCCTTAGAGGGTAGAACTCAGTCAACTGGCTTTAAGTTACAGGAGGGTAGATTTTGACTGAATGTTTGAAAGAACTTTTTGATTGAATCGTTTGGCATTGGAACCAATTGCCTAAAGAGGGATAGGGTCTCCTCTCTCTGGATGTCTTGAGAGAGAGGCTGGATAGTTAGCTTCTGAGCATGCTTAACATGGAGATCCTGCACTGAGCAGAGTGGGGTTGGAGCTGATGGCCCATGGAGCCCCTTCCAACTCTGTCATTCTAAGATTCCGTGATCTAAGTACCTATGCAAGCCTGCTGAGTAAACTCATCCATCATTTTTTTTTTTTTTTGTGTGGCAGAGATTGCAGAGTGGGGGCTTTCTTATGTAGGCTCTTAAAGTTTATGCTCTGATTCACATGAAATATTTTGTTCTAAAGAATGGCGCACAGACCTAAAGCTCAAGTCCTGGATTGTGCCACTTTCAGGCCAGCATGCTGTTAGTGACACATACAAGCATAAGTCCACCTTACATCTGTGTATGCCTTTTTTCCCCTCGTTGCAGAGATTGGTATTCCCTTCTACTTTCTGCAATAACCAAAACTCCCCAGGATGCATGTTTTTGCTGTAAAAGCCCCCCTGAAAAGCCATTCTATGACTTATAGAGGCTTCTTTAATCCTCTGTGCTCTCCATCAGCCATGGAATGATTATTCAGGAGGGCTATCGCATCAAAACCATGAGTTAAGGGTGGTGAGCAGGGAGCTGTAGCTCAGTTCCACCTGCAGAACTTTTACGCTATGCTTGCAATGTAGGAGCTCAGCCTCATTGTGAAGACGTGCTCCTTAATGTTTACAAACATTTGAGACTTATCATCAGTATTCTTTGGTAAAATTGAAATAACAGGTTTGTTTTTGAGGTTTATACCCCTCATTCTAATGAGGGGGAGAGGGAGATTGATTTCTGATAGAAAAGAGTTTGCAGATAGTGATAAACCTTTCCTGTACTCCCCTTTTAGGCAGCCAACAGCATTGTATCTATTGTTTTTGGCACCCGCAAAATTGCGTGGGCTCATGTTAATAGACACCTAGCCATTCGAGACTGGCAACAGCAAGAATGCACAGTATTTATGAAAGGAACTTACATACCAGCAATGTATCTTGAAGAGGTAAGCAACATCAAATTTCAGTGCCCATTTTTTCAATGTGTTCATTGTAGGAATAGCATAGCCATGTGCTATCTATCAAGGTCTCTAAATTGTGTCCAAAACTCTAGGATTTTAGCTACATTATTTGGACATCAGACCATTTTTGTCATCTGCTGAATCAAAGTCTGAGCATCCTTACTTTGTGTGTTGGGCCTCATAGAATGGAAGTATAAACAATGTCTCAAAGCATTTTGGTAGCTGATGTGGAAGGTGCGTCTTCCTTCCTGCCAGTGATTGTATAGATCTAATTTAGTCCTGCTAGCTGGACAATCTCTGAGCAGAGTTCTGGTGATAATTCTTCTGGAGAGAGAATCAAATTTTGATAGTTCCCTCTGCAACACACCACTGCTGTGTTCTTGACTGTTCGAAAGATTCCCCAGTTCTTGAAATTTTCTGGGGACTACAGGTGGGATGAATCAGAAGTTACTGCCTTCCTTTATTCAGCTAGCAAAAAAGCTTTGCTGAGTCATAAAACCTGAAAGGACACACTTTTCCTTTTATTTGGAAGATTCTTACAATGGATCCATCCTGTTCTGTACATTGGCTTTGCTCCTGTTGCAGTGGTATCCAGAATTTCCCTATCCATGGCAAGCCAACTCCATGTTTCATGGCCATCGTGAAGGCTCAAAAGTTCCTTACAAAGTTGATTTTTTAAAAAGTAGGTATGTAGTTAGATGGGGGAAAAATCTTTAATCAAAAATGTAACTGCTGCAGGTAAAGACTGCTTTGAAAGAAAAGTGCAAATTATTTCCTAAAACATACTTTAGGATCTGTGAGGCTGTACTTTTGGATGGTTGATACTATATATTCATGATTTTTATTTCAGATTTCTTCTGTTGTGTCGAAGGTTCCAGAAGCAGATTTTTACATTTTAGAAAAAAGTGGACTCTCTGTTCTGAATGCAAGTTTGTTTCCAGTAACGTTACATCTCCGTACAGTGGAAGCTATGCTGTATGCATTGTTACACAAAACATTTGCACAGGATGGCCAGCGCAAAGTACTAAGTATGGCTCGAAGTGCTGTAGGAAAATACTTTGGACTAATGGTGGGAGATGCCCGAACTAGTGGAATCGATCTAGTAAAACAGTTCCTCTCAGAGTCTGTTACACAAGCTGAGCCCCGTGTGAGCTTTCCAAAAGACCAAGTAGTTCATTATAGAAATTTATTGTCCTCAAATAAACAAAGGCGAGATGAGGAGCTATGTGACTCACTGCTACAGGCAGTGGCTTTTTATGAGCTTCTGAATAACACTGATTAATTGTTACTCGATTTCATTAAACTTATTGATGTATATGATTTTTGGAATATATTTTTGAAGAAACGGTGCTGCAGGAGGTTGTAGTAACTGTGTAGCTGACTTTATGCAAGAACATAGCAACAGCACTGGTGGAGTTGTACTGTCTGGAAAAGTGTTAAAGAGTGGCTTTTACACTCAGTTATAAAGCACTATATGAAGTCCAAAATAAGCTAGCTACCACAACCTTCTTGAGTAAATCTCCACTCAGTGGCAAGTGATTGCTTGTTTTACTTTTACAGTTTATCACTCAATTGAATGTTCTGATTATTTCAAGGAATTAAATTATAAATGAATGCATTTAGAAGTGGGATGCTGGACAAGTTTGTGGTTTTGAGGAAGAACAGGGTGCTTACCTGTAACTGTGGTTCTTTGAGTGGTGAACTGTGAACTCACACAAACGAGTCATCTGCACTTGCACAGTGCAGTGTTTGGGACCTTCTAGAGCCTAAGACAGGCATTTTGGCGGGAACCCCGCCTCCATCCCCTGAGGCCATAAAGCCACATTCCTGCTCAAACTGCCAGTTCCTTGGCTGCCTAAGGCAACAGCCAGAGGACCAGCAGGTCAAGCAGGACACAAAGAGGGGAGGGTGGACGAGGTTGTGTGGAGGACCAAGCCAAGGTTTGTGTGACGATAACAAAGAGCAAGTATGAGGGCCTGTTCTGGGCTGCCATATCAAAGGTGCTAAGAACCTTCTCTCACAGGAGAGCTTTAAGTCATGCAGCCCTCTTGCACCTTGTTTGGGGGGTGAAAAGTTGGCAGTGGGCAAAGGATCCCATATTGTGCCCTTTCCCAAGGTAAAGGAGGCAGTTGGAATGGCCTTCCTTATCAGGGATTTTGCCACAGCATGCACTGCAGTGTTTGAAGATCGCTGCAGAGACCTGGAGAATGTCAACCAAGAAGAGGGCAGTCCATGAAGAGAAAAAGACAAAAGGCAAAAGAACAGTCCAAACCAATAACCAGAAAGAGCCAAGCCAAAATGCCTAGAGAGAATTGAAAAACCAAAAGAACAAGTTCAAGTCAAGATTATTGTGAAGGATAGATGGCTCCAACAGCGTTGTTGCTGCAGCGGAATAAAAAGAGCCAGCAGTCTGAATGGGAATGTGGCTTTATAGCCTCAAGGGATGGGGGTGGGGCTCCTGCTGAAATGCCTATCTCTAGGCTCTAGAACAATGGTTCTCAACCTGTGGTCCCCAGATGTTTTTGGACTTCAGCTCCCAGAAGCCCTAGCCTCTATGGTCAATGCTCAGGGCTTCTGGGAGCTGAAGTCCACAAACATCTGGGGACCCACAGGTTGAGAACCACTGCTCTAGAAGGTTCCGAACACCGCACTGTGCAGGCGCAGATGACCCATTTGTGTGAGTCACAGAGACCACGAAGAACATCGTTAGTAGCACCTCAGCACTACTAAAGTGTTACAATCTATAAACTGTGCAGATACTTTTCCTATGTCAAAACTATCAGAATTTCCTTTCAGAGTTTTATTACCCTTATTACTTCAGTGATTTTAAAATCAGAGGATTATTGTGTCTTGAAAGAGTTGCTGCACATGGTATAAAATAAACTAATTTAAACATTTGGAGGCCCAAGAATGTTTAAATAAAGGGTAAAATCAACTGCAGTGCTTTTGGACATGGGGCTGCATCAAACAGAGTTCTAATACAGCTATTTTTCCAACTGGGCAATGTGTAGTAGGGTTTAACAGCTACAAAACGTAGTATTCTTAGGCTTCAGTTGTGTTGGAGCACTATACTATTACAAATATAGTTATGCAAGTGGTTGCACTTTTTTAAAAACCACACAGAGCCTTCTTTCTTACTTTTGATTTTATGTTTGAGGGGTGTTTGACACAGTTAGGCAATGAGTCAGTTCAAGGCTATGGTGCTTGCCTTGTAATTGGTTGCACAACTGTGACGTACACTGGCCTGTATTTACACTGTTCTAAATGTGCATTGGATCTTGACAATCATTTCTTCCATAAGTACCGTTTTTAGTGTGGGTAAGACAGGGACACTTTCTGAATGGACCTAGGAATATAGTAAAAATGTACATATTTAGGCAGGTAACATCCTAAAATGTAAGAACAATTAATCAGAACAAAACACAGAACATGTTTTCACACCTCAAAAGTCACCATGCAAGGAGCTGCAAAAAATCCATTCAGATATTTATTATTTCACTGTGGATACAAAAACAAACTTGGCCAAGAGAAACTCAGTGAAGCAGTAGTAAAAATAAAACATAGTATAAAAATAAAAGAGACAGATTTGGTTGTAAATATTCCTACATGACCTCAAAGTACTATTAATATAAAAAGGCACTGACAAAACTGTTTCTGCTTCCTGATCATATTGATCTTTGTGCATACACATGAAGAACCCTAAAGCAGTTTGACAGTTCAAGTAATATGATAGAAGATACCAACAGAGGTGGAAATTATTGGTGGTAACAACTGGATAGTAGAATCCATTTCCTTAAAAAAAGACATTGCAGTAGATGGTCATCCCAGTAGACGTAACAACAAGCCTGATATGCTTCAAAGATTAGGCTGTATTTAGACTCATCAGGTGAAGATTTCTGCACCAAGGAAGCACCATTTGGAATGTGAAAAGCACCTTGACAGAAAATATATACAGTCTGTTTTTTAAATACTTAAAAAATTCAAAATATAAACAGGCACTTTGAATATACAGTAATGTTTCTTTACATGTACAAAGTCATTATCATGAGTTATTTTAAGGGAAGTCTGTCGCCAGACTATTCAAAATTTCTTTGGGAAGATGAATTCCTTCAAGGTAGTGAAGAAACCTGTTAGAAAAAGGAAGAAAAAAAAGGAACTTATTCTCACAAATGTACTGCAATGAAAACTATATGAAGTCATTCACTCGACTAATTCCAACCAGGATATTTAAAGAGTTTTGTGTTGTACATATATCACTCTGACACACATGAGGGATTATAAGCATATGCACATTTTCCCGGCAGTAAGGCAGACTGAACACAAAGCTATTTATTTCTGAAAAAAACATGAATAGATTTGTGCTATTCATGAAGTAAGTGGAAAGTTACCTTCTTTTTGTTTTCCCTTGTTCTTTCTGCTTCTCTGATTTGCAGATGTTGCGGAGAGTAGGCAGATATTCAATTACACTTGCCTGTCTGTTACTATAATTTAAAGGCATTCTACCAGAAAATACCGTTTTGATTAATTCTAACCTCTTCTGTGCATTATGGTGAATTCTGCAAAAAGAAAGACATTGTATCATGGTTTAACTAGTATTGCTGAAGCTTAAATTTTAAAAAGATGGGCTCAACCCCTGTACAATCAATGTCAAAGTATGTTTAACTAGTATCTAATTCAATTTCTAAAGCTAATTTCAGAAGTCTTATAAAAGCATCTAATTAAAAGCAAATATTCTGAACATTACAGCTGGGGTGAGCAACAGACATGGAGCCTAAAGCTACTTTTCAGATTGGCTGAGAGCAGTGAGGCCATATGCTTGTTCCTATCTTTTTAAAAAGTTTTTAAGTTAAAAATACATTAAAAAACAGCTATCTATAGGTAAAATAAATAATTCTTGAAATTGATTAAATTCATTAAAATTTCTCCCACTCATAAATAAAATGCTTTCATTCATATTTGATTATTCAACTGTTGTTTGTTCTTGTGTGCCTTCAATTCGTTTCTGTTGTTATCATGGGGTTTCTGGAGCTCAGAGTATGGGGTGCACTCAAGGACACCCAGTGGGTTTCCCTTGCTGAGTGGGGAACTGAAGCCTGGTCTCCAGGGCTGTAGTCCAACTCTTAAACCACTAGACCAAACAGATACTCTGTTTAATTGATACTGATATATAAATGAGCCCTCCGTGTAGTTAAGTTGGCTGAATGATATTAACTATGATGTTAAACAAAAAAAGACTAAACTGAATGTGGTATTTGTTGTCCCATCAGTGTTGTTAGTGGATGGCTGCCAACTAAAAACCACAATGTCAATTTAAAAAAAATCCTGGGAGAACTGCAAGCTACCCTTGGAAGTTGCCTCAAGCATGTGGTATGCACTGTATACATCTCTGCATTACAGGCTGGATTCAAACATGCCCTTAGGTGAACAGAAGGGCTCCTTCTTTTTGAGGGAGTAGGTAGTAGAAGCGATTTTCACCAATTCCCTCTTCTCCCTACAGCATCTCACCCCCTCTGTACTACATCACAGACTTTTCTGCCTACCCTCCAAACCCTCTAGAACAGTGGTTCTCAACCTGTGGGTCCCCAGATGTTTGTGAACTTCAGCTCCCAGAAGCCCTGAGCATTGACCATAGTGGCTGGGCCTTCTGGGAGCTGAAGTCCACGAACATCTGGGGACCCACAGGTTGAGAACCACTGCTCTAGAAGAAAGTAAAGCGGTGTGGGGATGGGGGCAAGAAAATTGCACTTTCTCTGGTTGAAATTTTACATTAGCAAAGCTCCATTCATAGGAATTCTGGACTCAACCTATTTTTTTAATGCAAGTCTAGCCAAATCCATATAAAGCACAGGTTAGCTTAGTCTGATTTAAAAATGCAAAAAGTGCATGTGGCTAAGTGTGGCTGAATCTACCTATCATCCATCTTATTGCTGTAGAAAAGTATCAGAAATTGGAACACACTATGGCAAGGTATTAGAGACTAACAGAAAGTTGACTCAGTATGTTTCTTTGTTAAGACTACTCCCTTCAGAAAGTTTAAATAGATAAATAGATTGATATATATAGACAGATATTCAAAAATCTTTCACCATCATGTCTTAGTCAGGCAATATAACCAACAAAATACAGTAGGCCCTCCATATTCATGAGGAATAGGGACACAGATCCCTTGTGAATGTCAAATAATTGCAAAGAGGGCGCCCTCCCTATAAGCGTCTGCCCGGCAGGTGCACCCACCCAGGCAGGGGCAGGGAGGCAGGGAACAGGCGATTGCCATCCCTGCACCTTCCTGCCACTCATGCAAGGCGCGCCCACACCAGTGGCGGCGGCAGGAAGAACGCAGGGAACTGACAATTGCCCTCCCTGGATCTTCTTGCACCCCATGCGCCCGCACCCGCGGTGGTGAGGGAGGCAAGAGGAGCGTGAGGAACTAGCAATCACCCTCCTTGGACCTTCTTGCCCCCCACAGATGCGCCTGCACCCACGGTGGAGAAGGAAGAAGGAGCGTGGGGAACTGGCGATTGCCCTCCCTGGAGCTTCCTGCCACCTATGCAGGGTGCACCTGTATAGGGGGCAGGGAGAATGGGAGGAGCAAGCAGCGTGGGAATTGGGGGGGAAAGTGGACACTTCACAAATAATCAAATTAGCGAAAGTGAAACTCACAAATGTGGAGGGAGAATTGTACATCAAAAACCAGACCCAGCAGTTCCAAGACCATATGTTTATGAGAATATTACTATGTTTTTAATTATTAAACTCTGCATTTTAAGAAAAATGACTTTTAATCTTGAGCCAAAATTCCATAGCTATTTCAAAGAATACATGGAGTGCCTGTGTTAACTCCATCCTCACCTACCCCATTTGTTTCAGTTCTTTAGTGGTAACATAAAGAAATATTTGCAATACTAAGCAGAGAACAAAAGTCCTTGTTCTTTTGGACACCTTTGCTTAACACTTCTTCTCTTCATGCAATATACCCCGAAAGAATGTTGACCTTACCTTGAATTAGCTGCTAGCTGGCCAAAGAATAAACTGGGTTGATCCTTTGAAATATGGAGGGGAATACCTTCAAATTCATTCTTCCCAGGAGTTCTATTAGTGCTCAACGCATTTTCCATTATTCTTGAAATACTCTTAAAGCATTTATTAAAATTTAGTGCCTCGACAGTTGCTTTTAGTTCAATAGAGCTTTGGGAGCTCCACCAGTCAGTATCCTCTACACTAAACTCATCAGAAAGACCATCTTTGATCCTTCCTTTTGTCCAAATAAATTCCTCATATTTACAAGACTGCGTTGATTCCTGAGTCCTCCAGCTGAAGCAACAGTCTAAAAGAGACATATTGTCCACAAATTCAGCTAGTGAATTTAGACACTGGAATGTAAGAGCACAGCCTTTTGCTTGTGCCGTTGTTTGATCATTCAGTGCCACTGTGCTATTGCACTGAGGTTTTTCTTCTAAGCATGAGCTAGATGTGTCAGATGGGACAGTGATTAATCCAGAATAGTTTAATTCACTCTCAAATAAATCACTATCATCCAGTATGGCTGTTTTCCTTCGGCGCTTTGTCTGCTTAGCCTTTTTCACAGAACTAGCTTTCCCCAAGCAGTCATTGTCAATAGCTCCATTATTTGAAGAACTTTTTGTAAATTTCTTACTTAAAAGATTAGGCACATGCATTGGTTCCTGAAATATATTAACAGGTAACAGTAAAATGTTTTCAAGATTGCTATAAATAAAATCTATATTCTTCCTCTGGAATTCTGTGAGCAGATCTGTCAGTTTATTCCATTCTTCTTTTGTTGTGATTTCACGCTGTAAAAATGAAATAGGAACAAAATCACTCCTTTTCTTGAATATTACAATAAGCAAGAAATAAGAAATAAATGAATTTCACAAAATAATCTTTCCTCAGACTGTCACTAGGACACCAATTTTTTTTACCAGGATATTAGCCAACTGATTAGGAGACCTGGCCAGCTATTACATTCATTCATACCAATTTGGATTCATTAGGGCAAGACAAATAGTAGACACAATCAGAAGATGTTTCAATATTGTTTTCCAGAGTACAGTCGTTCCTCCACATTTGCAGGTTTCATGGACGTGATTATTTGCAAGTTTCTCCAATCTATGTATCCCATTTCAGGCACTTATCTGGGGGAATCTTCTCTCTCAGTGATTCCAAACAGGCTGTGCAGCCCTTTTAAAAACCTGCCTATGAGCCGCCTCCTCCTCTTCCACCAGTCTCATTCTGGCTAGCTAAGGATGGACTGCAGCCCAACTTCTCAGCACCACAAACCCTCTCCCAACATCCCTCCCACACCCAAAGAAGGAGATGGGCAAGAGAGAGGAAGCAGAAGGCTACCATGCTGACTTACCCTCCTTTCCCTGACCTAGTTTGGAGCCTAGGTGCCTGCTCTCCCCACCATGCTTCAGCCCTCTTCCTATAGAAACACACACACTTTGATATTCTAGTTTTGCAGGGCTTCTGGACCCCCAACCCTAGAAAATGTTCAGGGCCAACTGTACATGAAACAGGGCTAAATCATTTGCTACTGCCTCTCTTAATACTGTGAAAGCCTTGAACAGGCTACAGTGGAAGATTCTTAAAGTCTGTGAAGAGATGGGGGTGGGTGATCCTTTTTTAAGAGTTGTTATTCCACATATAAAGCAATAGTTAAAACAAATGGGGTAGACTCAGATTCCATTTCCATTACCAGAGGAACTAAACAGGAACGGCCATGGAACACTGACTGTTCAGAGCAAAATAAAGATTCAGGTGGGAGAAGAAAGAAAATGCAGTGCCTGGAAGAGAGGCTAAAGGAAGAAAAGAACAGGTTGCTTACCTGTAACTATGGTTCTTCAAGTGGTCATCTGTGCCCTCACACACTAGGAGCTTTCGCGCATGCGTGGTAGCGTTTGGAAGATTCCAGAGATTAGTAGTTTGGCGGGAATCCCTCCCCCATGCCCATAATGAGCATGCTCAGCCTGCCGAGCAACAGTCACTCCTCAGTTCTGTAGTCCGCCAATAAGGGACCTGAAAAAGAGGGGACGGCTGGGCGGGTGTGTGTGAGGGCACAGATGACCACTTGAAGAACCACAGTTACAGGTAAGCAACCTGTTCTTCTTCGTGGTCTCTGTGCCTCACACACTAGGAGACTGTGTAGCTTATCGGTTGGATGGTGGGCCAGGTCCTAAAGAACGGAAGCCAGTACCGCACGTCCGAAATGGGCATCTCTACGGGACTGGCAGTCGCCACACGGCAGAGTTCCTGGAGGTCGACTCCTCGCAGGAGGGCTGCCAATGTCGCCACAGCTCTGGTGGAATGAGCCTGGAGCAATGCTGGCAGAGGCTTCTTGGCCAGCTCATACACCAGGTGGATAGTCTGGGTCACTCACTTTGAAAAACGTTGGGTGGATACTTTGTGGCCTCTTCGACACCTGCCACAGCACACAAAGAGGTGCGGGGTCTGTCGGAAAGACGCAGTCCTGTCCATGTAGAAGGCCAAGGCCCGACGACCATCCAGGGAGTGAAGGGATCGCTCCAAGGGTGTAGATGGGTTCAGGCAGAAGGTTGGCAAGATGATGTCTTGACTGAGATGGAAGTTAGACACCACCTTCGGCAAAAAAGAGATGTCAGGCCAAAGGACAACCGTGTCCCTATGGAACACAAGATACGGCTCGTCAGACCATAGGGCTGTCATTTCTCCCACCCGCCTGGCTGAGGTGACAGCCACCAAGAAGGTGGTTTTCATGGTGATCAGCCTGTCATCTGCGGTCGCCATGGCCTCGAAGGGTGGTCTCGTCAACTGTGATAGCACCAACGACAGCGACCACCGTGGCAGTGGTGGCGATACGGGTGGATAGAGGTGGTGCAGGCCCTTCATAAATTGCTTGATGGTAGCATCACGGAAGAGAGCTGCCAATGGGGACTATGGAGGTTGGTATGCCACGAAAGCGGCAAGGTAGACCTTCAGGGAAGGGAAGGCTAAGCTCTGCTCTCGGAGGTGTAGAAAGAAGTGGAGCACGGTAGGCAGGTTGACAGGCGATACCGGCTCCCGTCGTGCTTTGGCAAAGGCAACAAAGCGTTGCCACTTGTAATGATAGTTGCAGCGTGTCGACTCCTTCCTGGCTGCAGTCAAGACATTACCGAGAACGGGATCATCTAGGGCGATATCTGCCAGGCACAGAGGGCCAGGAACGGGAGGTCCGGGTGGAGAATGAGACCATTGGAGTGGGACAGGAGATCCAGTGTTGTCGGGAGCCTGAGGAGTTGACCGCAGGCGGCCTCAAACAGGGGGCCGAACCAGTGCTGCCTCGGCCAGTACGGGGCTACGAGGACAATGTCGGCTCGGTCCGCGAGGATCTTGGAGACCACCCGACCCAGGAAGGGGAACGGAGGGAATGCGTAGAGGAATCCCTCGTTCCACCTGAACTGGAAGTCGTTGCCGATGGAGTCACGACCCCGGCCAGCCCTCGAGTAGTACCAGCAACACTTCGTGTTCTGGCTGGTTGTGAAGAGGTCGATTGTCGGCCCCAGCGGTCTCGTATCATCCCGAATGCCTCGCTTGAGAGGGACCACTCATGGTGGCAAGAGGTGTCCCTGCTGAGGGCGTCCGCTGTGGTGTTTTCCTGCCCGGCCAGGTGCACCGCTACCGGATGGATTCGGAGCAAGACGCACCAGTTCCAGAGGTCGAGGGCTATATTGAGGAGGGTGGTTGAATGAGTCCCTCCTTCCCTGTTGACATAACAGACTGCCATTGTGTTGTCCGCCAAGATCAACACCGGAGAGCCTGTGATGAGGTGGTGAAACACCCTCAGAGCTTTCCAGATGGCAAGTAGCTCAAAGGCATTGATGTGGAGGATGGTCTCATCGACGATTCACTGGCCCCGGACTCTGAGGTTGCCGCAGTGAGCTCCCCATCCGAAAAGGGAGGCATCTGTTGTCACCTTGACATGTGGAGTCGGCTCCGGAAAGGGCATGCCTGACAGGAGATGACTGTAAGACTGCCACCATCGCAGGGAGCGCAGGGGCAGTCGAAGGAGACATCTCTGGTCGTCCAGGAGTGGGTCGAAAACTCGGACGAACCAGTGCTGAAGAGGCCACGCACGGAGCCTGGACAGGTAGGTCACGGCGGCAGTTGAGGCCATGTACCCAAGGAGCTGTTGGATTCTCCTCGCTGGTACCGTCGGGGTGCTGAGGACAGTAGACGCGGCCCGACGAAGCGTCCGTGCATGGTCCATCGGTAGGTAGGCCTTGGCCGACACCGAGTCCAGGGTTGCCCCGAAGAAGTCGAGAACTCTCGCCGGCTCAAGATGAGACTTCTTTGGGTTGACCCGGAGACCGAGATGGGTCAGAAGGGTGAGTGTCCGGTGGATGTCTTTGAAGAGTTTTTGTCTGTAGGACACTAACAGCCAGTCGTCCAAGTAAGGGTAGATGGAGATGCCTTCATCCGCAGGAACGATACCACGGGGGCCACGCATTTGGTGAAGACCCTGGGCGTGGCAGACAGTCCGAACAGTAGCACCCTGTATTGGTAACGGGCCGTCGACTGTGAACCGGAGGTATCATCTGTGCTGCGGGCAAATGGCGATGTGAAAATAAGCATCCCGAAGATTGATGGATGCGAACCAGTCCCCTCGCTGGAGGAACGGCAGGATCGACGACAGAGTGACCATCTTGAACCTCTTGGGTCGGATGTACTTGTTGACTCCTTTGAGGTCCAAGATTGGCCGTAAGGTCCCATCCTGTTTCGGTACTGTGAAGTACCAGGAGAAGAAGCCGGTGATACTGGCTGAGGGCGGGAGTCGTTCGATTGCCCCTTTTTGAAGGAGGGACTAGATCTCTTCCAGCAGGGCTGGGCTGGCCAGGGTGGAATAGCAGACGCCTCCCGGTGGTATACTTCCAAACTCTATGGCATAGCCAAGACGGATGATGGAGAGGACCCAAGAGTCCGTAGTGACGTGACGCCAGTCCGCGAGATGTCTGGCCAGGCCCGGCTGATCTTTGAAAGCTGCTGGTAGGCTGAAGGATGGCTGTGGTGGTGACCTGTGATGACGATCAAAACCGAGACTTCGTCCCGGAGGAGGACTTCTTCGAGGAGGACTATGGGTGCCTTCAAAGAGGTCTCTGCGCCGAGGACGAGGTGGACGGACGAGATGGGCCTGAGCGAGGCGACCGAGGTTGGAAGGTGGAGGATGAAGACCTGCCCCAAGAGGGCCGGGACCTGAAGCTACGCTGAGGCTGTGGGGGCTGATAGATGCCCATTTTCTTTGCCATCAGGCGTGCTTTGACGAGATGGTCCATCGCCTTGTCGGTCGTTACATGAAATAGACCTTGGCCATCAAAAGGGAAGTCCTCAATCCTCCTCCTGCTGTCCTCTTGAAGGCCTGACAACTGAAGCCACGCGTAGCGCTGCAAGGCCACAGATCCAACGAGGACTCGAGCGGCAACCTCCACGGAGTGCCTCGCAGATATAATTTGTTGGTTCGCTAGTGCCACCTTCTCGTTGAAAAACTGGAGGGCACTCAGTCGATGCTCCTCTGGAAGGCTGGAAAGGAGGGGGCCGAATCTGTCGAGGAGGTTCCTTGAATAGGCCGCAAGACACGCTTGTGTGTTAGACACCCTGGCGATCAAGGAGGCGGCAGTGTAGAATCGCCTGCCAAAAGTGTCTAGTCTGTGGCCCTCGCGATTGGGCGGTGTGGTATGCGCCCTGTTTCCACCCTTGGTCTGGGCAGACTCGACAACAATGGAGTTGGGCACTGGGTGTATAAAAAGGAAATCCACATCCTCCTTCTGTGTATGATATAGATGCTTGAGCCAATGGGGAATAGGCTGAGCAGACACCGGCTTGGCCCATGGGTGTTTCAAGGCCTCGGTCAAGGCTGGCAGGAAAGGCAGCGGTGCGGTGGATGGTGGGCAGGTGTCCACGTATTGGTAGACTCGATCCTGCACCGCCGGGTCCAGGTCCGCAACCTTGAGTCCGAGCGCCATAGCCATTCGAAGGAGGATGGTGGAGAATTGATTTACGTCCTCCGGTGCCAACTCGGGTCCTGGTTCTCCAAATGTTAACGGAGGAGACTCATAAGATGTCGCTGTGGACTCGTCCGAGTCCATCTCATAAGACTGGGAGGACTGAGACAGAGCCCTGTCAATGGACTTCTCCTTGGGTGATGGTTGGGTTGGTAGCTGCTGGTTAACCATCGGGGCTGTTGGTGTCTGCATCAACGGTATTGTGGCAGGTACCGTAGCCGCCGATAGTGTTGCCGTAGCGGCCATCGTCCGGGTTACCGAGGATGTTACAATAGGTGCCGGCATAGGCCTGGGGCGTTGTATCGCCTGCATGACGATGGTAGTCGGGACCGTCGTCTGTGGCAGAGCAGGGTCTGAGGTCTGGCGGGTGACGGTCGAAGTTACCCTTGGGGGCGGAGACACGGCCCTATAGCGAGGTGAGTGCTCCCGAGATCTCCTGTAACGCGGAGACCGGGATGCCGATCGACTCGGTGACCATCAATGCCAAGGATGATACCCTTTGCAGGATGGAGAGCGAGACTGGTGGTAAGGTGACCAGTGTCTGGCATCCTGATGGTACCTGTCTCAGTAAGATGGAGAATAACAGAGGTACGAACCAGGATACTCTCGCCAGGCATATTCTTGACTGTACCTCACTGTATGGGAGGCAGAGGTGAACGGCGAGTCGGTTGAAAGGCGAGACGTGGCTCTCTTGAAGTAGGCCTCCCAGCGGCGTGGAGATGGACGCCTCACCCGTCGTTCTGGGGAGCATGATCTATTTCTACCCAAGTCTGGCCGATGAATGGGCGAGGCCCGTTGTAGGGCAGAGACTTCCTCCGGGCGGTCCACCCTGGCAGGGTGACCAAGCGGGGTTACCACGGCTGTAAGGACGGGCAGTTCTGAGGGCAAGGCTGTAGAAACAGGCTGCTCCTCATCCGACACCTCAAGGACCTCTTGCGAGTTTGACTCTCAACTGGGTCCCCAGTGAGTTGAGTCAGAGGAAGTGTAGGGGGGCGAGTCACCTTGGGAGGTGAGCGCCGCTTCTCCTTTCTTTTCTTCTTTTTCTCCTTCTTCTTCAACACTTCCTGAGAGGCAGGACGCTTCCGCTGGGCAGCAGTAAGCAGTTTTGGCAGTTTCGCTGGCTGCAAGCCCGCAGGAGCTTCTTGAGATGTCGACGCCGCTGACGGTAACTTCGGGATCCGTGGTAGTGATGATATCAGTGTCCACGAGGACGGTACCGGGTCCGAAGCCGTCGACACCAGTGGTACGGCAGCCGCTGAAACCGCTGAAGGGGGGATCGTGGGTCACCCAAAGGTCGATTTCGACATGACCAGGATGTCTGGCTGGTCTTGCGCTCGAAGGGACTCCTCCCAACAGTGAGATTTTAGCCTCGACGAGCGGTTACGCAGTGTTTGCGTGTTAAACTCGCGACAGATAGCACAAGCCTTGACGTTGTGGGTTTCACCCAAACAAAATAGGCAATCCCGGTGTCTGTCGGTCAGGGCGACTTTACGGCCATAGGTTGAACAACTCTTAAACAAGGCTGACATATAAGAGAGTTTCAAGATGTTGAGAAGGAGGGCGGAGAGCGCGGACGGAGGAGAAGAGAAGACGAAGATGCAGAGGAGAGAAGGGGGTTCCAATTTACCAAATCCAAGTCCGTTATACGAAAAACCAAGTCAAAAATCCGAAAGAACAACCCAAGAGTCGCTACCAAACAAAGAACCTTCCATTCGCAACAGTGGACAAGAAAGAACTGAGGAGTGACCGTTGCTCGGCAGGCTCAGCATGTTCAGTACGGGCATGGGGAAGGGGTTCCCGCCAAGCTACTAAGCTCTAGAATCTTCTGAATGCTACCGCGCATGCGCGAAAGCTCCTAGTGTGTGAGGCACAGAGACCACGAAGAAGAAGATTGACAAATATAAGAAAGATTAACATTTCATTTTCTGGGTAGGTTATTTCCCACTGCACACTCAGAAGCTACTTAAAAAACATCCTCAGAGATCGAATTGAGAGCTGCCCATTAAATAAATTGACAAATCCATGATTTATCGATCTCCATTCCCACATCCCCTAGAATAAAATCACAGGTACTGGAACATATTCAGTGGACATGAAATTCCTACAAACAGCATGGGGGAACAGCATACTTGGAGGTGTTGGAATGGAATTGTGAGGACAAGGACTGTACACGTCAACATTTTGTTACCAGCTCCAGTTGCTCCCTCTTTCCAACATCCAAGCTTAGATTGTTGTTGCTTATGAAGCCAAAGTGACAACACTCACACACAAAAGAGAGAGATCAGCTGACTTGAGGGCATCCTGATTGTATAAATATTTTTTAAAAATTAGAAAAAATTCTAGGGAAGAAACAATACCAAGGATAGACACTGAACGCTTACTGACTGTTGGCAAATGGAAAACTAGGCGGGTGGAGGGGAGGCGGAGACGAGAATGAAACAGTTAGAATCCTGAATAGTGGCATCACATGTTTTATTGTGGCCCCCATTTGTTCATAAACACTGTAGGTCATTCCAGGCAAATATTCTGAACCAATTCAAAAATACCTTAAGAAATGAAAGGAGATCTTCTGAAGGCAAAATGATGTTTGTAAGGCCAAGTAAGTTCTCAACGCAGCCAGCATCACATTTTGGAATTTTCACAAGAAGGTCAGGATTCCCAGTATTGGTGGTGATTGTTCTTTTGATGCAAGGACCCTGTTCTGTGCCACTTGCTTCTTCCCCTTGCCCTAGGCACAAGAATCTCAAGTCATATGACTGATATCCTATGATAGCTGTGTAGCATTCCCCTTAATTATAGTTCTTTCTCTTTGCAAAACAGGATTTCTTAGTGGAATTTCAAATATTGTTTTTCAAATTTGACTCCTTCTTTCCTATGCTGCCCCTACTCATTGGATAATTTGCTTCTTGTGGTCCAAATTCTCTTGGTTAAAACTTCATTCTGCATTTGCCCACCCATTCTATGTTTCTTCTTTTTCCAGTTAATAAAAACCAGAACAGTATAGCAAATTCAGATGGTTGAGTGCTGACAGGATCAGAACCCAAATGGTAGCATCTGTTTACTGCAGGAGAGGGCAAAGTGCAGTCCATGAGTTTCATGCAGTTTCTTGGGGATGTTTTTGTGGCCCTCAGGGTCCAAAATATTTCTTTGGAAAAAAACTGCTCCCAAATGCCCCAAAGGAAAGTACACCTCAAGCTATCTGATGGGAGGGACCAGCAAGTATTTCTCCTCCCCCTGCCCAGGGAGCCAGAGACTGGTCTCATATTTGTGCCCATTGGCTATAATAGTTTATCTATCCCTGGCACACTGGGGAAATAGCCCTGCTGAGCCTGCCGCATTGAATAGATTAAGAAGCACTGCATTAAATTATCTAGCACTTAAAAAAGAAGACAATTTAAATTGAGTCAAAGCAATGTAAAAGTGCCAATCACAGCACATGTTCTAATTGGATAAAACCAATTAGATCCCAAAAATCTTATAAAAAGTATGTTCCGACTTGGTGTTAGGATGACACAAGTGTTGGCACCAATCCGAGGGGAAAATATTCCAGAACTGGGGCATAGCAGCAGAAAAGGCCCTCTCCCATGTCTTCCCAAAGTGTACTGCTCCCCGGAGGGCCCCTTCAATAGACTTCAGTTCTGAGGCAGGCATATAGAGAGGCACTCCCTCAAATATCAAGGTTCTAAGCCATTTAGGGCTTTAAATGTTATCACCAGCATCTTGAAATTCAAATTGGAAGCATACTGATAGCCAACACAATTACTTCAAAACTAGTATTATAGGGGTTTCAGTCAGCAATCTAGTCACTGTAGTCACTGTACTTTGCACTAACTTGTTTTCAAGTCATCTTCAAGGACAGCTCCACGCAGTGTGCATTGCAGCAGTCTAATCACCAAGGATGCCATAATATTGTAAGCTGGAATTCCTAAACTTCTTATTCAAACTAAGCAATATTTCAGGACAACTTGACATCAAATTTTTTTTACTATTATTATTTTAACTGGATCATACTCACCATGCAGTGCCATTCTTTTTTCTTTCAAATAGCCACCACCACTCTTAATCCAGAATTGTAAGTGTAGAATACTTTGCCTGATGTCACAATTATTTGAAGTTAACAAGGCAGCAAAGTCTTTCATATCTGTTCTTAGGTTCTCAGCCAAGCAGAGAACTTGGAGGTAGCTAGCAACATTTATCTAAATCAGAACAGATTAACAATGCTTCCTATGACAAATGATAACAGAAGCACAATTCTACAAGAAATAGTACCCACTAGCTCAGTTTGATAAGGCTGTCAAAGACTGGGCTCTAATTTAGCATTCTAATGTTAGAATGCTACTCATATTAGCCAAATGAAATAAATCTTCCATATGCAATGTAAATTATAAGATGGATGCTCAGAACCCTAACAGAGAAGTTGGTTGTAAATTGGAGCGCTATTGAAACAGAATTAAACAACCTAAAAAAACCTTTCATCAGTTAAAGCAAGGATTCAATAGTATTTAAACTGGTTCCTGTGAAAAAGCAAGTCATTTACTACAGTGGTTCTCATCTGGTGGTACTCATACGCCAATGAGACATAGGAGTAGTCCAACTGAGAAGGAGGATTTTGATAACAATTGCAATTTATTCTTGTATGAGAAATATACCAGCAGAATTATCTTTTCAGAAAAAATGGTCTTTTTATTTCTGTCAAGATAAGACAGAGTGATTAGTTTGTAACAAAATATGGAAGATTTAGAAGTACTAGTCTACCACACAACACTGAAATGAAGCCCGTTCTATTGATAATTCTAATACTGATCTGTAAACTTCATAAATCTAGAAGTTAAATTTTATATTCAAACCTGAAAGACTTACCAAAGAAGGTGTGCTAAAAGTGATTTCTTCAAAGCGGCCATCCAATATTGAACTAAATGATGGATCTAAACAAAAGATTCACTGGTAAGGCATTTAAAAATTGATGACTGAGACCTATTTTCCTCTCCTAGGAGAGGAATTACAACACCTGAAATTACAATGTTGCCCTTGTGATGAGTATGTTAGAAATATTCCACAACTTTTGACGGAAGCTGATGAAGTTATTGCAATAATTACTTTACATAGTATCACTGCGGTTACTTCTTGTCTTACACTGAAGACACAGTATCAAAAAGGAAACAAAACTTTGTGTCAGCTTTATTACAGTAAAAATGGAATAGCTTATAAATGGGAAAAAACATAAGTTCCACAAACAAGTGACTGGCTGGATAAAATTTTGAACACATGGTATATGTGGTAAAACATATTCAGTGAAATTCTGAGTAGGGTGTGTGAAGCTCACTTATGTAAGTAATTTTATGACATACCGGAACTCATTTGTTGACTTTTGTAAAATATATTTGCAAGAAAGTATAGATATGTATTTCAGAATATTATTAAGGAAATGGACAATTATTGGTCAGTTCTTTTAAATACTTGTAAGGGTACATTATGTGTAAATTACATATGACTGTGTATATAATTATCTTTCCAAATGATAATTTTTTAAAACAACAACAAGAAATATAATCTTTGTTTAAGCTGTAAGTACAAGCTGCCACTGGAAAAAAGGAAGGGAAGATGGGAACGAAAGGAAGATAAACCAATCTGCAGTTTTATACCTAAATACCTGCTGAATAGGAAAACAGCTTCTAGAACTGTTCTAAAAACTTTTGCACAGGTTTTAGTGGAAGAACTCAGCCAATGCACCACTGGTAGCAAGTTGTTAAACACTGGGAAGAAAGAAAATAAAGGAAGAAATTGAGATAAGGTGCAGGCCGACTTGTGACATGGGCAGTAGAGGAACGGAAAGGGAGAAAAAGAGAAAGACAGCAGAATGGATGAGGCTGCAGGAAGAACCAAGTCCAAAATGCTGCGTTTAAAAGAAAACACCATAATTTGTTTCCTCAGTGAGCAGTATTGAGAAGTAGACAGACGATTTCTCAAGAATTAAAAGGGGTATGTAGTCCTCCACTCCTTTAGAAGACTGCAGCCTCCTGAAATAACTTTGAGCTTTTAAGAAGCTGGGGAAGACACACAACTGCATTTCATGTGTAGTTTCAAGTTCCAAACAGAAAGGTTTTCATCAAAGCAACTATGAATAATAGGGATGTCTGCTGTTTTTAGACCTGCAGTGCAGTACACTGATAAGCTTTTGTATGGAACCCAGTTACTACAGGTTATTAAAAAGGAAACAAGGTGGGGAAGAAGAAGGAATCTAGTAGCACCCTTTAGACTTGTCTTTTTTGGTGACATTTTAATGTGTCTAATAAAGGCAATACTGAACTCTGACTTTTGATTTGATTCATGGATCACACAGCTACAGTTCTTTCTCACAGAAGCTCTGTTTCTTTTCCAATATTTCTCTCTTCCCATGACCTATGATCCTACTCTAAGTCCAAATTAATATGTGAGAAAACATCCTTTAAATTAATAATGTAACAAGTGCTGGTCAAGACACAAAGAGAAAAAGATGAAACAAATACAATCAGAAAGAATGATGATCTATTAGGGAAAAAAAACACAAGCAAGTGAGGAATTCGGGTGGGGTACTTTACAAACAAAGATTGTCTAAAATGCACATTCACTAACTTATAAATGAGGCTATAAATCAATTACAGTAAAGAACTGAAAGAAGGAGTAGCTAAATTATACACTTCCTGAAATATCCTTTTGAATATATGTTTTTCAAATGGGAGTTCAATACAATTTTTAAGATATTCCACAAAATATTCAGGTATTTTGAAATAATACTCACCATTAGTAGTAAGAATGACAGGCCTCTTGGTAGTCATCATGATTGTCTTTATTGCATTTAGAAATCCAACATCTTCATCAAATATTATATCAACCTATGAGAAGTGAAAAGTAGTACAGTCTCATCTTTCCTTTCTGTTTTGCAAATTAACTAACAACTAGCAACATAAGCCCTTCTGATGTTTGAGGTTACAATATTTTTAAGTTAATATTAACATTAATGGTAATATAAAAATAACAGGATGTGTGCTGTTCCAGATCAAACCACACCATAAAGAACAATGATTGTTATTATTATTTTCATTGCTACTACTACTGTCCTGGCTTTTTCCCAGCTTGGGACTCTAAGCAGCTTATAACAGTTAAAACTGACACAGGTAGAAGTTAACAGTGTACAAAGGTTAAAAAGCAATTAAACCATCATAAAGTAAAACAAAACAGCAAATAAAAAATTATTTAGAGGCCAGACAGCACAATTATACCTGTTTACAAATCTGCCTTACACATATGAAGAACTTTGAACAGACATATTTTTCAGTTCACTTAGCTAGGTTTTGAAAGCACTGAAAAGGTATCTTTCTTGTTCCCAAATGTATTGAAAACCAAAGGAGCTCTCACCTATTTATAAACCGATTTAAAAAGAGGTGATCTCACCTATTTACAAACTGATTTTAAAAATGTATGTGCCACTGGTGATCTTCCAGTGGTGTTTATGAACTTTTATGGCAGTATACAAATGAAAGAGAGCAAGCAGACAAAATACTGAAAGTTGAACAAGAAAGACCTCAGTGACATTGGTTTTGTATGTTCAAAAGCAATGATGTGTTCTGGATGAAAGCAGAAAGTCTACAACCTCAGCTTCTATTGAACACATATAGCTAATTGGTAATCTGCTTTGCTCTGGCTTCAGTTCAGCAGAGATATGACAAATAAGAACAGGTTGCTTATCTGTAACTGTGGTTCTTTGAGTGGTCATCTGTGCCCTCATACACTGGGAGTTTTCGCGCATGCATGGTAGCGTTCAGAAGATTCTAGAGCTTAGCAGCTTGGCAGGAACCCCTCCCCCATGCCTGTACTGAGCATGCTCAACCCGCCAAGCCAATGGTCTCTCCTCAGTTCTAGAGACCGCCAATAAGGGACCTGAAAAGAGGGGACGGCTGGGTGTGTGTGTGTGAGGGCACAGATGACCACTTGAAGAACCACAGCTACAGGTAAGCAACCTGTTCTTCTTCTTTGTGGTCTCTGTGCCTCACACACTGGGAGATTTTTTAGCTTATCAGATGGACGGTGGGTCAGATCCTAGAGAACGGAAGACAACACCACATGTCCAAAACGGGCATCTCTCCTGGACTGGCAGTCCAGTCTGTAGTGGCACACGAAGGTCGAGGGTTGAGACCAGGCCGCCGCACGACACAGTTCCTGCAGATACACTCCTCGAAGGAGAGCTGCTGAGGAAGCCACAGCTCTGGTGGAATGAGCATGCAGCAAAGCTAGTGGAGGCTCCCTGGCCAGTTCATACACCAACAGAATGGTCTGGGCCACCCATTTGGAGAACCTCTGGGTGACACCTTGTGGCCTTTCTGACACCCACCGTAGCATACGAACAGGTGGGGTGTTTGACGGAAGGACGCAGTACGGTGTGTGTAAAAGGCCAGGGCCCAATGAACATCAAGGGAGTGGAGGTACCTCTCCAAAGGTGTAGTCGGGTCCAGATAAAAGGTAGGTAGGATAATGTCCTGGCTGAGGTGGAAGTGGGACACCACCTTGAGCAAGAAGGAGATGTCTGGCCGAAGGACTACTTTGTCTCTATGGAAGACGAGAAAAGGCTCATCTGATCAAAGTGCTGTCAGCTCACTCACCTGCCTGGCTGAAGTGACAGCTACCAGGAAAGCAGTCTTGGTGGTCAGGAGCCTGTCATCAGCAGTCGTCATGGGCTCGAAGGGTGGTTGCACCAACTGGGATAGTACCAAGGACAGCGACCAAAGCGGTAGCGGAGGCGACACTGGTGGATAAAGGTGCTGCAGGCCCTTCGTAAACTGTTTGAAGGTAGCATCCCTGACGAGAGCCGCCAAGGAGGATCCTCGTGGCTGGTGGGCCACGATAGAGGCGAGGTAGACCTTCAACGAAGGGAAGGCGAGCCCTTGTTGCCGAAGGTGGAGCAAAAAATGCAACATGGTGGGTAGGGCGACAGGCAATATCGGCTCACGACGGGCTTCTGTGAAGACGATGAACCGTTGCTACTTATAACAGTAGTTATGGCACGTCAACTTCTTCTTGGCTGCGGTGAGGACATCCTGGATGGTTGGATCCTCTAAGGTGTTATTCTCCACACATGGAGAGCCAGGAGGGGCAGGTCTGGGTGGAGAATGAGACCGTCAGAGTGCGACAGGAGATCTGATGCTGTCAGTAACCTGAGGAGTCGACCGTGAGCAGCGTCGAACAGGACTGAACCAGTGCTGCCTCGGCCAATATGGGGCTACAAGAACGACATCGGCCCAGTCTGCGAGGATCTTGGCGACCACTCGACCCAGGAGAGGAAACGGCAGGAACGCGTAGAGGAGCCCGTCAGTCCACTCGAACTGGAAAGTGTCGCCAAGAGAACCCCGGCCCAGGCCGGCTCTCGAGCAGTAACCGGGGACACTTCTTTTTCAGGCTGCTGGCAAAGAGATCGATTGTCAGTTCGCCCCACCAGTCTAGTATCGTCTGGAACACTGCATCGGAGAGGGACCACTCGTGATTGCATGAGGTGTCCCTGCTGAGGGCATCTGCCGTGGTGTTTTCTTGGCCCGCCAGATGCACCGCGACTGGGTAGACTCGGAGCGGCACGCACCAGTTCCAAAGCTGAAGAGCTATAATTAGGAGGGTGGTTGATCGGGTCCCTCCCTGTCTGTTGACATAACGGCCGTCATGTTGTCGGACAGCATCTGTATCGTGCGGCTGACGACCAAGTTGTGGAATGCCCTCAGAGCTTTCCAGATGGCGAGGAGCTCGAGGGCGCTGATGTGCAAGTGGGTCTCCTCATTGATCCAGCGCCCTTGCACTCTGAGATTGCCGCAGCATGCTCCCTATCCGAAGAGGGAGGCATCCGCCATTACTGTGATCCAAGGAGTCGGTTCTCGGAACGGCATCCCTGACAACAGATGATGGTAGGATAGCCACCAGAGAAGGGAGCGATGCACCTGTCGAGGAATCCACAGGAGGCATCTCTGGTTGTTCAGGAGCAGGTCGAAGGTCCTGACAAACCAGTGCTGGAGTGGGCGGGCATGGAGGCGAGAGAGATAAGTGACCGATGTGGTTGAGGCCATGTACCCGAGAAGCTGCTGGATCCTTCTCGCCAATATCACTGGGGCATCAAGAGCGGTAGATACGGCCCGACGGAGAGTGCGTGCCCACTCCATAGGCAAATATGCCCTTGCAGATACTGAGGCCAAGGTTGCTCCGATGAAATCGAGGACCCTCGCCGGCTCGAGGTGCGACTTCTTCGGGTTGACCCAGAGGCCAAGGCGGGACAAAAGAGAGAGAGAGTACAATGAATGTTTCTCTTTAGCTTTTGCCTGCAGGACGTCACCAACAGCTAGTCGTCCAAATAAGGGTATATCATAACGCCCTTTGTCCGCAGGTACAACACCACAGGGGCCGTGCACTTGGTGAAGACGCTGGGCGCTGTGGAGAATCTGAACAGTAGCACCCTGTACTGGTAGCAGGTACTGTCAACCGCGAACCTTAGGTATCGTCTGTGCTGCGGGCGAATGGCGATGTGAAAACAGGCGTCTCGTAGACTGACAGAGGCGAACCATCATTGAAGGAAGGGCAGGATCAAAGATGGAGTGACCATCTTGAACCTCTTGGGGTGGATGTAAGAGTTTACCCCTCTGAGGTCCAGGATTGGCTGCAGCGTACCGTCCTATTCCGGTACCGTGAAGTACCGAGAGAAGAAGCTGGTGGTACTGGCTGAGGACAGAAGTTCTTCAATGACCCTTTTGTGCCGGAGGGACTGGATCTCTTCTAGCAGAATCCAGCTGGCCGGGATGGAGTAGTAGACGCCTCGCGGTGTTATATCTTGAAATTCTATGGCGTAACCAAGATGGACGATGGAAAGAACCCAAGAGTCCGTGGTGATGTGACGCCATTTGGCAAGATGTCGGGCCAAGGTCGACTGGTCTACGAACACGGCAGGCAGACTGAAGAGAGGCTGTGGTGGTGACCCGCGAAGGCTGTCAAAACAGGGACTTCGTACCAGACGAAGCCTTCTTCAAGAAGGATCAGCGCCCTCAAAGAGGTCTCCGTGTAGAGGACAAGGTTGACGGCCGAGAAAGGGCCGAGTGTGGCAAGCGAGGCTGGTATGCTGATGACGAAGATCGGCACCAGGATGAGTGGGAGCCAAAGCTCCGGCGGGGCTGGGTTGGCTGGTGGATCCCCATTTTCTTCGCTGTGAGACGAGCTTTGACTAAATGATCCATTGCTTCGTCAGTGGTGGCATGGAACAAACCCTGGCCATCAAAGGGAAGGTCCTCAATTCGTTTTTGGCTGTCCTCTTGTAGGCCTGCACATCTCAGCCATGTGAAGTGTTGGAGCGCAACCGAGCCTACCATCACTCAAGCCACCACCTCCGTCAAGTGTCTAGACGACAGGATCTGTTGGTTGGCGAGTGCTACCGACTCATTAAAGAATTGCATAGCACTTGCCCGGTGATCCTCAGGGAGGTGTGCCAAGAGAGGGTAGAACCTGTCGAGGAGTTTCCTCTGGTAGGCGGCGAGGCAGGCTTGCATGTTGGATACCCTGGCAATGAGCGACAAGGAGGAGTAGAATCGCCTGCCAAAGGTATCCAAACGGCAGCCCTCTCGATCTGGCGGGGTGGTGTGTGGTCTCCTACCATCCTTAGTCTGGGAGGACTCGACAACGATCGAGTTTGGCACTGGATGACTAAACAAGTACTCAACATCCTTCCCTTGCGTCTGGTAGAGGTGCTCCAGGCGATACGTGCTGTGCTGTGCTGATGCTGGCTGACCCCAAGGATGTTTTATGACCTCCTGCAGCGCTGGTAAAAATGGCAACAGTGCTGTAGATGGCGGACGGGTGTCAATGTAAGAGAACATTGGGTCTTGGACAGATGGTGCCGGGTCTGAGACATCCAGCCCGAGTGCCATTGCCATCTGGAGGAGGATGTCAGAGAACTGTTTTATGTCTTCTGGTGCCGAATCCGGTGCGGGATCTTCGAAGGCTAAGGGTGGAGATTCGTGAGAACCTGGTGTTGACTCCCCTGACTCCGATTCCGTCTCATACAACTGGGACGATCTGGACGGAGACCTTTCTGCCGACGGCTGCTGAGGTGGCAATGACATAGTCATCGTTGGCGTGGTTACCATCGTCGACACTGCGGTCGGTAGCGGTGGAGCAGCCAGAGGTTGAGATACCGCAGCTGCGACAATTGGTAGCACCGCAGGCACTGGATGTTGAATTGCCTGGGTGGAAATCAGAGCGGGAGCCGAGGTCTGCACCGGGGGCCTCCAAAACTAAACGAGACACAGTCGCAGTAACTCTCGGAGATGGTGACACAGCCTGGTAACGTGGAGAGCATTCCTGGGACCTCCCATAGTATGGGGACCTCGAGGGCGAGCATGAAGGCGAACGTCGATATCTCGCATGGTACCGGCCACAGGATGGAGATCGCGACTGGCAATACGGCGACCAGTGCCTCACGTCTGGGTGGTACCAATCCCTATATGCTGGAGAATAGGAATGGTACGAGCCCGGATGTTCACACCAGAGATGTTCCCGGCCGTATTTCACAATATGAGAAGCAGATGAGAAGGGTGAGTCTATCGGGGGCCGAGACAAGGCCCGCTCTGGATGGAAGTCCAGAGTGTAGATCAGTGCCTCTCTCGGCGTTCCGGGGAGTGAGACTCACTTCTCCCAGGAGCGACCCGATGGCAAGACGAGGCCCGAGGTGTAGTCGGAATGGTCTCTGGGTGGTCCATCCCCTCTGGGTGACCGGGCGGAGCTACCATGGCAGAGTGTACAGGCGGGCTTGAAGGCGCAGCCGAGCCAGCAGTCTGGTCCTCGTCAGACACCTCGAAGATTTCTGGCAGTTCCATCTCCCCAACAACATCCTCAGGTTGTTGGGTTTGAGGAGGTGTTGGAGGACAGGTCCCCTTAGAGGGCGAACCCCGCTTCTCCTTCTTTTCTCTCTCTCCTTCGACGCATCATGAGGAGGCTGCTTGTGTTGACCGGCAGTGAGCGGCCTGGAGCGAGCCCGCAGGAGCCTCTTTGGAAGTTGACACGCCCGACGAGATCTTCAGTATGCGCGACAAGGCCGATATTGGAGGCCGAGAAGACGGTACCGAGCCCGGTACCGGTGGCGGTACGGCAGCCACCAGCACCAACGAGGGCGTGGCCGCAGGTTGTGCCGATAGAGAAGGGCGAGAAGACATGATGGATTCTCCAGCCGCTTGTTCCCTTGCCCGTAGAGACTCCTCCCAACAATGGGATTTTAGGCAGGATGATCTATTCTGCAGTCTGGGCAGTGAAGTCTCGACAAATAGGGCAGGCCTTCACGTTATGGGTCTCCCCAAGGCAGAAGAGACTCTCATTGTGTCCGTCAGACGGAGAGACCTTATGACCACAGGTGACACAAGTCTTGAAGAGAGCAGACATAGAAAAATAGAAGAAGAGGGGAATGGAAGTCCAAGGGGGAGAACTCACAGAGAGGAGCAGTGAAGAAGATTGAAGATCGAAGAAGATCGAAAAGGAGTGGTTTGAAGAAGACCGGAAAAAACAAATAACCAAGTCCGAAGTCCAAAATCCACAAGCCAGAGTCAAAAAACTGAACTCCAAATACCAAGAAACAATCCGAAACACAAGCCAAAAGATGCTGCAAAGCAAGAACCTTCTGTTCGCTAAGGCAGACGAAAAAGAACTGAGTTGAGACCGTTGGCTTGGCGGGCTGAGCATGCTCAGTACGGGCATGAGGGAGGGGTTCCCGCCAAGCTGCTTAGCTCTAGAATCTTCCAAATGCTACTGCGCATGCGCGAAAACTCCCAGTGTGTGAGGCACAGAGACTACGAAGAAGAACATGTTTAAAATTCATGTGAGGGAATAAGCAGCTTTATTTTGGATAAAGTACTAGTGGAGGGCTGTTAGGGGCCACTACAGAGCGCTGAAGAATGTGTATATTTAGTAATGCTACAAAGTTAGGCTGGCAAGAAAAAAAATGGTATAGCAGAACTCTATCAAGAGTTGTTCATGGAGGTGGCACAGCTGACCAATTTGGGACCTCATTCTTTGGTAGGATATTCCAGTTGACAGGTTTGGCATTTATGCAAAAGTTGGATACAATGCATCCCCAGTACCTGTAAGTGCAGCCCTTGAAACCCCTCAGACCACAATTTTTTTTTTTAAAAAAATTCTAGCCACCAAAACTACCCAAATGGGCAACAGTTTGCTTCTCCTAACAACATCAAGCCCCCAAATCTCCCCCCATTTCCAATTAAAAAAAATGCCCAAAAATCAGCGAAAATGGCACCAAGAAGTGGCACTGTGTACTTTTGAGTATGCAGATGGGCCTGCACAGTGTTGGGTGAAAATGGCTTCTGCCTCCTGCACAGTTATCCACCCTGACCTATATGCCTTACCTCTTCAAAGAGAATAAGTGAAGTTGCATACTTTTTACTTGATTCTTCTTCTTTGATTTCCCTTTTTATTGATTTTATCTGTGTATTTCCTCCAGGTAAGGCTTCCTTATTTTCTGCATGAGCAATAAATACAGTGTAACTTACATTAGTAGAAAAAATGCTTCAGATCACCATTTTGGATATATAGTTTTACAATGATTTGTTAATATCTAAGAAAAACTAAAATGTTTTGTGGAATGGAATGCACTTTACTGTAGCACAAATTGTTTATTCTAAATTGTAGGTATGCATCAACATGGGGAGGACATTGAAAACTATAAGATCAGGAGTAAATTAAATAAAATGCAATTACTTTAAAGCTTAATGATGCATATTCTCAAATCTGGGTTAGGGATAACACAAACATCCTGGGTATGTGTTAGTAAGCTAGTAGGCTAATCAACACACACCTAAAAGGTCTATGACTAATCTGCTTAGGTTCTTGATATTTCCTAATAATTACACATTTTGGGGAACCCTTCCCAATATGACACAAACTTTTAAGTATTTGAAAGTGTCATTGGAGATCTAGTACAATCCCTTACTCAGATGTTTTAAGATCTTTCATTTTCAGTTTCTAGAAATTAACACTTTATCTCATCAGCTGCAGCAGTAATCAGACATGTTACCATGGCTGTTGAAAAGGACTACTTGCATATACCTCATGGTACCTCTACAGACTCCTACAAGACTAACAAGAGACAGAGCCCACTGTGTGTAGCTTCCACAATGCTGTTCCAATGCAAGGCTAAACCATGGAGGCTGTACATGAGGCCTCAGAAGAACAAGTTGCTTACCTATAACTGTGGTTCTTCGAGTGGTCATCTATGCCCTCGTACATTAGGAGCTTTCGCGCTTGCGCGGTAGCGTTCGGAAGATTCTAGAGCTCGTTAGCTTGGCGGGAACCCCTCCCCCATGCCAGTGCTGAGCATGCTCAGCCCGCTGAGCAACGGTCACTCCTCAGTTCTGGTCCACCGAGTAGAATGGGACCTGAAAAGAGGGGAAGGATGGGCGGGCATGTATGAGGGCACAGATGATCACTCGAAGAACTACAGTTACAGATAAGCAACCTGTTCTTCTTCTCGTGGTCTCTGTGCCTCATACATTAGGAGACTGTGTAGCTTACCGGTAGGATGGTGGGTCAGGTTCTACAGAACAGAAGCCAGTACAGCACATCCAAATCGAGCATCTCTCCGGGACCAGCAGTCCAGCCTGTAGTGGCGCACGAAGGTCGATGGCTGGGACCGGGTCTCCACACGGCAAAGTTCCTGCAGGTCGACTCCTTGCAGGAGGGCTGCAGATGTCGCCACGGCTCGGATGGAATGAGCCCGAGGAAGGTCTGGCAGAGGGTCCTTGGCAAGCTCGTACGCCAGGTGGATAGTCTGGGCCACCCACTTGGAAAAGTGCTGGGTGGACACCTTGGAGCCTCTTCGGCGCCTGCCATAGCACACAAAAAGGTGCGGTGTTTGTCTATAAGAGGCAGTCCTGTCCTTATAGAATGCCAGGGCCCGACGAACATCCAAGGAGTGGAGGGAACATTCCAGAGGCGTAGCCGAGTCCAGGTAGAACGTGGGCAGGATGATGTCCTGGCTCAGATGAAAACTGGACACCACCTTCAGCAAGAAGGAGATGTCAGGCCAAAGGACCACCTTTTCTCTATGGAAGACTAGGTACAGGTCGTCACAACGTAGTGCTGTCAGCTCTCCCGCCCGCCTGGCAGAGGTGACAGCCACTAGGAAAGCAGTCTTCATGGCAAGCAGCCTGTCATCTGCTGTCGCCATCGGCTCGAAGGGCGGCCTCGTCAGCTGCGACAGCCCCAGCGATAGTGACCACGGCGGTAGTGGCGGCGATACCGGCGGGTAGAGGTGCTATAGGCCCTTCAGGAATTGTTTAACGGTACCGTCTCTGAAGAGAGCCGCCGATGGAGATTGTGGCGGTTGATACGCCATGATAGCGGCGAGGTACACCTTCAGCGACGGGAAGGCCAGGCCCTGCTGTCGAAGGTGCAAGAGAAAGTGAAGCACGGTACGCAGGTTCACTGGCGATACCGGCTCTCGACGTTCCTCAGCGAAGGGAATGCAGCGCCGCCACTTGTAGTGGTAGTTCCGGCAAGTCGATTCCTTCCTGGCCGCAGTCAAGATGTTCCCGATGACAGGGTCGTCTAGGGTGATATCCTCCAGGCATGGAGTGCCAAGAGTGGCAGGTCCGGGTGAAGCACAAGACCGCTGGAGTGGGAGAGTAGGTCTGGTACTGTCGGGAACTGGAGGATCTGTCTCTGGGTGGCCTCGAACAGGGGCCCGAACCAGTGCTGCCTCGGCCAGTATGGTGCCACAAGAATCACGTCCGCTCAATCCGCGAGGATCTTCGCTATCACACAGCCCAGGAGGGGGAACAGAGGGAAGGCGTAGAGAAGTCCCTCGTCCCACCGAAACTGGAACATGTCGCCGATGGAGTGGCGATCGCAGCCGGCCCTTGAACAGTACCAACGACACTTTGTGTTCTGGCTGGTTGCGAAGAGGTCGACGATCGGCTTGCCCCATCGGTCTTGAACCATCTGGAAGGCCTTGGCGGAGAGGGACCACTCGTGGTGGGATGAGGTGTCCCTGCTGAGGGCGTCTGCTGTGGTGTTCTCCTGCCCGGCCAGGTGAACTGCCATCGGATGTATCTGGAGCAAAACGCATCAGTCCCAGAGGTCGAGGGCGATGTTGAGGAGAGTGGTGGAGTGAGTCCCTCCTTGCCTGTTCACATAGCAGACCGCCATCGTGTTGTCGGTGAGGATCAACACCGTGCGGCCCGCAACGAGGTGACGAAATGTCCGCAGAGCTTTGGAGATGGCCAGCAGCTCGAGAGCGTTGATGTGGAGGGCAATCTCGTCTCCGCTCCACCAACCGAGGACTCTGAGGTCGTCAGAGTGTGCTCCCCAGCTGAAGAGCGAGTCATCCGTCGTCACCGTGACCGATGGACTGGAGTTCCAGAATGGCATGCCTGACAGGAGGTGGCTGTAGGACTGCCACCACAGGAGGGATTGGCGCACCTGTTGAGGCAGCTGGTAGTGGCGAGACTGGTTGTCCCAGAAAGGATCGAAGGCCCTGATGAACGAGTGCTGCACCAACCGCGCGCACAGCCTGGACAGGTAGGTTACGGCGGTCGTTGAGGCCATGTAGCCAAGGAGCTGCTATACAGTCCTGGCTGATACCGTCGGAGCGTGGAAGGCAGCAGACGCTGCCCAACAAAGTGTCCGCGCCCTCTCCATCGGTAAGTAGGCCCTAACCGATACTGCATCTAGAGTCGCCCCGATGAAGTCGAGAATCCTCGTTGGCTCGAGGTGGGACTTCTTCGGATTGACCCTGAGCCCGAGTCGAGTGAGAAGGGTCAGAGTCCAGTGAATGTCTTAATATAGTTTCCGTTGGCAGGACGCCACCAATAGCCAATCGTCCAGGTAGAGGTAGACAGAGACACCTTTCGTCCACAAGAAGGACACTACGGGGACCATGCACTTGGTGAAGACCCGCGGTGCCGTCAAGAGGCCAACCGGCAGCACTCAGTACTGGTAACAAGTGCCGTCGACTGTGAACCGCAGGTACTGTCTGTGCTGCGGGCAGATGGAGATGTGGAAGTAGGTGTCTTTAAGGTTGATGGACACAAACCTGTCCCCTCGCCAGAGGAAGGACAGGATCGAGGGCAGCGTGACCATCTTGAACCAATTGGAGTGGATGTAGTCGTTCACCCCTCGGAGGTCTAGGATGGGCCGCAGGGATCTGTCCGCCTTCGGTACTGTGAAGTAGCCGGTGGTCTTGGCTGAAGGCGGAAGAGCCTCGATCGCTCCCTTTTGTAGCAGGGACTGGATCTCTTCCAGCAGTACCGAGCTGGCCGGGGTGGAGTAGTAGACACCCCACGGTGGAATATCCTGGAACTCTATGGCGTATCCTAGGCGGATGATGGTAAGCACCCAGGAGTCCGCAGTGATTTTCCACCACTGGGCGAGGTGTCTGGCCGGGCTCAGTTGGTGTCGAAGGTCTGCTGGGAGGGTGAAAGTTGGCATCTGTGGTGTCCTGCTGAAGCCATCAAAATCGTGACTTCGTCCCAAACGAAGACTTCTTTCAGGATGATGATGAGTGTCGTAGCGGAAGCCTTTGTGGGGCGGACGAGGTCGACAGCCGAGACATGGTAGATCGTGGAGACCGCGGCTGGTATGCAGAAGAAGAGGAGGACCTTCTCCACAATGACCTGGGGGCAAAGCTGCGGCGGGACTGGGCTGGCTGGTTTATGCCCATCTTCTTCACGGTCAGACGGGCCTTAACGAGGTGGTCCATGGCCTCTGTCTGAAGTGTGGAAGAGCCCCTGGCTGTCGAACGGAAGATCTTCAATCTGTCGACAGCTGTCCTCCTGTAGCCCAGATGACCGGAGCCAAGCATGTCGTCGGAGGGCCATGGAACTGACCATCACCCTCGAGGTAGCCTCCACGGCGCGCCTTGAGGAGGCAATCTGCTGGTTCGTGACCGTGACGGCCTCGCCAAAGAGCTGCATGGCGGCGGTGCGGGACTCCTCTGGCAGTTCAGCAAGGAGAGGGGTGAGTCAGTCCAGGATATTATGATGGTATGTCGCGAGGCATGCCATCGTATTCAGGGTCCTGGCCACCAGGGAAGACGCTGAGTAAAAGTGCCTTCCAAAGGCATCGAGCTTCTGGCCTTTGCGATCCGGCGGGGTGGTATGCGCTCAATTGCCTCCCTTTGTCTGGGCCGACTCGACCACGATCGAATTAGGTACAGGGTGGATAAAGAGGAACTCCGCATTCTCTCTTTGCATCCTGTACAAGTGCTCCAGCCTGTGTGGTATTGGCTGCGCTGACACCGGTTTCGCCCATGGCTGCTTCATTGCCTCGACCAGCGTTGGCAGGAAAGGCAGTGGTGCTGTCGATGCTGAGCGGGTCTCGAGGTATTGAAATTCCGGGTCCTGAGCCGCTGGAGCCGGCTCTGTCACCTTCAGTCTGAGGGCCATGGCCATGCAGAGGAGGATTGCAGAGAACTGCTTCACGTCCTCCGGTGCCGACTCCAGACCGGGTTCCCCAAAGGCCAGTGAAGGCGACTCGTGTGACGGAGTCGACTCCGCAGAGTTCGAGTCGGACTCAGAGGACGGAGTCAGAGACCTCTCCTCTGCTCTCTCCTGCGATGGTTTGCGTGCCGGCCGTGCAGGTGCAGGTCACCGTCGGAGCTGTGGGCTGCACCGGTATTGGGGTGGGAGCCGTGGCTGGTATCGGCGTCACCTGCAGGGGCACCACCAAGGGCCGAGGGCGGTGGGCAAGCTGTGTCGTCACCATCGCTTGGGCCACGGTGGTCTGTGGCGCTGAATGAGTCGCAGTCGCGGACGTCCTTGGAGGCGGTGAGACTGCCCTATAACGGGGCGAGGGCTCCTGGGACCTCCAATGACATGGTGAGTCAGAGCGGCGCGGTGACTGGCTGGGCATCCTTTCATAATAGGAGTGATGGGCCTCCCTTGAAGGCGAATGAGACCAGTGTTGTGGTGACCAGTACTGAACGTCGGGATGGTACCGGTCCCTGTACGACGGGAATATGAATAATATGATCCCACCAGCTTGTGCCAAGGGTGCTCCTGGCCGTACCTACTGAGGTAGGAGGCAGGGGAGTATGTGGTCTCCCTGGAGTAGGCCCTCTCCAGGCGCATCTCCCGGTGCCGTGGGGATGGAGGCCTGGCTCTCACATCAGGAGAGCGGGACGCACCTCATCCAGAGGCTGGCCCATGGGCGGGCAAGGGTCGGTGTCTGACCGCAGCCTTCTCCCGGCGAGGTAACCTCAGCCGTGAGCTTGAGCGGCTCTGAGGGCAGGGCCTCCATGGCCTGCTCCTCGTCGGACACCTCGAGGACCTGTTTCTCCTCCAGGAGCTCTTCAGGTTCCTCAGCAGGCTGGGTGGGCGGAGGTGTAGGAAGGCGAATCTCCCTTTGGGGAGAGTGTCTCTTCTCCTTTCTCTTCTTCTTCTTTTCTCACTCCTTCCCAGCATCCTGAGTGGGAGGGCGCTTCTTCTGGGCTGGTGTCAGCGGCTTCGAGAAGGATGAGGAGGCCTGCGAGCCCACAGGGTCCTCACGCGCCGGAGGAGCCGAGATCCTGGGGATCCTCGGGAGCCTCATGTTCGGTACCGAGCCTGGTACTGATGAGGTGGAATGTGCGGCAGCCGCCGCCGCTGCCAAAGAAGAAGTTGTCGGGCGTGCCAATTTTTCGGCCATGGTACTGTGGGCCTCGGGCTTTCGGACACGCAAAGATTCCTCCCATCAGTGAGACTTCAGTCTCGCGGAGCAGTTGAGGAGGGTTTGATGGGTAAATTGGTGACAGACCGGGCAGGCCTGAACGTTGTGCCCCTCGCCCAAACAAAAAAGGCACTCACTGTGTTTGTCCGAGAGGGCGACCTTCCTTCCACAGGAGGCGCAACTCTTGAACAGGGCCAACATAAAACAACAACAAGGAAGTCCGAAATCTGAAAACCGTAGTAAAGCCAGAAATGGGTCAAACCAGTCGATAAACACCAAAAGCCACGTCGAAATCCGAGAGGAGTAGTCAAAAAACCCGAAAAGCCAAGAATCAAGTAGGAAAGCACAAGCCAGCGAGAGAACCTTCTGTTCGCAACGGCGGACAAGAAAGAACTGAGGAGCGACCGTTGCTCGGCGGGCTGAGCGTGCGCAGTACCACCATGGGGGAGGGGTTCCCGCCAAGATAACAAGCTCTAGAACCTTCCGAACGCTACCGCGCAGGCGCGAAAGCTCCTAATGTATGAGGCACAGAGACCACGAAGAAGAATCACTTGTAAAATAACAAACTTTTGTGAGTCCCTTTTTAGAAGTGGAAGTAGAAAAGGGCAACACTGAAATAAGGCAGTGGTTTCTACATGTATAGTCAAGAATGTTTCCTAAGAAAGCGAAATTTTAAAAAACAAACTTTTTGGGCTGTTTTTTGAACAGTAGCTGGAGTTCTCTGAGTGGTCATCTGTGAACTCATAAATATGGATCATCCTGCATCTATGCAAAGATCTTCAGAAATGTCTAGAGATACGCTTTGGTCATAACCCTGCCCCCTCATCTACATACATATAAACTGTGCATTCCCGCCAAAACCCAGTTTCAAGGCTGTCATCAGGAGGCCTGGAGAAACAGATGATATGAAGAGGGGAGGTGGGTGAGTTGCTCCAAGTTCACAGATGACCACTCTAAGATCAACAGGTACAAGTAGGCAACTTCTTTCTTTTTCTGCATGGTTTGTGACTCACACATATGGGGTAATAGTAAGCTCAACTTGCAGAGGATGGTGGGTTATGTCATGACTAATGACAGAACTGCCCTACCAAAAGATGCATCAGCTCAGGACCAAGCATCCAGTCTGTAATGAGACAAGAACACAGATGGTTGTGACCATGTAGCTGTGCAGCACAGTTCTGGAAAAGCAATCCCTCCGAGATATGCTGATAAAGTGGCCACTGCCTAAGTCGAGTGAGCTTTCAATCACTGTGGAGGACTTTTCCCAGCAAGAAAACAGGCAAAGTGGATAGCATTCTCCACCCCAAGGGGGAGACACTGAAACAAAATCTCCTCCCCTTTCTTTCATGCGTCAAAGACAATGAACAGACAAAGGAGATTTCCAAAATGGCTGTGTCCGAGAAACGTAGAACAGGAATGCCTGTCTAATGTTTAGGGTATGAAGGGCATGCTCAAGATCCGAAGAGAGGTATTGCATGAAAGTGGGAAGCACCAGCAGCTGATTAAGATGGAAAGGGGAAGCAACCTCAGGGAGGAAAGAGATATCCAGGGAGAGGACCACAAGGCAGTAAAGCAGAGGTGGTGGCGACAGGGAAAATTATCTTCAGGAGAGCAGGTGAAGGTCATGATGCCATGGTTTCAAAGGGATGTGCCATAAGCTTAGTGAGGACCCATGACTACTACTACCATGTAGGTAGTAGTTCTCAGTTAGGTGTATGAAGGTATATGCAACCCTTTCTATTGGGTACACTGACCAAGATGGTGCATCTGGAGGCTTAGTGAGCAGAGATGGCCACAAGACAGACCTTCAGAGAAGAATAAAAGAGAACTTTAGCTCACAGAGACAGAAACTGAAGCACATGTTTCAATGAGAAGTTGTCTGAAGCAACACCCTTGGTTTACAGAAAGGACAGAAAAGAGGCCAACTTAGACGCACAGGAATGCTTCACTGACAGCTTGCAAGACACAATCTGTGTGATGTCATTCAAAAGGCTGATGTGAGTAAAGTAGAGAGGTGGTTAGTCTGAGGTTGGCCACATCTGGGCGCTGTATTTTGCTGTGCCACATGGAGCAGAGCACTCTGGAAAGTGGCAGAAGTTGCTGTCAGACAGCTTTAGAAGTCTGGAGAACTATGGCTGACACAGCAACCACAAGATGATGACAATAACATCTGCAGTCTTCTTCAGTCTTTGCGATGACCCTCGTGAAAGGAAAAGAAGGAAAGTTGAACAGCAGAGGTCTGTTCCATGAGAAAAGAAATACATCTCCTAGAGAGCCCAAGCTTTGGAGGTCCCTACTGTACAGAATTGAGCACACTGGGTATTTGTGTTTGTTGGGGATGCCAATTCTACTTCAGGTTTCGCCAGTGATGATGCTGGAGAAGAGCTGAAGACAAAGTCCTCAGTGAAGATTTTGTCAATGCCTGGGAGATGCACTGCCAAGAGGAATATGCTCCTGCATACCAAGTCCAGATCTAGAGGGTAAGCTGAAGGAGGGTACAGGAATGTATGCCTCCTTGCTTGTTGAGGTAGAAAGCTACTGTCATTTGTCTGTAGCCACTTGAATGGTCCTATGTTGAAACAGTCTCTGAAATGTGCAAAGGACAGCAAACAGTTCAAGGACACTGATATGACACAACTTCTCTATGTCGAACCAGTGACCTATAAAAATTAAGTCTAGGGCACAGGCACCCCAACCTGTCATGGATGCATCTGTGATGAGGTCCAGAGCTGGCACAGGGTAGTCTCCAAAGACTGAAGAGGTGAGGATACAATATACAATATACATATGGTTGAGGCTCTTAAGTAGAATATCCCAATGGAACCAAGTCTTCGGGAGTGACGACTGGTATCGGGCCCTCCTCCTCCTTCTGTTTCGCCAACACCAAAGGCGAAGAACATTTTTCTTTCTGCAGCTGTTTCTCTAGAGACTCATAGGGATTAAGCAAAATGCCTCCAGCTTTTTGAGCCCTGGAAGGGGACATCTCTGGGTGCCAGGGTTGATGGCACCAATTTGTCCCCAAAGAGGCTTGAACAGGGGATGAAGGAGTCCCTAAAGAGTTCACTAAAGGCTTGAATTGGTGCACCCTGGCCATAGATGGCGTGAGCAAACAGCAATGAAAGCCATATGAAGAAGCTTATTATTCTGGATGGCAAGGGGCACAGTTTGGAGGTCTCCTCCTCACTGAAGAGTTTTAAAACAGGAAGATCTGTCATGCCTTGCTTACCACATAAAGGTCTGTAATACTGACAGAGAAGACAATATGAGCAACCGTTAGAATAAGGGATCTTTGCTCTACAGCCTAAATACTTCTTGAAGAAAATCTTTAGGGCTGAAAGCCCCCAGAGAAAGGAAAAGAACTGACAAATGTGGAAATGTTGAGACTTCCTAATCAATCTACTGCAGTGGCAGATGAAAAGAACCTGGGCTTTGACAGTTGGTTTATATGTATGCAAGTGAGGGGGCAGGATTACCACAAAATATAGCTTAGAAGCTTCTGAAGATCTCTGAGCATGCGCAGAATGACCCATATGTGTGAGTCACAGGAACTACAAAGAACAACTATGCTTATTTACATCCAGGACCAACGATGTTGAGGGGATCAGGTTAAAAAAAAGACAAGACAAGACAAGAAAATACCAGGGGATGGGGGATTGGATTTGTCACCATGAGCACTTGGCACAGCTCAATGTTTCTTCAGCTAGCAAGGCAAGCAGAATGTGCAACCTTTCCCAGCAATTACAAGTAAGGCTGCAGCAGATGAAGGGTCGTTTTACTTTGTTTGATCCTCTGGATTTCATTTCTTTAAGAATACATTATGACCCCTGTCTTCATCTCTAAAGGATAACCACACAGATCGGATGTTAAAACCTACCTTTGTTGTTTCCTTGCGCTTTTTCTTCTTTATTCTGAGGCTTGGAAGAAATTTTGAAATAGTTTGCTAGTGTTTTGGGAGCTAAACCTTGTTTAAGTCCAACTTTTCTGGGTGAAACTGAAAGTTTTCTTGGAGACCACTCTTTTCTGGGAGAACTTTTTTCTGAAATATACATTTTTATTTTAGCTTGTAAGATTACAAAAAGAAAATTATCCTATTACAATATTTGTTGTTGTGTACCTTCAAGTCATTTCCAACTTATGATGACCCTAAGGCAAACCTATCCACGGTGTTTTCTGGGGCTGAGAGTGTGTGATGTGCCCAAGATCACCAAGTGGGTTTCCATGGGTGGGCAGGGAATCAAACCCTGGTCTTCAGGATCGTAATCCAAAGCTCAAACCACTTTGATAATGCAGTTTCCAACCGGTTCTAAGAAACTAGTCTTTACAATCTTAGTAATCATTTGCCTGAAGAAATGAGAATGAGCAGATGCTCCTCTAGAATGGCTTTAGGCAAGGGAAAAGCAGTCTCAAGGAATTACTGAGGATGGCTGCATGACTCCTTTGTCCCTGGGACATATTAAAAGTTCCAGCAACACACCTCAGCTCTCTAGATGCACACACACTAGATGTTCACACCACCATAATTTATCACCATAATCTCTGAAGTACTATTTATAGACACAAACAAGTTAGTTTTAGGTTCTCCTACTTACAGAGCCTTGCTCAGGTGCTCTGTCTCCTCTGTGCCTCCAAACAGCATGTAAAACCTCAAGTACTCATCTGGCCAAGTGGTACTGGAAGTGATGCTTCATAGAGCTTTCCACCACTGCCATCACTACTATCGCTCAGGTGTGAAGAGGCAAAGGCAAGCCCTGACACGGAATACCTGGAAAGGAAGCAGCCTCATCTCCTTGGCACAGTGCTGACAGGCACTATCATAAGGAAAACCAGAGACAAGACTGATTCTTTCAGTATTGTTCCTTACTTACTGCCCAGCAACTGTGGTTTGGAAAACAAGGGGTGGAATGGAATGCCTACTGTACTCCCTTCTGACAAGCGAGGATGGAAAATCAAGGCATGTACTAAGAACATATAGTGCTTTTTCTGCTGCCAATAGGGCAACTGGTTTTAACAACTCTACAGGAAAAGCATACAAAAATTATTACTCACTTGGCGATTTACTGGTACTATAGGTGTTAAAGAAAGATGGCTTATGAGCATGTACACCCTTTTTGTCCACCTGATGAGACTGAGTAGCTTCCTTCAAATGAGAGAGAATTTGCCTTCCGTTGCGCTGGCAAGATGCATTAACTTCAAATATCTGTAGGAACATTACAAAAATTGGATTTATTGATACCAAAATTACTTGCAAACTCACATTTATTAGATAAATATAGTAGTTACCCTCTACAAACCTTGAAACCAAGCTCCTGTGCACAAGCATAAACTGCTGCAGTTTTGCCAATGCCTGGGGGACCGGTAAGTAGCATAGTATTGCACAGCACAGTCTCATCCTCACTGTCCGATTTGTCATCTTGGAAATCCGCACTGTCTGAGGATTCTATTAGGTTGTTTCAAAATAAACATATCAGAGGTGAAATCAAGGAGAATGTGAACACCTAGCAATTTTTCCATACAGCTGCTGGCTTTATCATGTTTTTTTTTTATTCATTTGGATATTTATATCCTTTCTATCATAAAACCAGTATCAAAGTGGTTTACAAATTGTAAAAATCTAATTTTATTTTATTTATGAACAATCTTACTTTATTCTAAAATCTATGCTCACTTTTCAACCCTCACTGGGCTATCAAATTAAAACTCAAATCACTTAATATTATTTTGAAACCAGTGTATTTTACAAATTAGGACTGAATTCCGAGGTACCTTGTTGACTGTAACTCTCTTCTTCTTTTTGACTTCTGTTTTCCTCCCAATCAACTCTTCTTTTCCATTCACAAAGCCATCTGAAAATGAAGACACAATACTATTTTGTTGAACTTGTTTGTGTGTGCACTTGCATATAAACATATACTTGTACAATGGTATATTGCAGCTTGCATATAAACATATACAAGTCTACTGACTACAAGAAATTTAAACACGCAACTGAATATGTGGAAGACATCTTCCTTTCTTCTCTCTCTCTCTTTCTTTTCATCCCACCTTTCCCAAGATGGGACTCAAGGCAGCTTACGCATTAAAGGATAATAATTAAAAACATCCAAAAAGTCAACTTTAAAATCAAATTAAACTATTAGAATTGTATTCTAACAATACAATTTAAAAGCAAAATAGCACACCAATTTTGTTAAAAACCATCAATTCTAAAAACTTGTCCGAATATAAAAGTTTTTGCCTGCTGACAGCAAAAGGGTCTATTTTGGCCTCCCTAGGGGAGAAGCTCCAAAGTCTATTGGCAGCCATTGATATGGGAAAGATACTTCATGTCTCAAAAAGAAAACAAAATTATGGCTATTTAACTGATGAACATTCAGCTGTATCAAACTCTTAACCAAATCTAAGTGTTTGGAAGATAGCCTTCTACCCATGCACTTCTTGTCAGTATGAACTATGGTACGGTGTTGCAACATTAACTAGACATAGGGCTTGAAAGCTAGAATAGATTATCATATAAATCTGGAGAACATGCAATTGTTGCAACAATAATTTGTTGTTTTTTTTAAGGAAAAGAAATTCAATTATTTCCAACCTGTGCAGCTTTTTAATGGCTACAGTGTTGCCTATAAGTTCACTGGAGCTCTGTGGCTGGTACTTTTCTGTCCAGAGGATGTCTTCATGTGTGAAATCTGTAAGCATGAACACAGAAACTACCCATTTTAATAACAACCCAATGCATATAAGCAAAATAATTTAGATTTATTAGCACAGTTTTGAAGGATATATTTAGGCCAAGTAAAAGTCTGATCTGCACTAAGAAAAGAGTGAGATCAGTTTTGATCAAAATTTATAAGGAAAATTTGTGGTGATTTAGTATATAATGGAATATTGCAAAATATCCAGTATACAGATGTCTTGCTAATCCATTTTGATATCCTCCATCACTTCAGCTGCAGCAATTTGGAGGCTTTCATTTCCAATTTCAATTAGAGTTTAGTCGAGTGGTTCCCATACTTGGGTTCCTGGATCTTGTGAACTGCCAGCACTTCCCATGTTGGCTGAGGATCCCGGGAACTGCAATCTAACAATGTCTGTGGATTCAGATTTGAGCACCACTGATTTGGTGCGCTGTCCTTACCTATGCTAAACTGTGATTAATGTAAACTATAGTTTATTTAAATAGGACAGCTTCATAATCTAGTTTGTAGTTGGCTTTTTTTTAAAAAACAAACTTATATAGTACTATTAAGATTAATCTGTTAGATTTATATGAAAGGACAAGGCTCAGTTAATGCAAGGTGGAAGCCAAAGCCTTCAAACTTCATTTCAAAGCACTGCCAGAGGAGGAGAAAATGCTTAAATCTAAGGCTCACTGCATCTTATTGTTGTCATTCTGAATTATGTTACAGCCAAGCACAGCCAAAGGAGGAGTACTCCACTCTGTAATTACATTATGTTTTTCTAATCTTTAGTTTGTTGCCTTTCTTCAGTACAAAAATTATAGTATATTTTATACTTCAGCTTTAGGCATAGTCACTTTAGACACACTGAATTTTCAAACAAAACTAGAAGTTTAGATTCTCACTATACTGAGCTGCTTACGAATAACGTGAGTTCTTGAATATTAGATTTCCCGTTTTGACAAAAACTGTTTTGATCTTTGGATCTAAGCAACTGTGACATTATCCAGAATTTTTAGTATATACAATGTATTCATCCCACTTAAGTCTTATTGATGACTTTTCCTGTAAATTAACAGAATTTTCCAGACTATCAACATTATGCAACTTCATTACAATCCACATAAAAATGTCAACAGGGATACTCCCAGACCACAGGACTATGTTATATCTAGTTAATGGGACTATTTCTTCATCTAGTTAGGTATGAACTGCTTTCATAAAACAACAATTGTACATAACATTTTCTAGATTACAGATAACATGCAATTACCAGAATCAGGACTAATTTCTGGTCCAAATCCAGAGATTTCTACTGTCAGAATTTCAGATTCTTCTGTCCCAAGTGTATCTACTATGTGGATGATATTTTCCATGCCAGCCTGCTTTACACTTGATACTTTGGAAACTTTATTTGGCAGGTCAGTCTCTGTTTTTCCCATCAGTTTCCTTCTTTTGGATTTGTGATCTTCAGTTTTTCGTTTTCTTTTCACTTCTCTCCAATTGTCAGCTTTTCTACTTGTCTCAGAACTTAGAGCATCACATTTGTTTACTAGTCAGAGAAAAATAAAATATGCAATGTCATGCCAAAATCCTAGCACTTCTTTGTTACTATTAATAATAGTGAAATGCAGGATTTAATTACAAGAGTTAAGATGCACAGTATTCCATGCAGTGTTATACATGTACATGTGAATTTTTTCCTCAACCCTGCCAGTTCCCAGTATTCCCAAGCAGTGCTTTTCAAAGGTCAAGGAACCTTCTGGAGTAGCAGCCCATAAGAGAATTTACTTCCAAGAAATTAAAAACAGAACTCCAGGCACGATTGTGTGCCTGCAGAAACACACTGAATGTCTGGATCCAAGTTTAAGGAATTTTAAGCCAGTTACCGTGCATGTTTTCTTCAGAATAAGTTTTACTGAACACAAAGGTCTTCTGAATAAATACCCACAGGACTGCACTGCTAAAATTTACCACCTACTTATATAATTATGCTTTAACCTTACATGTACTGCTAACCTTGCTTATTATTTTCAGGAGCAGTTTGTTTTTTCATGATTAAATTAAAAAAATGTTTCACAGGAAAATGTATGTTGAAAGACTGAATCTCCTCCAACAAACAGTTCTTTTGTGCATCAGACAAAGTCGGTCGCCACCCAGATAACTGCAAATAGGGGAAAAAAAGCATGGATAATAAGAATTTCTGTAAGAAAAAAAGTTTAGCAGTAAATAACACACATAGGAAATCTAATGGGAATCATACAATGTCAAAACATAATTTATGTAGGTGGAAATCATATTGCAATAAAAACTGATAGCGAAAAAGTATTCATTTGCTAGATAATAAGCAAATAAGCCAACATTTTAAGAGATTTCTGACTTACTATTTGTAAGAAACTATGTTAGCATAGTGCTCCTTATAATGTTGGTCCCTGGATTAGTGCTAGACCCCTAGCTATTGGCTGCTGGTCCCTGCTAAGTTTCCCGGAAAGAAAGAAATAATTGAGATCAAATGGGCACAAATATGGAGCTGTCCCCTGGCACACTGGAAGAAAATAATTGTCAGTCCTCTATTAGATATACCAAGAAGCACTGGTCTAGTGAGTGCTATAAGATCATTCCTGCTTCACTCCTCCCCCGCAACAGAACGGGCTTCAGCAACTTGGAATATACCAGAAATAAAAATGTGTAGCCATAGCTCTGTGAACCAGAACTTGAGTTTGGATGCAACACTAAGCCTTTTTCTTGCTGTTGAATTACTCTTTACTGAAACCACTCCCTCTGATGAGGGGAGGCAAACTTGTGTCCCAACATGCTTCTCGAGAATTCTGGTTTAACATTGTTAACAAATGAGAATACGTATATTGAAAGTCATAATGACAATAACAATGTGCAAAGTACTAACCACAGCAGTTGGGGAATCAGTGCAGTGAGACTGTGTATCTAAAGCTGAAAATTCACCAAGAGATAAAGTAAGTTTTGCAGTATCAGTTACATCTGAATCTACTTCTCTTAAAGTAGTTAAGAGAGGGCATGAAGGTGATGCCAATCTCCACATCAAATATCCTACAAAAGAATAAAAACATTACCGGTAGTTAAAATGAGTTTTAGGAAGATACCTTGTACAGTTTTACAGAAGAATTAAATGATATGAAACTATTTATCGGCTTGCAAAAAGTTTTTTGTAATTAGTCAGGCTGCGTATAAAGAATGTTGGCAAAATACTGTAAAAAAGGAAGCATCTACTCATGGGATATACTTACATAACAGAACCTATTAGGTGGTACCTGTTACCTAATGAGTGTTGATCCTCCAATCCTGGTATAAAATTCCTGCATTGTCAGTACTGTGCAATTTCTTTCATGCTGTCTTTAAAAAGCCTACTATTTTTTTAAAAATGGTTCATTTTTATTTCTAGACTGTTCTTATGCAAACTGCCTTTAACACATGATCTCTTAGAGCTCTCCTACACTGCCAATCAATTTAATGATATATACAATGCCACAAGAGCATAAAAATTAGTCCTATCACCCAACACTTTCTAAAAGAAAAAAAGAAAGAAAGAAAATGCTTACACTATTAAATCCTGTAGGTGAATGAAAGCATGCAGAGGAAGGAATAGGTTAAAGTCTATTTTGGCCCCTTAACACCTTCCATACAAAAAAAGTGGCACGTTTTCTTGGGTCTATGTATTCCCTCAATTCTCTCCAACAAGAACAATCACGTTCTAAGCCAGGGTTTCCCAACTAGGGTTTGGCAACAGATCATGACTGAAAAAACAAGAAAATAATAATTTTATGGGGTGGGGTCCCCTGAGACCTGGAAATTATTTCAAGGGTTCTGCCAGAGTAAAAATGTTGAAAAAGGCTGCTCTAAGCCAAGGAACGTTATTAACTATAGTAGCCAAATCCAATGTAGTGCTGACTGAGTAAAAAGGTCAGCTAACATATTTATGCAGAATCTTGATCTGGGGGTGAAGGAGGTGTCTACTAAAAAAGCATCTTTTAAGACATTTATAATAGAAGCATGTTCTACCTTAAGCACATGTCAAATAAAACTTTCCTCCCAACAGATCACCCTTTTCCTCTCTTAGTTTTCTCTCTCTCTTACACTAAAGTCCCAGTTGGAACATAAGGTTCCTTGCTATACCATCCAGGATGGAAAGCTTCTTGTGCAAAGAGTTTTATGTGTCTCCTTGCACAAGCTTGAAAACATACAACTGTTTGTGGAACAGAAGTTTAACAAGTATATTGGCATAGTTGCATCCCGGACACTATTTAGTGATATCCAAGATTCCTTCAAAGTCTGAAGCATCAAAAAGCATCTGTTTTGCTTACAAAGCAGAAAAAATGACAATGAACTTCCATTTAAGGCAGAGGTTGTAAGAATTTCAGAAGGTCAATACTCACCATCCTTCTGCTGTACATGAACAACCGTCTGAAAAGAAGAATTCACTGAGATATAGGCTTCTAGTGCTGCTGCTTTCTTTGCAATTTGCCTTTTTAAAGATTCTGGCAAACCACTCATTAAAAATTCACGTTTTGCTCTGAACTGCTTATCATCTTGAGAATTTTCAGAACCATCTGCACTAATGTAAATGACAACCAGAAGTATGTTTCAGTACAGTATGGTTATACATTACTTTCAACAATGTTTTTCAGGTTCATTCAGGAGAATGGTGTGGTTTCGTAGAAGGTTACCATGTTTCTTGGTGAGGACATCAGTACACTTTTTGGAAGACTGCTTGTCCTTAAGTATTGATTTCTGCCTGTAATATTTGGCCACAGTGTAACATCAGTGGCATGCTAAGAGTCTGCTCTCATTTGTGCAGGGGCAACTATGAGACTAAACAGACCTGAGGCCACAAGAACTGTGTGCTTGTGAGACAGAATTTTCTGCATTATGCAATTTTTTTCAGTAAAAAAGTCAATGTGGAAAGGTTTCTCTGAAGAAAAAAAATGTGAGAACCATTGCCATAATGCAGTAACATAAAATTCCTATTGTTTAAGCAATATTAGTGTCTGGAGTTGCAGATGAAAATTGTTTTTCAAAAGGTACACTTTCTCAATATTTATTAAGTGTTACATGAACATAGAAAAATAATCCCTGTAGATAATTTCTTTCTTTTGAAACAGATACATACTTGCGTATACCCACACATATATAGCTGGTCCAGTCTAAAATATTCCACTTAATTTGAGACTACAAATAATCATTTTAAAATACTGGCAATTACCACTTAATCAACATCAGTACAAATAATTTAAAGAGTGATCTTAAAGTCCCATTATGCTGATAGCCTCTATGCAGGGCTAACAATCATGGAATATATTCACAATTTCATTTATGCTCAAATAGAAAGAAGAATGTCAGTGCAGCTCAACAGCCAGATCAAGTGGTGCAAGAACTGGCAACTATCAGTTCCAGCATGCCTGTCATTCTGCCTGGTGCTCATCATCCTACCCAGCCTTGCCTTCTCCACATGTGCTTGGTTGACCAGTAACAATATTTAAGGGGTATTCAGAAACAGAATCTTGCACGCTTTACTTTGTGCAGTACAAGTGCTTGGCTTATTGCACCAAAATGTCTTTTCACAAAGTTTCCATTTTTATGTTAATAATATTTCTGTTCTAGTACTACCATGCCTTTCTTCCAAAGAGTGCTTCCTTGTCCTATTTTCTTTTTCACAATTACTGTGTAACCACAGTAAGGCCAGGTTCATCCAGTGAGCTTTGTGGCTTGAGCATGGGCTTGAACCTAGCTTTCCCCACTCAAACACTCCAACTACTGACCACACTGGCCATGCCTCCATAGAACTAGTATAAGCAAGACAGCTACCTGTATTGTCATGATCTATATTATGTGGGCGATGTTGCATTGTATGGCTGTGACATGATTGCTGGCAAGATACAGCAGGCAACAAGGATTTCCCACTTACTTCAACATACTACTTTTATTTTCAACACTTCTTTTCCAGTTTGCACTGCCACAGGGAATAGGAATGATATCTAAGTGGCCACAGGATCCCAAATGAGCTCCCCTCAACTATGCTCCCACCTTCGGGTGTATGTGCTGATGAGAGTTCTTCAGGCACAAAGGTTTTCCTGTTGATACCGATTCCCTCCACAGGTTCCCTCTATGCAGCACATGACAACTGAGGAGTGACCCTAGTGGGCAAACTTTGTAGATTGGATTGCAGTATGAGAGTGGAGCAGCAATCACACAACAGCAAATTCCAAATCTATTTTCAGTGTATAACGAGAAATTTAGTAATTACCATAAATATTTCATTTCCTCATTGTTCTATAATGACTTACCTGCTTTCATCTAATATAGCAATTGCTTCATCTGTAGGCTTCTTGATTTTTTTCGTTACAAAGGGAGGCAATTTTTCTTTCCCTTTAAACACAACATATTTCTGGATTAGCAATGAATTATGCAGACATCACCACAGCATAACTGTGTTACACTATGAAATAGCAGAAGAAATAAATACACACTCAGTTAGTCACACAAAACCTTAACCTTTTGGATTCTTAACAATTAATTTTTTGAAGTATACAATTTCATTCCTTTCATAGTGCATTTACAGTAGGTTTTCCTTTAATTAAACATATGTCGCATGATTCAAGATTGCACATATAGGACAAAAAAAAATGGAAACTTGGATTTACTTCTATCAGAAAAAAAAAAACAGCACAAGGAAAGACTTCATTAGAATCCTTCCCCAAGGAGATTTTGGAAAATATAGACACAAGAGTTCTGGTAATTGATTCTCAATGTCTAATGTGTTCCTAAAAACCTACTATGTCAGTCAGGACAGTGGGTTCATAGGTGATTAAACATATTGCATATTTTCTCCTGTTAACTTGGAACTCTGTCCCCATAACAAGAGAAATGCTTATAAAAACTGTCAGAACAAGACAAAATTGAAACTAGAAACTTACAAGTAGTTACTAAACAGGTACAACCATCTGTGAATTTTGTGCTCAGTCATGAAAATTCTGTATGTCTATTCTGTATGGCTTCTTTTTTTAAAAAAAAATCCGTGCCAAAACAAGAGATAGAAATAAAAACACAAACATTTAATGAGACTTTCTTATGATACCAATCTCAAGATTAAATTGTTGGCTTTGAAACACATTCCCCTCTATTCATGTCCATTTGGCCACAGAAAGGAGCTATGAACATTTCTCTTGTTCATTCAGTGGAAGAAACAAAAATTGGAATAATGAGGGTACTTAATACACTGTAACTAGGTAAAATTATATACCATTTGATTTCTTTGTTATCTTCATATTTCCAGTTTTCTTCCCCAATATATCATTCAAGTTTTGACATTTCTTTTGTTTGTCCACACTTCCCTCAATAGAAGTGACAATGCTTGTGCGTGAATCCAGAGGAATCACTGAATCCTGAACAGAATAAAGAAATACTTTATTACTCTCAAAAATAGTTGTAGACTTTTGACACTAGTAAAAACATTTAATCATCTACTTCCTAGCACCAGCATACAAACATTTCTCTCTTAACAGACTTTTTTCTCAAGCAGATTTGTGAAAGAGATATTGTAATCACTTGCAATTTCTTACAAATTATTATAGTTTTATACTCTGATGCAGTTTCAGTATATGTATGAAGCACTGTCTGGAAGAAGCATTTATTATTCATTCCCTGTTGAACAAATACTAATCCCCATGACCTCAGTGCAGTCATAGAAGTTTTCCCAAAAAGAACATTAATGAGAAAACAGATGTTTACTCGTATCTCTGTGAATATATTAGAGACCAGCACACACATTTGGACTGCACTGCAATGACCCTTTTCTGGGGGGGGATGCTATTAAATTATAAACAAACATTCTTTTTTTTCATGCAAACATCTTCCAGTATTACATTCAGCTGAAACTGATCCTCTCTATAGAATGAGTATGTATATTCAGAGTATCTGGAACGTGAGCAAAATTCCTGATCACTCATAAATTCTTTTGGCACTCTTGAACAAGCAAGTGTTCTCATCCTCAGCTTCCTATGTGGAAGAAATTAATAGTAACCTACTAGCCTAGATTCATAGGCACGTACAACACAGATAAAAGCTGGGCTGAGTACTAAACTGCTACAGAAATAGTTAGTAATAGCATAATCCTTCGTAGAAATTCTATTTTATTTTTACTGAAAATTTCAATAATCATTGTAACAAAATTTTTGCTTAGCCTTGATTCAGAACTCTTCAAATTCAGAATCCAAGGAAATTTTACATATTATTTTATAGCAAATAGTCAAATAAGTAAATGCTAACAACTCCAAATTATAAGGATGTTTGAGAACATTAAAATGGGATATCCATGTCCACTGGTATATATCTGAAAAATGATAGGTGTCTACTTGCTGGCCTTTATAAAATAAAATTAATATGAGATTGGAAGCCTTTACCCAAGAATATTGACATTCACCATTTTTTCAATAACTCACTGTAACATTTATCATAAATCTGTTTAACAGTCTGACATTACAAGATAGAAGACAACTTAACACATGTATTTGTTTATGCAAATCAGTCACAAGAGCAAAAAGAATGATTCCGCACAGAGGCTGGATTTTATTAACTTACTTCCACATTTTGCGACCGTTTCCTATCAGCAATAGCCTGTTGTCTAGATGAACGCCTCAAAGGTGTATGCAATGTATCTTCAATAGTCCTGGTTTTTCTGTGATGCTGTAGAACCTTTGCTTTCTCAACTAATCTCTTTGCTTTGGAGATGTTGTTAGAGGTGGTGTTCACCTAGCATAAAATTAAAAGGAATCACTCATTGGCCATAAACACTACAAACACAAACCGTTACTTAGCAGAAGTGACTTTTGCTTGCAGTGGTGGTCCTTTTTGATTTTCTAGTTTCTCCTAGCTGGTGTAGCTGCCCCGCAAAATTGATCCTGAGAGGTGGGAGACTGTCTGGAACTGTATGGGTTATGACAAAGGCAGTTACAACATGCAAGAATGGACAAGAAGTGAGGCATCCTACCCTATGTGAAGAGAGTGCTTTCTGCCCAAGCAAGCCGCCTTTGGATCTGAAACACTGCTGGAAGTTGCAGTTGAACAATATTTGGAGGTCTGTGCAATTCCGATCCAGACACCATGGGCAAATTCACATGATATAAGCCAGAAAACCAAGGAATTTTGCTCCATAGTTCAGACATTTTATATAAATGTGGGCAACAACCTCCCCTTTGTTTTTTAATTTCCCAACAAGCCAGCAAAAGAAACCAAGGTTTAGTATACAAATCAGGGTTCCTAGTTTGTCAGGTCATACAGATTTGCCTTATATTTTAACCTATAAATCTAGGTAAATCTTGAAATGAGAAAATGTGGAAAAAAACTTAACTACGATTTCCCCCCCTTAATTAGAGAAATACTGTACATCACAGATTCTAAAAACACTCTGGTAGCTCACCTGTCAAGACTTTTTAGACAATACTCTCTATTCAATATCTCTAAGTGCAGAAAGATCAAAAGGGCTACATTTTTGTTTTTACACATCCCATTTATTTGTGTAAACATAACACTTCAATAAGTGATCCTGCAGTTATTTCAAAGCTGAATGTGGACTGTGAGTTCATGAAGATGTCAGTTCTCAATTCTAGCGTTCTATGCGGTGTGCAGTAAAGAAGGTGGAAAGATGGCACACATGAACATTGTTTTGTTTATAAAAATGACTAGGATTAGTAGGGAAGAACAGTAAATAGCTCCTTTGATGTACAAATTAGGTACTCTACACATAATTCAAAGCTGACTGTTCATCAAAGAAGATTGAATTCGACTGAACCAACCTATTTTTTCAACATGAAGGTTAATTATAGTCAGATTTATTCAATACAATACCTTTATACTCTGCTGCATGAATCGCTCAGCTATACCAATTCTGGTGAATTTCATCCTGGATAAGAAAAGAGATCCCATTTAATATCACTGTTTAAAATAATAATTATCCTAGTTGCATATTTTTTTTTATTGAATGATAAAAAAGTAACGATACACACAATGACACTATATAAAACAAAACAATACAAAAGAAAACACAACTACAAAATAACCTACACAAATTAAGAAAAAGGGAAGCAAAGCTACAAATATCAAACTAGAGTACAAAAAAGCACTAAACTACATAAAAACCTGCATAAATTTCAAACTCTACTTTCCAGACAAAAGCGATACATCCAGGTAATGCCTCTCAAACTATCTGATATGGGGGACTGGCAATTATTTTCTTCCAATGTGCCAGGGGCCAGCACCATACTTGTGCCCACTGGGTACAAATGATTTCTTTCTTTCCTGGAAATTAACTAGGACCAGCAATCAATGGCTCAAGGACTGGCACTGATCTAGAGTCCACCACTTTGAATAGCACTGCGTTAAAAGAAAATAATCTTGTACCCTAGAAAGAACTTAAAAGTGATTTTACCTTATTGGGCTCTCTGAATCAAAAGCCTCAGTAATCATCTCAGCTTTATACAAATCACTTTTATCAACTATCCTGTTTGTTTTTGGAGTTGAAGCCTGCAGAGGGATAGCAGGTGGTATGTCTTCTGTAACAGCCTCTGTAACTTCTGCTTTTTCTGGTGTACAGTGTATGGAATCTTTGTCTTTCTTTTGTCGTGGACTTCTTCTCAATCCATTTTTTTTCTGCGGTAGCTTACTTTGTGCCTCAATTGATGTCATTTCTTTAACTTGATCATTAACTTTACTTTCCTGGTTTGTATTCATATTTAAAATTTTCTCCTTTATTTTCATTATCGTCTTTTTCCTCTTGAGCTTGGTAGTTCTTACTCTGCTACTGTCATTTTTGCTATCTTTATCAGGGGAACTGCTGTTGGTATTAACAGCTGGCACTTCATTTTCTAGCTTTTTATTGGAAACATCCTCACATTCTTCCATTTCCTGTTTGTGTTTTGAAGATTTTCCTCCTACTTCCTTCTGCTTACAAGGTCCCTTTTTAGCTCCATTCTTTACACTTTCAGATTCTGGTTGTTTAAAAGCTTTCATAAACTGGTGCCTTTCTTCTGCAGTACATTTAAACTTCCCAGTCTCTGACCCTGACATTTCCAGTACAGCCAGTTCTAACTCTTCTTCTGCTATCACCACATTAGATTTTCTTTTCAGAGTCATGTGTTCAGTATTCTCTCCCTCTGAGGCCGATGGACTGTTTTGTCTTTTAACTTCTTTGGGTTTTGACCTTAAAAAAATAGAGGCTATTTTCTGAGAAGAGGGAGATTTCGGGGGGACAGAATGGATTTGTGCAAGAACAGTGACTTTCTTAAGTGGTAACTGCCGAATATCTTGGCATCCATCTGTTTCATCACATACTATGGAATTATCTGATGTTTGTGCTTTTGGTATATCGTCAACTTTACTTTCTCCTTGACTTTTCAGAAAGTCTTCAAATGATACAGTCACAGTATTGTTGTTTAATTGTGGTGTCTCACATGCACTAGTGTCATGTTCCTGAACATCTATTAAGCTTTTATTCTCACATTCACTTATAGATGCAACTTCTTTATCATCATCAGCAATATATAGATCCTTCTGTTGTGTTTCAGTGACAAAACTTTCAGGCAAGTCATTCTCGTCTTTATGTTTCCTTTTCTTTGATCTTTTTACATTATTTTTCACTGCATGTCCCTCTGTCCTGATTCTTTCTTCTTGATTTTTGAAGCTAACAATGTTGAGAGAATTTTTGCTGCCAGCATTGAATGTTTCTTCTGCATTTGTGGAGCCAAGCAATACAGGAACACTAGGACTAATGGAACCAGCTATAGCATTCTTTTCCTCTGGACTGAGTATTTCTCTACTATCATCACTATTAATTTCTATCACAAGGTTGAGTGCTTTCACATCTTTTAATGTATTAGTTAATTTATATTTCTTTCCCCTTCTCCTAAGCCTTGATGAAGATGTTGATAAGTTTTCCAAAGACAGACTAGTTGTTTTGCTTTCTTTCTCTGTTACAGGTGAAACAATCTTCATATGTGCAGGGGAAGTTTTTTTAAAATAGCCCATTATATTGTTAGGCTTTGGTGGTGATGCCACTCTATGAACATTTTTTCCTAATGGTGAAAAATATTTTGTAATTGCTTTAATAGACGGATCATCTTCTTTCCGTTTTTTACATGGCTATAAAGGGGGGAAAAAAAGAGAATCATAACTGGACAGCTCTAACTAACTTCAGAATTCTGCACATCCTAACCTTTCTTATATACCTTCTTCCTTACTCAAAAATAAATTGGTTGATCTTCTCGTTACAACAAAAATGGTCCTTTATGTTCAATTATTTTAAAAAAGGAGGCATTAAGACAAGTTATAGAGGGAATATCATATTCATTTTCTACAGCAAAATAAACCTTTCATACCTTAAAGGCAACAGCTTTATTGCAACAAAGAGTTTCATGAATTAAATGATGAAGTAGGCTCTAGTTCCACCACTATAAGTCTGTTCGTTTTTAAGACGTCACTAGACTTTTTTGTTATTATCTGAAAGGCTATAAGAAATGTCCTATCCTTGCTGCATATAAACTTAACTAGATGAGAAAGTGGAGAATGGAACGTGGAAGTACAGGTTGAGTATCTCTCATCTGAGATGGTTGGGACCAGAAGTGTTCCATATTTCAGATATTTTTTGGATTTTGGAATATAGTACAGGTACCTCTACACAGAATGGTATATGGTAGCAGTAGAGATAGCAGTAAGCCCACCAGGCACTTATTCTTTGAGCTCCCCTGCCTTCAGGAATGGTAGAAGAGAGGAAGATGGTACAGTCAAGTCTGTAGCCAAAATTTCCAGCTGCTGCTGTTCCTCCACCGCCACCTCTCAGCAGAAATTAGATCTAGGATGGGACACAGCAATGGCAGCTGCTGGTAACTGCCTCCAGTCTAATGTGAGGAGAATCCCATGCCCAAACAAACACCTTCTTTCACCTCCCTCTGCTTTCATTTCCGGAGCCCAAGTCTTCTCTGGATGGGAACCCAGTAAGTTCCTTGGAGGTTTTTAAGCAGAGGCTAGATGGCCATCTGTCGGGAATGCTTTGAGGGTGTTCCTGCATAGCAGGGGGTTGGACTGAATGGCCCGTGTGGTCTCTTCCAACTCTACATTTCTATGATTCTATGATTCTATAATCACTGCCAACTCTGACAGTAGCAACAGTGGTGGCGGGGCTGCCAGCCAGCCCCCCACTTCTGCTTTCAAGGCAGTAGCTGCAGTACTCCTGCCTGGAGAGAGATACAGGATCTGTGAAATAGTGGGAGGCAGGGATTCCTGCCACTTCGCATATCTTTGCGTATCTCTGTCCAGCCATATCTCTCTCTCCAGTCTTGCCAATACAGTACAGATACGCATGTTTTGCAGCTCCAAAGGTATTGGATTTTTGAGCATTTCAGATTTCAAAATTCCAGATAAGGGGTACTCAAACTGTACTAGAATAAGGAACATCACTTTCTACCACTGATATCTTTAAGTGATGTACTACTAGAATTTGACTGGGGAAAGAGATGGAAGATATGCCAAATCCATTAAAGAAAATATCTGTAAGTGTAGATGAATTCCAGTTGAGTAGGGGGACATTTCCTTTAAAATACTGAAATTCCAATACCATCCATGCCCAGATTTTAATAAAGCTCATTGTTAGAGACATATGAACAGGACTGCAGTGTAAACTGCAGGTCTTCAGAGATAGTAAAATTGATAAGGTACTACTAGTGCATCACAACATCATATAGAGATGCCCTTTACTTCTGCATTATATAGTATATTTTTAATTTTGTACAGTATAGGCAGAATTACAAATCTGATTCCATTGGTGAATAAAGATAAAAATGATATCATTAGAATAACGAGTTAAGATCTGCCGACCAGAAACTCTTGGGCAACATAACAGCTTTGTATTTAAATCCATTCACACTAGCTTCAAATACTTCCATAGATTTCGTAGAACCTGAAATCAGACGTTCTGACTACTGAAAAGCTACTTCATAAGACTTTAATTGTACTCTCATGGTTCTAGTGTAAATTTAAATAAAAAGAATTATAGAGCTTTAAACTTTATATTCCTTGCTTTAGTAATGATATAATCAAATTAAGGTGACCATTTGATTTAAAGCAATTTTTCACTTACAAAGCTAGGAAGAAAGAAATAATCAGACTTTTAAAATGACTTTAGAAAGCACTAACACAATGTTCTGTCAAACTGGTCAGTATCAGTGCTTGTCTTCAAGACTCCAGTGGTATCAGTTATAAATTTGCATAAAGGTCAAGCCAAGGAAGAAAGGACTGAGTTTAGATTTGGCAAATAGAGTCAAAATGCAGAAAAGAACTATGACTATTTCCGCACTAGACTATTATAGTGCTATTATTCCACTTTCAACATCCTATGGAATCCTAGAGTTTGCAATTTAAGGAAAGGCCTTTGAAGCTCCTCCCAAAACTGCAAATACCAGGATTCCATAGGATGTTGAAAGTGGAATAATAGCACTGTAACAGCCTAGTGCGGAAATGGACAAAATGTACAACGCAAATATGCAATCACTCGGACTCCAGGATGTTCATCCCAGCCCACTCTCTCTTTTTCCCTTCTGTAAGGCAAGCACTTAGGGAGAAGCTGATATACCCACTTAAGTAAAATAAAATTAAACAATTGAATTTTCTTATTAAATTTTCTTATTAAAAGGTGTAACATACATTAAAGGCGTAACGTGCACACCTGTTATAGAAATAGGGCAGGGCTCCAGAGCAGAAGTATATTAGCCTTCTAACAGTTTCCTTGAAAAAGTCCTGCAAAATGCAGTTGAAAGAAGTTGCCATGATTTTTCTATTACAGATCCCTTGAAGTCCTTCTTTGTCTAAAGCTACCACTTCAAGGACGGGTGGAACGAGAATAGCTGGCCCAACCGGCTTAACTCTGCAGTGTAAATATGCCCACAAGAAAAGGGCAAGGGACACCCTTCTTATGGCCCTACGTGTGGAAACAGGCTTTCAAAGCTGGACAGAAAGGATCTGTGTCAGAAACCGTCCTCTCTTCAGACTCTGGAGACCAGGGTTTGAATCTCCATTCCGCCACGGAAACCCACTGGGTGACCTCGGGCAAGTCACACTGTCTCTTGGCCCTTGAGGAAGGCAAAGGAAGAACCCTCTCTGAACAAATCTCGCCCAGAAAACCCGGTTACAGGGTTACCTTGGAAACGACCTGACGGCAAACAACAATCCGCCACTGAAAACCACGCAGCCCTCAGCACCAGATTCGAAATCAATGCACTGCCCACTCCTCATTATTTGAAAGGCGCCAGATCCCGTTTGCTCTTGGGCGCTAAGCCGGGTCAGCCCTGGCTAGCACTTGGATGAAAGACCACCAATGAGCACCCGGTGCCGCAGGCTACACTTTCAGAGGAAGGAACTGGCCAAACCGCCTCTGAGCACCTCTTGCCTGGGAAACCCCCGCGGAGGCCATGGGCTCGTCCTAAGCGGACAGGCAACCTGGAGGCACACAGGCGCCCAGGCAGAAAGTGCACGCGCGCCCACGCACGAGCGCGCGTGGGAAGGAGCGAGGACGTTTCAGGAATGAGATGATAGCTTAGATTCTCCTCGACCTTATTTCCATTGCAACGCCGAGATCATGCCAGGTAAAATAGTCCTGCAAGAGGGAGACGTCGAAGGGCGAGGACTTTTCACCTCCTGCTATTGCGACCTGACAGATGCGAAACCCGCCCCGCGCACTGCAGGGGGGCCTCTCGCCGCCTCCCGCCTCTCACCTGGACGTCCCCGTCGGCGGGGGAAGCTGCCGCGGCCGCCGCTGCCACGGCCATTCTGCCCCCGCACCAGGCGCCTCCCGGCAACGGCCGGAGGAATCGCCGCGGCCCCCCGTCCTTCCGTCCCTCTTTCCCGGGCGAAAGGGCCCTCGGGGCCGCCGCGACGGAGCCCGGCCGCCTCGCGCCCAGGCCGGCGGGCTGTCAGAAAAATTGGCGCGCGAGGCAACAATCGGGCGAAACGGAAAAGCGCGCGCGGGACGAACGCCGAGCGCCCGGACGACGGAGGGGGCGGGGCGTGCTCCTCTGGAGCCCACGTGATCGGGGAGCCAAGCGGGAGATCCCGCCCCTGGGTTCCGCCCCCGTCATGTGACCCTCTTCGGAACCCGGAGGCGGCGGCCTTGGCTCAGAGTCTGTCAGGTTGGCGGGAGCGCTCGTTTTCCCGCTGCGCTTTTACGACGACTCTTCTCGGAAGTTTCAGTTAAAAAAAGCAACAATCGAATAATACTTTTACTTCTTGTTGCCATGTGCGCTCAAGTAAGCTTCGACTTACTTAAGGCTGAAAAGACAAAGGAATGGGTCCTAGTCTGAACTTTCCCTGCGTGCCAAAATGACTAAACTGAGGGCGTTTCTGCTTATAGCGCTATGATTCCACTGTCGACGTCCTTTGGAATCCCGGGGTTTGCAGTTTCGGCCCCTCCCGAAACTGCAAGCCCCGGGGTTCCGTAGGATGTTGACAGTGGAATCATAGCGCTATAACAGCCTAGGGCAGAAATGGCCTGAGGCTATCCTACTTTGGCCATATCATGAGACTCCCTAGAAAAGACAGCAATGCTTGGTAAGGTAGAAGGCAGTGGGGAAAGAGGAAGGCCGCATTACAGATGGATCAAGGAAGACCCATCCCTGCTTCCGCAACACCTGAGCGGGGCAGGTGAGGACAGGGTGACTGGAGGTCCAAAGAGTCGCCATAAGGTCGAGATGGACTTTAGGGCGGTTAACAACAAGCGAATGATTTCCTTTATCGAACCAGCCAACCCATCTGTAACGCGCTCTTCCTCTTTCCCACGACTGTTACCGTTGTTCGCCGTCAAGTCGGCTCTGACACGGGGCAGCCTGACGAAGGAGAGACTTCCGAGGGTCGGGCCCACCCACTGGCCTGCTCAGGTCTTGCAAATTCAGAGCAGCTGTGCTTCCTTGATTGAAACAACCCATCTCAAACACCGTACTCCTATTTTCCCACAACTTTCAACTTTGGCAAGCCTTGTTTTTTTCCAGTGAATCACGTCGTCTCACGATAAGCCCAAGGTGGGATGGCCTCGTTTTAGCCATGGCAGCTTCCGCGAGAGTTCAGGCCGAACTTGTCCTGGGACCCGTTGATTTCTTTTTCCACCACGCGAAAGAAAAATTTCGCGGACGGGGACCAGCTGCTCGTCCTGCCGGGAACAACCAACCGCCGCTATACCTTGCACACCTTCGTGGCATTTAGTAGCAACGCTTAATACAAGTATCATCCAGAGGCAGACTCTGGGTTTTATTGTTGTTACTCCTAGACCCAGCCAGCGCGATGCCGCCTTTGTTTTCACTACCGCAGACCGAAGCCCTTTTCACTTCCGCGCCGACTGAAAAGGCGGGGGAGAGGAAGAGGGGAGGCCCCGGCCCTTTCCTCCTGCTGGTAAACGCCTAGATGCCCGGATGCGCTCGCTTCCGGGTGTGAGGCAGCCGCCAGGAGTCGGTTCCTCTCGCGGGCGGCCTGACTTCCTCCTCCTCCTGCTCTGCCCCCCCCCGCAACGGCCGAGGGCGAGCGAGCGAGCGAGCGAGCGGCCCAGCGGGGAATGGAGACGGAGGCGCTGCTGCAGGAGGCTCGTGAGAGCATTGAGGCGGCGCGGACCTACCGCCAGGAGCTCCGGCAGCGCCTCAGGGGGCTCCACCTGGCCCGCCAGCAGGTAACGGGGGTGGGCGTGCCTCCGCCGGCCGCGCCTGTCCCCCGCGGAGCCCATCCGGTGGCCCCGGAGGAGGCTGGGCGGCGCCTCCGGGACTCTCCCCCGGGCTCGTAGCGGAGGCGGGGGGGCGCTCTCGCCTCTCCGCCCTGTGCCCAGGGCGCTGCGGAACTCGGCGTGGCGGCGGACGCCCCGGCTCCGGTTAAAGCCCGCGGCCGGAGAAGGGTCCCCCCCCCGCTGGGTGTCTGGCTTGCTGGTGGCCTTTTAGCGGGGTGTTGGGCGGGAGTCCTCTTGAGCCCCAGAGCATCGTTTTAGAAGGCTCGGGCTCCCAGGCTGAGCCAGCTGGTTTGAGTGCTGGGCGGCCGCTCTGGAGCACTGGGCTCGAATCCCCAACCCGGCGGGTGGCCTCTCGGCCTCGGAGGAGGGCACAGGCAAGCCCCTCCTCGCAGACCCTGCCGAGAGAACCCTCTGGTAGGTGTCGCTTAGGGTTGCCAGAAATTCGGGATGATTTCAGGTACCCTGCAAGAACAGATTCTCACTCCGTCTTAAAACAGGATGTCAGATTGTTTCCTGGTGTGCAAAGAGAACAGCAGCGTGCCCCCCTGCCACATTGGATATGTCTTCCATATTGGAGAAGAAGTTTTGGTATAAGTTGAATGAGCGATTTTTTTTTTTGAAAAAATAAAATGAGTAGAAGATGTACCACACGTTTTTCTTGTGGCTTATCTTAGAGTTAGACAGATCCAGCGTTTATGTTCTTTGGTGTAGCTCAGCCCGGTGCTATGCGTTCATGATTATGCATCATCGTTAACTGCCATCATGCTGAATTCGTCTTGCGGGGAACCTGTGAATGGGAAACCTCCAAGGCACCCTATCATCAACAGTCCAACTTTAGTGTTGCAGGCTCAGGGCCCTGGCTTCCCCTAATTGAGTCTTTTCATCTGTACAGTAATTGCCTTTTCCTATTGCCTTCTACCTTAGCAACTGTTATTGTCCTTTCTAGGGAGGCATGCCTTCTCATGATATGTCCAAAGTATGACAGCCTCAGTTTATTCATCTTGACTTCTAGGGAGAGTTCAGGCTTGATTTTCCCCAGAACCTGTTCTTTTTTCTTTTTAGCACTCCATGGTGTCTGTAGAACTCTTCTCCAGCACCACATTTCACATCTGTTGATTTTCTTCCTATCAGCTTTCTTCATTGTCCAGCTTTTCACAACCATACATAGAAATTGAAAATATGATGGCGTAGATAATCTATTCAGTATTCAATGACATATCTTTACCTTTGAGGATCTTGTCTAGTTCCTTCATAACTGCCCTTCCAAGTCCTAGTTTTTTTCTGATTTCTTGACCGCAGTCTCCATTGTGATTAATGACTGAATCAAAGTGTGCAAAATCTTGAACTATTAGAACTTGAACTATTTCAGTGTCTGCATTCTTCCTTCAATTTTCATAGTTCCTTCCCCCAGGTCTAATTCTGCTTTACATATGATATGTTCAGTGTACCAGTTAAACAGATAGAGTGATCAAATGCAGTCGTGCCTGACCCCCTTGCCAAATGGAAATCATTCTGTTTCTCTGTATCCTGTCCTGAGGGCAGCCTCTTGTCTTGATTATAGATTAGCCATGAGGACAATCAAATGTTGTGTCACACCAGTTTTTTTCAGAGTTATCCAGAGTTTTTCATGATCACTGTAATAAAAGACTTTGCTATAATCTATAGAGCAAAGTCTTATTTTCCTCTGAAATTCTTTGGGTACTTCATTATCCAATATATATTTGCAATATGATTCCTAGTGCACTTCCTTTCCTGATCCCAGATCAGACATCTGGCATTTTTCACTCCATATATGGTAGAAGTCTTTGTAGAATTTTGAGCATGGCTTTGCTTGCGCAGGAAATTAGTGCCATGGTCCTGTGGTTACTGCAATCCCTGGTGTCCACTTTCTTGGGGACTCGAATGTATATTGAGTGTTTCCAATCTGTGGGCCATTCTTTCATTTTCCATATTTGTTGACAGATTTTAGTTAGACCTAGAGTAGATCCTGGCTCTGTAGCTGGAAGCAGCTCTGTTGGTACACCATCTGTTTCTGCTGATTTATTTCTCTCAAGTTCTCTGAGTGCAGCTTGTACCTCACTTTCTGAAACTGTGTATTCACGCTCAAATGGTTCTTCCTTGAATGAATCTGCCATCCTTTCATTTCTTTTTTCTCTGTATATTTTTTCCATCATCTTTTTATTTCTATTTGGTGATATAACGTGTTCTCCTGTGGAAGAGGTCTCTTGTTCTTCATTTTTTTTTTTGTCATCTTCCATTTCACTTCATCAACTATGATAACAGTTCTCTTTTTCTCTGCGTACAAGTCACTGAAAAGTTGCATTCAGTGTTCTGATCCTATTTCTGTCGCCTTTTATTTCTGCTTCCTGTCTGTCTTTAATTGTTTGAAAACCTTCGTCTGTCATCCGTAGAGGCTTCTTTTTCCTTTTGGCTGCAGATAGCGTCTTTTTGCATTTCTCCCTAATAGTGTCCCTGGATTCAGCCCATAGTTCTTCTGGCTCCTGGTTAATTAGGCTTAATAGTGCAAATCTGTTTTTTACATTATCTTTAAATTCTACAAGGATATTCTTCAGGTTGTACTTTGGCATGTTGGTCAGTTGAGTGTTCTTTAGCTTTACTCTAATTTTTGATATCAGCAGTTTGTGATCTGTGTCACCATCTCCTCTTGGTCTTCTTTTTGCAGAAAGATAGCTTCTTCATCTTCTGCTTAAAATTTTGTAGTCTACTTAACATATATATATATATAATTCTGGGAATTGCAGTCCAACAATATCTGGTGGACTGCACAATTTACAGCTCTGCTGCAAGGCACCTTGCTGGTTCTCTTGTCCCTCGTATGAATTGCACTTCCATTTGAGCAAGAGTTCTCAACCTTTGGTTCTCCAAGATGTTTTGGACTTCTATTCCTAGAATCCCTCCCCGTGAATCATAGTGACTAATGTTTATGGGAACTGAAGTCCAGAGCACCTGGAGGACTTGATGGTGACCAGAGAGAGAGCTCGTTTATCTGTGACACTGTAACTATAATAGGCCCTCTACTAGTGCCAGGCAAAAGGATTTTTATTTACCCAGGTATTTTGACTGGTTGTCTGTCTTTGCCGTGTACTCCTTTAAAAGTCCATATACTATTCCAAACCAATGTGAATGGTCTTCAAATCACTTATGATGAAGATGCAATATAAATATTTTAAATTAAAAAAATGAAAAGATTTTGTACTATGCGGTGGCATTAGTGCCATTGTACTCTCTTGCGTTGCTACAGCAGTGTAGCTTTTCTTTTCTCTTTCTTTTTTTAAGGCATTCATGCTTTGCTCATGTAGCTGATTGTGATAAGTTGCATTCATGTAACCAACAGCTTTACATCTGATCCTGTGCCTATATGCTTTTTACTTTGTATAGCCAGCCAGCTGTCTTGATTATAAGATGCCTTAAAAATTGAGAAAATTCTTCCTGTCTCCTCTCCTGCCTCTTCTGGTTTATGTATATAGCTGTGCACTTCCTTTTTTTTTCTGAAGTCCTTAAATAACAAGTGAAAAAGGCTTAAGTGCAGGAGGACTACAAAGCCCTATGAATGTGGCTTGAACAGGAAGTCAGCTTTACATAATTGTAGCACAGCATCCTGTGTTGTTTCCTACTACTTTTGAAGATCAAGAAGTAACATCTGGCTGATATCTCTGCAGCTCCTCCCCCCTTTTTTTTGTATGAGGGCTGTTTTACTTTTCCATCTGGTTCACTCATGATTGATTTCTCTCCTACTCAGTAGTTTCTGAGTTTGCAGGCTGTATTGTTTCAGTAGCTATGTTCTTTCAGTATGAGAGAAGCCTCAACAGTCTTGAGGGCCTAGGTGCCACTCTGTCTCCTTATGGGATGGAGGTAAAAGCTGAGTTGGTTTGTTCCACCTTCAAATAAATCTTTTAGTTACTTTCTCTCTACTGTAGAGGAATGAATGTGCAAGAACCTGAGCCTCATGCACATGCCTGTGAGAGGGAAGAATTGTGTGGGGGAAAATCAGGTGATAACAGACCTTTCTGGAGTGGATAAGAACGTGTAAAAACCTGTATGTTTAAATCTACCGGTGTAGGTTTTCTCTTTTGGAAAGGGGGACTAAATTTTTCATGTGTCCCACTTGCACAACAACGAAAAGGTAAACTAGTTGGCTTTATTGTCTTGGTTTGCTCTGTACTAGGCCCTTTCCTAAGATGCTTGAATGTGCCTGAATACAATTATGTGTACGTTGGTCTGACATCCTACCAGTATCTGCATTAAGAATTGTGAGAGCTGCTTGGATTTGGCCCGTCACTTCCAAAGGCTTCACTTAGGTCTCTTGTTTCCATGTAGATCAAAGACAGCGCTGCAATGACAAGGGATGTACTTGAACAGCATTTTAATGACTTAAAAGGGACCTTGAAGAGGCTGCTCAATGAGCGGCTGGTATCTTTGCTGCAGGAAGTAGATGCCATAGAACAGGAAAGCATCAAACCATTGGATGAGTGCCAGAAGTTAATAGAACATGGAGTTGGTACAGCTGATGAGCTCCTCCGGGAAGGTAAGAGGCTGCCTTAAAAGATATCCTTTTTTGATGAGGGTGGGGCTACACAAACTACTAAGTACATTGAGAGCATGCACAAAGAGGCTATGACATCACCCCCTAGGAACTGGGGAGTAACTGGACCTACATGTGTACCAACATAGGTGCATAGGTTCTTCCTTGTGAGGAAGAATCCTGATTGGCCCAGGGTTCCCCCTCCCTTGGAGGTGTCATGTGTGCAGTGTAGTAGTAGTAGGTGGATGATGATTCAGCCAGGGTCTGTTTGTATTGCTACTGAATGTGCACAAGTGGTACCTGGCACATTTATTGTTGCCTGAAGAGGGTAGGACGAGCCAGAGTGATGGCGATTGCCTCAGCCTCTTAGTGTATGTACATGCAGACCTTACTGATTGATAACTGTTCACAATTCAATTCATATGAGATAAATTTAGTCTTCTCATGCCTGGGGTATAGTCATCATCCCTTTACTTCCTTGGGATCTGGGTTCCAGCTAGGTTTCAGTTGCCTCAATTGTAGCAAGGAGACAGTGGAAACCACGCAAGTGGGCTGTATGGACTCTTCTACCATGGTGAGGTGGTGCAACTCCATTTGAGTGTGAAGAGAGGAGTACTTCTGGTGAGACAGACTTGGTTGCCCACCCCTATCTATCTAAACTGAGAGACTGAGGGTCCTTTGCCATTGTTCAGCTAATCTGAGTTCTGGTCCCATTATCACTTTCTGATCACCTGAGTGTCCAAATTGTGATGGATGTGAAAATGAGACAACAGAGTTAACATCAACGCTCCACATAAGCATCCTTAAGTCTTGGAATTGCAAGGTAGTTATATAGGGAAATGAGCTCATTGGTAATCTGTGGAAGAAGGAGCCCTGGGGATGCAGTGGTTAAATGCCAGTACTGCAGCCACAAAGTTGTGAGTTTGATCCTGCCGGGCTCCAGGTTGACTCAGCCTTCCATCTTTCTGCAGGTTGGTAAAATGAGTACCCAAGCTTGTTGGGGGCAATTAGCTAACACATTGTAAACCGCTTAGAGAGCACTTAGCTGATAAGCAGTATAGAAATACACTTGCTCTTGCAAGGTTATTTATTTATTTATTTATATACAAACCTATATAGTTCCTATAGGGAGAGACAGAGACATATCAATGTCTGAGCGCTTTGCTGTCGTTACATTACACTGCATGTAAGATACCTCCCTCTGCATCCATTTAACATGCTTTTCTATAATGATCACATAGAAGAACATTATCATCTTAAACAATCTAGTGTAGTCCCTTATCCATTAAGAAATACCACCTCATCTGTTGAGAAACTTTACCATCTCTAAACAGGCATCTGTGAGCACATAGGCATCCAGGCATTGATCTCCTTGAGCACTGTTAAATCTAGCAGTATTCGTTATATATCCAGAAGCATCTTAATGGGCAGCTATCACAATCATAATGGGACATTTTAGAATAGCTTAGATGAGAATAAAGATTTTCTCTCACACACGTACATCACATGCCAGGCAATTTATCAGTTATCAGGATCAGCAAAGCTTGGAGGCTGGATTGTAGCCATCTCTTCATATGACGGAGACTGGCACAGTGCTCTGCTTGCTGTCTCCTTTTGGCTTCTTTTATTCTCTGTCTAGTCTCCATCCAGCTGTCACCCATCTGGTCAATACAAAGGTGCTGACTGTGCCTCATTTATATCATCTAATCAAAACAGAAATGTTAAATACAACAGTACACTGGATCCTGTTGGAGTTAATATAAACAAACCGTGTAGAGTTGGGTCTTGGATTTTGACAGCCTTCCTTCAGATTACATCAGCCATTGCACCTGCTACGGGTTTATTAGCAATCAGATCTGCTCGTATCTCAGTACTGATAGAAATGGAGATGCCGTCATCTCTTTGCTCTCCTTTGAATAGATGTTCTTCCTGGCATTAGCCTGTCCATTTGTTCCCAGTAGGACATGTATACACATTCTAATACGTGTAGTTTTCTGTGTTATATCTTTTACTTTATATGTTATCATCTGTAGGTTATACTCTGAACTCTATATGGACATTTCCAGGATTGTCTCTGGATGAATTGGTATTTTCACGCACATTTGTGGCAGCTAACCTATTTAGTAATCACAGCAACAACAGAAAAGTCTACCCTCCCTACCAAACTAAGCAGCTGAAAAAATGAAAGGGGGTGGGTCATGTGTGAAGTAATTCGGAACTCAATTTTATATAAAAGAGTCATTGGACTGTTCTGAGCATGTAGTGGGAGGTGCCCTGGTTTCAGAGTGTGCCTCTTGCCCATGCTTGCAATTGTTTTGTTTCTGGTTTTCCTGGATAGTCTGTGGGGTTCTGACAGGAAAAAGAAACCAGAAAGTATTCCCCTAGCCTCAAGATTGCTGTCTACCACCCCATCGTTGAGTGTTGTTACTTTATAATCTTATGAAGTTGCATAGTTTTAGAAGTGAGTGTGATGTGAGGAACCCTGTCCTTCTGAATCTGCCACTGTGCTACTGCTTGTGCTAGATGCATGGAGGTGGCCCACAGCTACAGCCGCTCTGATAATTCAGACTCAGTGGACACTGTAATCCCCAAAGGAAGATTACAGTGTGCCCATGGAATTGTTTTGTCTGTATAGCATAGAATTGTATGCACAAAGATAGCAGCAGCTGTTCCAAACAGAGCCAGTCTGATGTTGGACTGTCTAGCCCAGGGTTCTTGTTGGTGGCTTTTTGGGGCTACATTTGTGTCTGTCTGCCCTAGACACATATCTTCTGTGGCATAATCTCAGGACTTGACATTATCTGATTTAGCAGTTCCCTGACCTCACTGCTTCACAAGTGGTAGCCAATAGTGGGGCAAGACAGATGTGGAGCATAACAAGATTTTGTTGTGTATCTAATTAACAGTGTTACGATGGAGACGTGGATAAGCTGTAGCCAGATGTCTTCTGCAAATACGCCGTTAATATGCTTTAATTGGAGATCCCAAGGACTGAAGTGACAGTTTCAAACTTGCTAACATTTTTTCTTCCATAAATCTTAGGGTCTCTCTCTCTCTTTCTTTGTCTAATGATGGGTAGGATGAGCCATCATAGTAGCTTTCACTTCTGTCCCAGAATCCAATAAGTTTCATGTTTTTGTGCTATCTGACCATTCATGTAATTCCATTTGCTATACCAAGCACAATACCATGATTAGATTCATCTCCCCTGTTCATGTTAGAATGTGATATCATTTAGAATTAGAGCGTAAGCTGCATTACTTGCATAGAAGCAGCTTTGGCTTACACCCGTTTGAGGTGTGGACGTCTTGTGTCTCTTGTGCCCCAGGAAATATGAGGAAGGGCCATAGCTCAGTCATAAAGCACATGCTTTGCATGCAGAAAGTCCAGGTTCAGTCCCTTCACATCTCCAGTTAAGACTCCAAAATCTTTTATCTTAACTTACGTATGCAGGGAGCTGCTTCATATTGACTCAGATATTGGTATCAAAGCTAATTAGTTATGCTCTTTACCCAACGAGTCTTAACAGATTAATTTATGGGTTAAGGGGCACTCAAAGCTGCGAAATAACTAGTTAAGTTTAAATAGGTATTTTAAAAATGCATTACCCTCTTTCTCCAACAAGACTTAGAAAGCACATTTGCTGGTTAACAGAATTCTGGTGACGCAGTGAGTAAGTGGTTTTGCTTTGTTGGTTGCTGGAGCGTGGTCTCAAGAGGAAGAGAATGGTTGAAAACAGAGTTTATTGTAAACTAGAGAAGTTGCACAGATTGAATTTGGGTCCCCTAGGTCATACTGCAAAACATGTGCTGTAACATTGATCATTGCAGGCTGTGCTTCTTGATTATACATGAGTGGGAATACAGTGGGTGCAGTTATTGATAGCTCAGAAGAATGATCTCCATATGCCCAGAGGCACTCAAAAGGATTTAATATTCCTCAGCTACTCCTGATTTTCTGTTTCATTCAAATCAGAAAACAGTGATTTTCTATGTTGAGACCAGACAAGAAATCATAGTTGGTGGGTGGATTGATATCCTGGCTTGTTCTAAAGCTGGTGACCTTAGTTTTCCAGAAAGAACAAAATAAGTAACTGTCGTTTATTAGATGCTTTCTGGTATAATGTGGTCCATGTACAGTGGGATGGAATTGTGTAGTCCTCCAGGTGTGGTTCAGCTGCAATGCCCAGTAGTCCTAGCTAGCATAGACAATGGTGAAGAAAGTTGGAAGCTGGAGTTGCAGTAGGATCTGGGAAGTCATGTAATTCCCACCCTGATGTAAAGGAAGGAGAAGTAGTTGCATGAAGGCAGAGAATGTTCATTCATATCTTGATGTAATAAGTCATGATAACATCTTGATAGTGTTGGATTGGAGCTCCCATAAGCTATTGTCAGTAAATAGTGAGATGTGATGGGAGTTGTAATCCAACAACATCTGGAAGGCCATGTGTTTCTCCATCCCTGCTGAGATGTAAAGGAAACTTATTTCTTCTCCATAGGAATATCTTACACTTTTTCATTATAGGAGAGAGTGCTGTCCATGGTGTTACAGGGGAAAACAACGACAAGCTTTGCAGCTTTACAAAAAAGGCATTGCATATTCAACTGGATAGGTAAGAGATTTGAATTGTAGTGTGGACAAACTACAATAGTTGGGATGGTTTAGAGCTGCCTTTTTCCACTTAGGGGCAGTTGATCTGAATAAGAAGGGCTCTTTGTAATAGGTAAGATTAGATTTTCTTGGCTTGCTCAGATAATGAATTAGCATGACTGCGATTTATTTCACTTTCAGATGGTCCCACTTCAAATGCAGCCTTATTTTAATTCTGGGAAAAATTTCAATTTCAGAACAGATCACCCAGGAACAAATAGTACAGTTAGGCTAAACTTCAGCCTAATTCCTGAATAACTCAGCCAGTCATTTTTACATATGGAGTGTAAAAGACCTGCAACACTGTTATGTTTATAACCAAGTAACTAGATTTGAGAGTATGGGTGAGGAGTAAGCAAATACATTTGCTCCTTCTGCTCAGTGCTCTCTTTCTCTGATCCTCTAGTCAAGAGCTCCAAAACCTTGTTGATTTTTTTTAATGATGTGGATGATAAAGAGTATCAGCTAGATCAATGTTTTTTCTCTTTAGTTTACCGGAAGTGCCATCATTGGTTGATGTGCCTTGTTTATCTGCCCAGTTGGATGACTCGCTCCTTACAGTAGTGAGAAGTCAGATCTTCAGCCATGGTACAGTTGCATCTAGACCACCAGTACAAATAGAAGAACTGATTGAGAAGCCTGGAGGTATCCTAGTGCGATGGTGCAAGGTGGGCAACAAAGTACTTCCAAGATCTGCTATAATAGACACTTTCTGCCTTTTGAATGTGGGTAGCAGAGCTGTTTAGCAGGGTGACTGTGCCATAGAACGGCCACTTCCTATGCTCTGCTGGGTCTTTCTGGCAGGACAAAAGGGAAGTGTGTGTTTCTCTCCCCTGCTCCCCCCGCATTAGCCTTTTTCTGGCTTTTTTTTTAAAATCTCTCTCTCATTGATCTCAGTGGAAGACAAACTTTGCCAGCTCCAGAGTTGGTACAGTTTACCATCTGTTCTTAGGGTAGACATGAAGGTGGAAAGGGATTTGGGTTTTGCGGATCAGTTTCCACCCAAGGCTGCCCCCAGAATACCTCATTTTTGCTCTTATCACTGTTGAATTTCTAATGACAAAGGCATAGCAGCAGCAACAGCAGCAGTAGCTTTTACTTCTCTGCACATGGGAAACCTCTAAAGGTGGACTTCCTCCTTCACCATCAGGCTTCCTTCTCCAGGAACAGAGAATGAGTTTCCTTATCTCCTCTGGGACATTCTCCCAGGGAGTCCCAGGACTGCTGCCTGAATTGCTTTTGTTTGGAACTGTTCATGGGTTTGATTCTGATAGATGTGCAGGTATCAGACTTCAAAGTCTGCTTTTGCTATCATACTTGTGAGTATGATGTGTTCTTGTGTTTAAAAAGTGGCTTTGTTAGGTATATTTTAAATGTTTTTTTCAGGCTTCCCACAGTTCTCAAAACAACAAACAAAACAATATTTTTACACCATTTACAACAAACAGCTGAGAGAGCACTTGAAAACAGATCCTCCTTCCTGTATGTCCTTGACCCAAATCATTCTCCATGGAAAATACAGAATTGTTGAGAAGCTTCTCATCAAATTAAAGACACTCCCAGGAGAGTGTAATGCAAGTAGCTGTTATTAATTCTATGATTATGTGGCTTACAAACAGGTGTTTTGAAATGGAGCTCTCATTTAATAGTCATTAATCCAATCATCTGTCATTTCATGAGATGGTCCCTGTCTCTAAAATTTTCATCTTTCAGTGTCTTTTCATGTGCACAGGAAGTAACCCATAATGGGTGAGAGTGGAACTGAATGGGTTCACATTTTAATCCGACCTCTTAGCATCCACCAGTGGTTAGAAACATGTTTAAGATTTTGAATTTGTACCATCAGAAGGGGAACTGTGATCTGATTGGTCAAGAAAAATATGGCTATTGTGGTCTTACACATAGTGCACACTTTTTGTTTCCATTTTTAAAGAGAATGAAATATAGAGGTTTGGTTTGGAATATGCTTTGCAGTGGGGGAAACGAAGAGCTACATTTAATATTTTTGTGGCTACCCTTTCCCTTGTTTGTGATATCTTGCTGCATGTGATTGTTCCTTCTTCAGACTGCACTTTTTTTCCTTAGTAAAACTGCATGTCTCCTTGAGGTCCCCCTTTCACTTTTTTGTTTCCACAAAAAACACAAATAGTGGGTTCGGAATACAACGTGCACGTTGACCGTGCTATACAAAATGCATAACTGTTATCTATTCTTGTTATTTGTTCTAAGTGTATGTTTGAGCTTTCTCTGGGTACAGTCTGGATTTTCCCTTCCCCAGAATACAATGAAGGGTGAGGTTTTTGTGCAGTCTGCTGTAGTGTGGAAACTAGGATTGCCCCATTCTTCCTTGAAAGAGGTTTCTCTTGTTAACTGAAGGAACAGCTGACTGGTATTTGCCCAAAGCTGCAAGAATATGTGTGATCGCTACTTTACCACATTGTCTTGATACATTACAGTTAAGAGACCATGTGAAAGAGTGTGGGTAAATCCCATCGATTACTCTCTTTAGGTTGATGAAGACTTCGTCCCACAACTCTACAGGCTCCAGTATCGGAAGGGTACTGCTAGTCACTTTGAAGATGTGTATGTTGGCTCAGACACAGAATTCATTGTATTGCATATTGATCCCAATGTTGATTACCAGTTCAGGGTTTGCGCACGAGGAGATGGCCGTCAAGAATGGAGTCCGTGGAGCGTTTCTCAAATTGGCCGTTCCACATTAGTGCCTCACGGTATTTGTTGTTGCTTCATTTTGTGTTAAGTAAACGTTGATAAATGTCAGACATTATATGATACTAGCGTGTTTACCTATTGTTCCTTGGGATTTTATTTTCTCATAGGTAACACTTGTTAGAAATGCTTTAGGAATTACCTTACTTTACGGTAGGAATTAGATGCAGTTGAAATACACGAATTTGATATCCTGTGTCTGTAATTCCCCAAACTGCCTTGTCCAATATCTATTACTTTTCCCCATAGTCCCCAATCTAATCTGTATTCAGAGTTGTTAACATACACAGGTTTGGTTCCTGAGAGAATACACTGTCCTCCTGCTTGCTGCTAGGCCTTGTCTCCATAGTAACCGGCCTATTAGAGTACCTGTAACTTTTCCCCATATTGCCCAATGCAATCTATATTCAGAGTTGTTATGCAGAGGTTGAGTTCCTGAGGGAATATACTGCCCTTCTACTTGCTGCTGGGCCTTGTCTCCATAGCAACTGATCTGAAGGCCAAGAACTCTCCGGCTGAGTATTCTAAAGGCCCCTCCCTGAACTACCAACCCTAGGAATCTTCACAGCCAGCCAATCATATGAGGTTTTCTCACCTCATACAGCCAATTGTATGAGGTCTTGGCCTGCCTGGGGCAGACAAACAGACAAACTTTGACTTTTATATGGTAGATCAGCCCAAGTTTTCAATTTGTCTCTTCCCATAATGTTCATTTCCATACTGCCTCCTGCCTTCCATGCTTTGTTCCAGAACAGAGAATGCTGACTTGTCTTTTTTTATAGGCAAGTTGATCCTTAGATGCATAAAACACTTAAGTTTTGTGAATCTTGCATTCTAAACCACAATTATTAGGAGGATACAACTGATCCCAGAATAATTACCTTTTGGTCAGGATGTAGGTTTAGGAACATTAGTGTAACTATAAAAGTATTGAAATGTATGGGCATTGTAGGGTTTTTTCCTATCTGAGAATAGCACAGGCTTCCCATTTTAGAATCCGCACATACATATTACCACAAAAGGATTATAGGATATATTTCCGCAAGGATAAACCAGTGGTGCCAGAAGCTCGCAAACAGAAAATAGTGTTTTATAGCCTCTCCAAGTGATGGTCAATTTGTGTGTTTAGTTGCCATTTATGTTTGCTTTGACAGAGTGGACGCCTGGCTTTGAAGGGTACAGTCTGAGCAGCCGAAGAAACATAGCCCTTAGAAATGATTCACAAGCTTGTGGAGTGCTGTACTCAAAGGCTCCAACCTACTACTGTGGTCAGACATTGACGTTCCGGTAGGTAATGCTACATAGATCAAGTCATGTGTCTGGTTTTATCCAAGGAGATTCTTTACTATATATCATGGCATTGCTATGACTTTGTTACAGGTACTCTTCTATGGGCTGGAGAAGCTTAAAAGATTTTTTCCTTGTTGCTCTTCAGTAGCTTTCAGGACTAGCCAATTATATTGGAGTGTCTTAATTCAAAGACCTTTTTCAGCCCATTCACTCAGTGTTATTCTGACTGGCCCCCTAACTAGTAACTTTTCTTGGTAGAGAAGCTCACTTGTTCTCCTTCCACGTTGAGGGTATAGATGTATTGGTATACAGCCTTTGCTGCCTCCCACTTGGTTATAGCTCTGATGCAACTTGGAATGGTTGGCTGCAGAGGAAAGGCCCTGTGGGAAAAGGCTGCTTGGGTTGTGTTTGCTTTCAGAATTAAGATTTCTAATTCAGTTTAATGCAATTAAAAACCTTGGCAGAGTTTCTTCCTCCAAGACAATGCTATTTTGGCCAGGGGAGGGCCTCTGTGGGAGTGCCCTGGTTCCAGTTGTAATTAAGGTAAGAGATGTATTCTCAGATTACACAATCACCTAGCTTGAGTGGTTCTTGCTTAATAGGCTTCCTAATTGCTCTAACAAGCTCCATATGGCTCTTGTGAGTCATCAGTCCAGGTCATGCTTTGGATTTTCTGGTTTTCTATGGCTACTTGGGGGGATGTGTGGGCCTCGGGCTGTTTGACTGTTGCACCTAGGCTCTCTGATTCCCTCCCTTGGGAGGTTCACAAAGTGATCACCAAGTGCATTTAGATATAATGAAAATGAGTCAGCATGAATCCTTTGGCCTCCAAGCTCCATTGTACCCTCATGTTTGTTAAGTGCCATCGGGGCAGCCTCAACCTATGGCAACCTTATTGATGGGAGTCCTCCAAGTCTGGGAGTCCTCAACCACTCTGCTCAGGTCTTGAAGATTCAGGAATGTGTCCTCTTTGATTGAGTCTGTCCATCTGTAATGCGGTCTTCCTCTTTTCCTACTGCCTTCTACCTTACCAAGCATTATTGTCTTTTCTAGTGAGTCATGTCATCTCATGATATGTGGCCCCTCATGTGCTGGAAAGTAATTCTCATTGTTAGCCAAGGCAACCCATAATTTTCTGTTTTGCCCAGACAGGCAAATAGTGACATGTTCTTGCTTACAAAAAAATGATTCATTTTGCATCTGTCCCCTACCCACCCTTTCCTACTTGCAAAATAGGGGTGGATCAGGGCAAACCTCAACTATTATAACTCAGTGGAATATCCTTAATACTGTTCCTCTGAGTATGAAATGGTTGCATTAAAGAAGTGGTCTGTTTCCTTTGTGCCCTGCTTAGAAGCTTCCCCAGAGGCAGTTGATCAGTTACCTTTGTAAACCGGATGTTTGACATGATGGTTGGATCCTGCAGCAGAGTCCTTACCATTTTTGTACAAAACTTGAATTGTGGCATTAGGTAAACCCAAAGAGGCTATGGCTGCCTTAATGCAAGACCATTTGCTTTGAGATAGATTGGAGCTCTTCTTTACTAAATGCATAAGTTCAAAACAATGTTCTGAAGATTGTAGAAACTGATAATTCTGGAAACTAGTATTATTAAAAAAGATGCAGCTGGAGAGCATAAACTATAGATTGTTCCCTGATGTAAGAGATTTAGACACCTCCTGCCCCTATTTTGTAAAGCAAGTTATCTGTAACATTTACCAGAGTACAAAACGCTGGGTAGAATATTAGCAGCAGAATTATGGTTCCAGTTTTGAGCTGTACCCATCAGACCATGAAACATTAACTCTTTACTACCCAAGCTGCTGGTAAAATAGATAGATAGACAGACAGACAGACAGACAGACAGACAGATTGATGCAGAATTATTTTCCAGCTCTGAAAACATTTTGCTTAAAACTTTTTTATGTCTTGGCAGACATTCCACATCCAGTTGTTCTCATTACAGACTACAGGAAATTATCTCATGTCTTAAAAAAAAAACACACCTGTGCCCATTTGTATCTTGAAGTTGTAGAGACTAATATGCTGACTAGAAGGAAGTAGCCTCTTAAATGTTTGGAGTGTACTGGCTTCTCATCTTGTAGAGAGCAGAAATGCAGGTACTTGGTTTCATTAGCCAACCTGATAGCATTTCGCTGTAAATCAAAAACTGATAGAATAAAATTTGGCACCTGTACTTTTCCATTTACAGCTCCTTGAGCAAGGGTAAGGGATCTTTTTCCTATACCAAGGTTCTGCATCCCAGCCTTATCACTCTGATGTGATTGTTTGCTGTGCTCAAAATGGCATAATATCAGCAACCCTTTAATTAAAGCTGCCCTGAATGCAGTAGATCTAGTGTTTGTTCCCAGATTCCATGGGTCATAACTTTCCTGTGTGCTGATGAGCAACTAGCTGTTTACACATGTGGGGCTGTGTGTGCTAAGTCAGTAGCTCTCTGTTTTTCCCCTTCATATGTTTTGAACCATTGGTCATCTGCTGGGAGTTGATCCAAAACATTTGGGGAGCTAAGGTTGAGAACCACTGTTCTAAGCTGTTCCCAACACAGTGGTGAATGGAGAAGCCCCAGGTCTCTTGGGCTGGGTTTTTTCTGTTCTAATCATCTGCTTCATGAAGATGCAACCATTCAAGTGAAGGACAGATGGATGAACAATTTTTCTCCACAAAGGGCTTCTGATCAAGCTGAAACAAGGTGTGCCAGTGTGACCCATTCCGATGCACTGTATCTCAGCAGTGGTGTGACTCAGAGGCCAATCCAGCAGCACTGCTAGTCCTGAAAGAATACAGACTTCTGAAATCAGTTGTTCTTCATCCATTTCCAAAAGAAATGGTCCCAGCTATTGAGACCAGTCTTTCTTTTGTTTTCTTCACAGAATTGAAACAGTTGGCCAACCAGACAAAAAGGACAGCATAGGTGTTTGTGTGGAGCAGCAGAACGGCTGGGATTCTTTGCAACGTGATAAAGCTGTGTGTGTCAGCACAAATGGTGAGTTGCTCAAAAATTCACATGAAAATTTTCTTTTACTTTATTTTTAATTAGAAACGTTAGCCCACATGATCTATAGTGACCTCTAATATATGTGTGTATGAGCCTTCAAGTTGCCTATCAACTTATGGTAACTCTATAAACTTCATAAAGATTTCTAAGCAAGGAATACTCAAGAGGTGGTTTTGCCAGTTCCTTCCTCAGCAATGTAGCCTACAGTGCCTGGTATTTGGTTGGTGGTCTCCCATCCAGGTACTTACCAGGGCTGACCCTGCATAGCTTACAAGAGCGAACAGGATCTGGTGCCTTTAGGATATTTAGGCCTTAACTATCCTAACGTATTGTTTCAAATTCTCCAACTATTTATAACTAGTTAAGGAGGAGAGTAAGTAAATCAAATGGGGTAATGCACAATTCTTATGGACTTGTAGCTTTTCAGGACTTGTTTGTAAGTTTTTTAAAGGACCCACAGCTTAACATTTATTGGATTGATATGAATATTGGTGACTGCATGCATATATGCTTGTTTAAGTTTGCATATTAATGTTTTCTTACCTTGTCTGTTTCAGGGGCTGTCTTTGTAAATGGAAAAGAGATGACAAACCAGTTGCCTGCATTTACTTCAGGCTCCGCTGTGACATTTGACATGGAAACTGTGACTATAGGTCCTTCAAACAATAATGAGGGAGGAAACTTCAAACTCAGAGTGACAATTAGTTCCAACAACAGGGAAGTAGTCTTTGACTGGGTACTTGACCAGTGCTGTGGCTCTCTTTATTTTGGATGTTCATTCTCCTATCCAGGCTGGAAAGTGTTGGTGTTCTAGCCTCTGAAAAAGTGATTTATTTTAGATGGTTGATCTTCAGATGGCTGGACTGGATGATGCAGTGATTTACTAGTGCAGACTTTTAACACTTTTTTTGTGTTTGATACACTGATGTAAGTCTGTGCAGGAGTTGAGCCCCTTAATGCAGCCTAGTCAACATTACTTGAACTCTGTCCTCTTTACTGGATTCACTTAAAATACTGGTGAAGCATTTTGAGTAACCTGGAAATTATGTAGGCTTTCATGTCATACGTTCTTAGAGTGGGAGTTCTTTAGAAGGAGAAGCTAGAACCGATAATATCATTGTGCTCCCGTCTATGAATAGGTGTATATTTTACAGAACAGTTCTAACTTTGCCTAATGTTGTTCTTTTGGCTCAGGGTTAATGGACCAAAGTTACATGCATCCTAAGCACTAGAATAAGGTACTAAAAAGTAGCTGGGTATGCTGTCGCAAATACCTCCATTGCTGTTCATTTGGCATTGATGCCACTTGGCCTGTCAAATATCTTCTTCCTGTGGTAGTATTATTGCTATTTGTTGCTGTAACATAGATGCCTGAGTTGAAGCATTCATTCTGATATGCAGTCCCTGTGTGCCTTAGTTTCAGGCTTTTGTTGAACAGTATTTTAGGTATTGAAGTTTAAATTACGACTCTACTTCACCCAGTTAAGTGCCACTAAATTATTGGCACTTAGGTCAAGGTATGTATTAATGGTGTGTATTTTCCTTCAGAAAATCATTGCACTGAGTGCCAAATGTAGTGCCTTGACCATGATATTATCATACATTACCACATAAAACTCTGCCTCTGTTTAGGGAATCTTATAAGAAGCTCAGAATTTTTGCATCTTTCCTTACCTATGCAATTTTGCAATGACTTAGCAACCAAGAATCCTTTGATTTAAGAAGAATCCTGCAATAAAGGAGGTACTGTTGCAGAAAAATGGACGTATAAATACATCCACTGTGGATTTTTATATTTACTATGTTTTGAACAGGGTTAACACATGGGCAGCTAATAATACTAAACTGAGAGTGATAGCTGTGTACAGTGTGCATACCTTATGCAGTCAAGGCCAGGCTTATTCGCCTGCCCACATGGTTCAGAGAAATGTAACTGTGCAACAGAAACAATGCATTTTAACAGTTCTCCAAGAGATCTAATTCTTCTGATCAAAATAGCACTTTCTGTACAAGTGCCCCCTTACGATTATGAGTGTACACATCTTTTCCAGTTTTGATGGCAGCTGTACTGTACCACTGAATATTTTCTGCAGCTCTTAACCTAGACTGTAACTTTGCTACCCTGGACAGAGTCTTTTGCCACAGTGCTTGCCACAACATCCTGTGTGGATAAAGTTGGTTGGTTAAAACCAACAAGAAAACCCCATGCTATACAGTCACACGACTGGATTGAGGCTTGGAGCCTAGATGCTGTCACAAGAGCACTGGTGCTCCTAGGTTTTGAGGTGCAAGGGTGTGACATTACCCAATTCCTTCAGCAAGTACCAGTTTTTTTCTTGTACCGAAACCTTAGTCAGTAGCAGTAAGTGGCTTCGCTTCGGGAAAGCATGGCTGGGAACCTTGGAGATAAATTTGTCATGGAATGCATCTGTAAGGCGAAGCATGGTAAGATAGTGATTGTTGATGTTCTGATGCCCAATTTTTTCTTCTCATCAAACTGTTATTTTTTTAAAACTGTGTTTTTTTCATAGCTTTTTTTATTCTGAGCCACATAAAACCAATTTTTCTCCCATTCATTTAGCTGTACCAAAATCTTTCCCTCGCACCCAGACAATCATCCACTCACCCTACTTTCATGTTAATGTAGGATGAGGGGTCTGGGTTTCCCCTCTAAAAATGTCAAAAGCAAGCCACTGCACCATGGGCTTTCAGTTCCTCAGTATTGGTTTATGTGACTATACACCAGAAACATAATGAACTAAACCAGTGTTTGAAATGTGGTAATACCCAGAAGGGTATAGAGATGGCATCAATTCAAATTTAGTGCTGGGGTGTACCCTCTCCTGCAATGGAGGGTGAGTTGCCCTCCCTCCAGTTTGTTTTATGTGAATCAGAACTTACATCTGTACTTCTGAGTAAGCAAATACTTCTTGAATGACTTGGCAACCACTCTTCCAAAACGATGGGCAGAGGCTGTTCACAGAGACATCCATGCAATGTCCTTGGTTCATTCCATGCCTTCTACCTGTGGCAGATGGGGGAAACCAAAATTGTACTTTCAGTAGGTGCCTGTGTGTCAAGTGTACAGTTTGTAGGGCTATATGAAAACAAAGGCTTCACTCCATCTAGAGTTAAATCAGCCTTCACTTAAGAATGTGTCTCTGAGCTCAGTTCCCCCTGCCGCACAAGGAAGGAATACAGAGACTTAATTAAAAATCCATTCCTTGTCAGTGGTCTGTAGCAAACACTTGGCCAGTTCTCTTGCTCCCAAATTTAGCCTCAATGCTCTTCAAGTACAGATACAGAATATCTCTCTCCTCCTCCCAGCAAACCAATGCTGGCTGATTCTGTGCCACAGAAAAGAGGTGATTTGCGTCTGATCTATCAGGGAACTTGTTTGGGCAAGTTGTGCTAAGGACCATATGCAGGAGACTTGAACCTTGATACAAGCACCAAAAGGCTGATGAGGAACCAGTTTTGAAATGTGCCAGTGCTAAAATGTCTGGCTTGTTTTTAAGAGAATTGGGTTATCTCTGCTTTATTTTCACACTTAACAACTCCTCAGAAGTGTTTGCTCCTTTTTCAGACCATACCCATACAGTGTTACTGAGGTGACCATATTAGAAACCAAAGTTGAAATGGAAGTATGTTTATGAACTGTGTATATTTACCTCAAGATACTTTGTATCATGACTTTAATAAAAATTTGTTAGTATGTTGGACTAGTGTTATTACATGGGCATTTTTATCCCATGCTCCTACGGAGATCTATGGGTGGCATAGATTACTTCTGTACTTTCTTCCCCACAACATGGTGAATGATACAATATCGTCCACCCAGTTAACATGGCTTTGAACCTGAATTTACCAGGTTCTGGTCCAGCATTACAAGTATTTGGGATGGATATCATTATGATAACTTTTCTCATGTGGAAATGTTGCTACTTGATGTTTGTATAAAAGATGGAAATTGAGGGATTATAATAGATTTCTTTCCCCTCTTGCTATTCTAGAAGGAGCTGTTTTGTTCTTAAACCTCTCCACGTTGAAAGCTTGCTGCATATTCCAGGTAGCATTTAATAATGCTAGAGAGATTTATATATAATCACAAAAAAAATCAAAAGTTCTTCTTCGTGGTCTCTGTGCCTCATACATTAGGAGCTTTCGCGCCTGCGCGGTAGCATACGGAAGATTCTAGAGCTTGTTAGCTTTGGCGGGAACCCCTCCCCCACGTTGGTACTGCGCATGCTCCTCCCGCCGACTAACGGTCTCTCCTCAGTTCTTTCTTGTCCACCTCAGCGTACAGAAGGTTCTGCTTGTTGGCTTGCTTCTCGATTGCTATTTTTTGGTATTTTCGATTTCAGATTTGGCTTTTGACTACCCCTCTCGGATTTCGGACTTGTCTTTGGTAATTTCTCGATCGGTTTTGACCTTTTCTCTGGCTTGACGACGGTTTCGGATCTTGGACTGTGTTTGGCATTCTCGGACTTTGTTCTTTCTTGCTTTGCCCTCCGTTTATGTCGGCTCTTTTCAAACGCTGCGCCTCCTGTGGAAGGAAGGTTGCTCTCTCCGACCGACACTCTAAGTGCCTGATTTGTTTGGGCGAGGGGCACAATTTGCAGAGGGTTTACCCACCAGACTCTCCGCAACAGGTCGACAAGGCTCAAGTCCCATTGTTGGGAGGAGTCTCTTCGTGCTAAGGGACCAGTGACGATGGCCGAGAAACGCCCGTCCTCGTCTTCTTCTTCGGCAGCAGCGGCGGCTGCCGTGCCCTCGACCTCGTCGACATCGGTACCGGGCTCGGTACCGATAATGAAGTTGCCGAGGATTCCGAAGATCTCGGCAACTCGGGCACGTGAGGAACCTGCGGGCTCGCAGGCCTCAACCTCCTCCTCCAGGCCGCTGACCGCGGCTCAGAAGAAGCGCCCAGCCACTGAGGGCCTGGGGGAGAAAGGGAAGAAGAAGAAGCGTAAGGAGAAACGACGCTCTCCACCGACGGTGGTGCGACCCCCGACTCCGCCACCCACCCAGCCCGCCGAGGCACCTCCGTTGATGGAGCTCCCCGTGGAGGAGGAGCCTCCGGAGGAGGACGTAATCCTCGAGGTGTCAGACGAGGAGCAGGTCGTGCAGGCCTCACTTCCTCAACCGCCCGAACTGATCGCGGAGATCACTCCGCCGAGTCGCCGTCCATCCTCGGCAGAACGCCGAGAGGAGGCTGTGGTCAGACAGCGCCCAACCTCTCGACGCGACGAGTCCCGCTCGCCGGAGCAGCGGGCCAGGCCTCCATCCCCGCGATATCGGGAGATGCGCCTGGAGAGGCATCGCTCGGGAGAGAGAGCGTATTCTCCGGCCTACCTAGGGAGGTACGCCCAGGAGCAGATGTGGCATGAACCGGCTGGCTCGTACTACTGGTACTCGCCATCCTACAGGGACCGGTACCACCCAGACCCTCGGTATTGGTTGCCTCGTCGCTGGTCTCGTTCGCCACCGCGGGAGGCTCATTACCCCCGCTATGAGAGGTCACCCCTGCATCGCTCACCGAGTCGCCGTCGGTCCCGAGCCCTCACCTCGCTACAGGGCTGTTTCTCCACCGCCGCGGACGACGGCTACAGCTACCCGCCCGACGCCACAGCCCACCGTGGCCCAGCCAGCGGTAGTGGCAACTACCACCACGCAGGCGGCACACCGTCCCAGGCCCGCAGTTGTGCCCCTGCAGGTGATTCTGATACCGGTCACGACATCAGCCATATCGGTACCGACGCAGCCTGCAGCTCCGGCTGTCCTGGCAACTCCGGCCCCTGGGCCGGCCGAGGAGAAGGAGGCAGAGAGGTCGCCATCACCATTTGGCAGCTCCTACGACTCGGACTCCGATTCTGCGGAGTCCACCCCTTCTTCCCATGAGTCCCCACCACTGGGATTCAAAGAGCCAGCTCCGGAGTCTGCGCCGGAGGACGTCCGCCAGTTCTCGGCGATTTTCCTCCGGCTGGCCACAGCCCTTGGCCTGAGGGTGACCGAACCTGCTCCCCAAGCCCAGGACCCAGTCTTCCAGTACTTGGAAGCCCACCCACCGTCGACCGCACCGCTGCCATTCCTGCCTACCTTGGTGGAGGCGATGAAGCAGCCGTGGGCGAAGCCGGCGTCAGCACAGCCTATTCCTCATAGGCTGGAGCATTTGTACAGGACACAGAAGGAAAAGGCGGAGTTCCTCTTTCAACACCCTGTACCTAATTCCATCGTGGTCGAGTCGGCACAGACGAAGGGAGGCAATCGAGCACATACCACCCCTCCGGACCGTGAAAGACGGAAGCTCGATACCTTCGGCCGAAGGTTCTACTTGACATCATCCCTGGTGGTCAGGACGGTGAACACGATGGCATGCCTCGCGGCATACCATCGCAACCTGTTCGACCGACTCGGCCCGCTCCTCGCTGACTTGCCGGAGGAGTCACGCGCCTCAGCCATGCAGATCTTCGGCGAGGCCGTTGCGGTGGCTACACAGCAGCTCGCCACCTCGAGGCACGCCGCGGAGGCTACCTCAAGGGTGATGGTCGGTGCCGTAGCCCTCCGACGCCACACGTGGCTCCGGTCCTGTGGGCTCCAGGAGGACAGCCGTCGAAGGATTGAAGACCTTCCCTTCGACGGCGAAGGGCTGTTCCATTCCTCCACTGACGAGGCCATGGATCACCTCGTCAAGGCCCGGCTGACAGCGAAGAAGATGGGCATAAACCAGCCTGCCCAGACTCGCCGCTCCTTCCAGCCGAGGCCTACGTGGAGAAGGTCCTCCTCTTCATCGGTGTACCAGCCGCAGTCTCTGCGGTCGACCACGTCGAGGCCGTTGACCTCTACGGCTTCCAGGAGGCTTCCCAGACGGCGCCCATCTTCGTCGTCTAAGAAGTCGTCCTCGGGAGCGAAGTCCCGGTTTTGACGGCCTTCGCAGGACTCCACCCGTGCCATCCTTCGCCCTCCCAGTAGAGCTGTTCCACCACCCGAGCCTGGCCAGGCACCTCGACCGCTGGCGGGAGATCACTGCGGACTCCTGGGTACTTACCATCGTCCGCCTGGGGTACTCCATCGAGTTCCAGGCTATTCCGCCACGGGGTGTCTACTATTCCACCCCGGCCAGCTCGGCTCTACTGGAAGAGGTCCAGTCCCTCCTCGAGAAGGGAGCGATCGAGAGGCTCCCGCCTTCAGCCAAGACCACCGGCTTCTACTCGAGGTACTTCACGGTGCCGAAGGCGGACGGATCCCTGCGGCCCATCCTAGACCTCCGAGGGGTGAACGAATACATCCGCCCCAAGAGGTTCAAGATGGTCACGCTGCCGTCGATCCTCCCCTTCCTCCGCCGGGGGGACTGGTTTGCGTCCATAGACCTCAAAGACACCTATTTCCACTTCTCGATCCGCCCGCAGCACCGGCGATACCTTCGGTTCGCGATCGACGGCACCAGCTGCCAGTACCGGGTGCTGCCGTTCGGGCTTTCCACCGCACCGAGGGTGTTCACCAAGTGCATGGCTCCGGTCGTGTCCTTCCTGCGGACGAGAGGCGTCTCCGTCTACCCTTACCTGGACGATTGGCTATTGGTGGCGTCCTGCAGACAGAAACTGTATGGGGACATCCATCGGACTTTGTCCCTTCTCACTCGGCTCGGACTCAGGGTCAACCCCAAGAAGTCCCATCTCTAACCCACCCGGGTTCTTGACTTCATCGGGGCGACCCTCGACTCGGTATCGGCGAGGGCCTTCCTCCCAGACAAGAGGGCGCGGACGCTTTGTCGGGTGGCGTCCGCTGCCTTCGAGGCCTCGACACTGTCAGCGAGGAGGATCCAACAGCTCCTCGGCTACATGGCCTCGACCACCGCCGTAACCTACCTCTCCAGGTTACGCGCACGGCCGCTCCAGCACTGGTTCGTCAGGGCCTTTGATCCACTCTGGGACGACCAGCACCGCCGGTACCGTCTGCCCCAACAGATACGTCGATCGCTCCTGTGGTGGCTGTCGTACCGGAACTTGCTGTCGGGCATGCCGTTCCGCGAACCCAGGCCGTCGGTCACGATAACGACGGATGCCTCGCTTTTCGGCTGGGGAGCGCACACCAGAGATCTCCAGGTCCGAGGCCGGTGGATGGACGACGAGTTGTTCCTCCACATCAACTCTCTCGAACTGTTGGCGATCCACAAGGCCCTGAGAGCGTTCCGACACCTGGTCACGGGCCGCACGGTGCTGATCCTCACGGACAACACGACGGTGGTCTGCTATGTGAACAGGCAAGGCGGGACGCACTCCACCACGCTGCTGGCCATCGCACTCGATCTTTGGAACTGGTGCGTCCCGCTCCGGATACACCCTGTGGCGGTTCACCTGGCGGGGCAGGAGAACACCACGGCGGACGCTCTCAGCAGGGACACCACCTCCCATCACGAGTGGTCCCTGTCTGACGAGGCCTTCCGGATGCTTCGGGACCGATGGGGCGAGCCGACCATCGACCTCTTCGCGACCAGCCAGAATGCGAAGTGCCGCCTGTTCTGCTCGAGGGCCGGTCACGATCGCCGCTCCATCGGCGACACCTTCCAGTTCCCGTGGGACGAAGGGCTGATCTACGCCTTCCCTCCGTTCCCGCTCCTGGGCCGCGTGATCGCGAAGATCATCGCGGACCAGGCGGACGCGATCCTGGTAGCGCCGTACTGGCCGAGGCAGCACTGGTTCGGACCCCTGATCGAGGCCGCCCGGGGCAGGACTCTCAGGTTTCCAACGGTACCGGACCTGCTGTCTCACTCCGACGGACTGGTGTTGCACCCGGACCTGCCGCTGTTGGACCTCCATGCTTGGAGGATATCGCCCTAGACGATCCAGCCATCGGGAACGTCCTGACCGCGGCCAGGAAGGAGTCCACGCGAAGGAACTACCACTACAAGTGGCAGCGCTTCGTGGCCTTCGCCGAGGAACGTCGAGAGCCGGTATCGCCTGTCACCCTGCGTACCGTGCTCCACTTCCTCCTCCATCTCCGGCAGCAGGGCCTGGCCTTTCCATCGCTCAAGGTCTACCTCGCCGCGATCGTGGCATACCAGCCGCCACGATCTCCGTCGGCTGCTTTTTTCAGGGACGGTACCGTCAAGCAGTTCCTGAAGGACCTGCAGCACCTTTACCCGCCGGTATCGCCGCCGCTACCGCCGTGGTCGCTGTCATTGGTGCTGTCCCAGCTGACAAAGCCACCCTTCGAGCCCATGGCCACGTCAGACGACAGGCTGCTCGCGATGAAGACTGCGTTCCTAGTGGCCGTCACCTCTGCCAGGCGGGCGGGAGAGTTGACGGCGCTACGGTGCGATGAGCCATACTTAGTTTTTCATCGCGACAAGGTGGTCCTCCGGCCTGACATTTCCTTTCTGCCGAAGGTGGTGTCTAACTTCCACCTCAGCCAGGACATCATCCTGCCGGCCTTCTACCCAGACCCGACGACACCTCTGGAGCGTTCCCTCCACTCCCTTGATGTGCGTCGGGCGCTGGCCTTCTATAAGGACAGGACTGCAGCCTACAGACAGACACCCCACCTGTTTGTCTGTTATGGCAGGCGTCGGAGAGGCCACAAAGTGTCCACCCAGCGCTTCTCTAAGTGGGTGGTGCAGACTGTTCTACTGGCGTATGAGCTTGCCAGGAAGCCTCCGCCAGACCTGCTTCGGGCCCACTCCACCAGGGCCGTGGCGACATCTACTGCCCTCCTGCGAGGCGTCGACCTGTCGGAACTCTACCGTGTAGCGACCTGGTCCCAGCCGTCGACCTTTGTGTGCCACTACAGGCTCGACTGCTGTTCCAGGAGAGATGCCCGGTTCGGTCGTGCTGTGCTGTCTTCTGTGCTGTAGGGTCTGGGACCTGACCCACCATCCTACTGGTAAGCTACACAGTCTCCTAATGTATGAGGCACAGAGACCACGAAGAAGAAGAACAGGTTGCTTACCTGTAACTGTGGTTCTTCGAGTGGTCGTCTGTGCCCTCATACATCCCCGCCCTGCCTTCCCCTCTTTTTCAGGTCCCATCTGCTTTGGCGGACCAGAACTTAGGAGAGACCGTTAGTCGGCGGGAGGAGCATGCGCAGTACTGGCGTGGGGGAGGGGTTCCCGCCAAAGCTAACGAGCTCTAGAATCTTCCAAACGCTACCGCGCAGGCACGAAAGCTCCTAATGTATGAGGGCACAGATGACCACTCGAAGAACCACAGTTACAGGTAAGCAACCTGTTCTTTGGCAATATTCTGTATTGTAACCTCAGTTTTGAATGAGTGCTGAAGAGTGTATGTGAGGTAGTTCTCTAACAAAATTGTACTGCATTTAAACCCATAAAGAAGTATGAATCATAAAGCAGCTGTTTGAACATGTTACACAAGCCAGCCTCAGAATGGAGGCATTCAGTTTAAGACTTCACATCTTCCTCGCTCAAGTCCTTATTCTGCAGGTATCACAGTTCCTTAATTTCAGAATACTGATGGATCACTAAACTAACAAAAAAATGATTGTGCAACTATCTGTGTTTTCTCATAGGTTATATAAGTGCAGATGCTACTGGAGCCATTAATTTTCCAAGTACGTCCCCTGTCACTTTTGACTTCATGGGTAGAGAGTAACTTGGTCATTCTGCTTAAGGTCATAGCACCTATTGCATGACTGATGGGTCCAACATAACTACCCACTGGCATATTTATGTTACGCTAATGTTAGTGATATATGTTAGATAATGGAATGCACCAAATTTCAAAAGAAAATCAACCTGTGCTTTATAGATCACAACAAACCCAAGTGCTACAACGTCTGATAGATTTTATGCCTAACCTGTACTCTGGAGACAAGGCCATTGTGAGGAGACAGTATCGAGTAATGTTGGTTTCCAATTGGCAAAGGGGTCAGAGAAGCTTGCATTTTATCACCTTATCTGTTTAATTTATACATAGAATATATTATGTGGAAAGCAGGATAAGCAAGTATGAAAACTGGGGGAAGGAACACCAACAATATAAAATAGGCAAATGAGATCATAGTACTTAAAAGAAAATAACAAACACTTGTAAAGTTTAAGGAAAAAAGTGCAAAAGCAAGGTAACAGCTGAAAACTAACACAGAAGTAATGACCAAAGATGATTTACATTATTTTAAAGTGGGTAACAAAAACATTGAAACAGTTAAAAATTTTCAGTACCTTGGCTTAGTCATTACTCACAGTGGAGACTGTAGTCAAGCTGACTAAGACTTGGAAAGGCAACCATGAAAGAACTAGATCCTCAAGTGTAAAGGCATATCCAATACCAATGTCAGAAACATCCAGGCTGTCACGTTTCCAATGTATCTGTATGATTGTCAAAACTTGACCGTGAAGAAAGCTGACAGAAAATCAATGTATTTGAAATGTGATGCTGGAAAAGGGCTCTATGTATACCATGGACTGCTACAAAGAAAAAATGTGTAGATATTAAAAGCAAATCAAGCCTGAACTCTCACTAGAAACGAAGATGACTAAACTGAGGCTGTTATACTTTGGACACATGATGAGACATGACTCACTAGAAAAGACAATAATGCTTGGCAAGATGGAAGGCAGTAGGAAGAAAGGAAGACTGCACTTCAAGAGAAATACAGCCTCCAAGACCTGTGCACTGCACTCTCCAAAGTCTCTCATTCACAGGGTTATGGTAAGTCAAAGTCAACTTGATGGCAAATAACAAGAAGTTAAAAAAAAGTATAGCATCTTGGCCATAATTCTGAAAAATATTCAAGGTCTGTTCTGTAACCATATGGAAGGACCCTTTCTCTGAATAAAAACCTTTAAGACAACAAGCAGGTTGGCAATTAAGACTTCAGCAGCAGATAACTAACAAGACAATTTCAGCAAACATGCCCCCTCCTGACAGTAATCACTGTTAAGATTGTTATTGAAGATTCAAAGTGTTAGTGAAACCTCAAGTGGCTCAGAATCAAGGTACTTGAAAGGCTAGCTTTCTCCAGTATCAAACTACCTGGGATTTAAAATCAGCCAGGAAAACCCTTCTTGTGCTCTAGGCCCATAGGTCTACTCCATGTGACAGGGCCTTCTCAGAGGTGGTACCTCATTTTTTGAGTTTCCTTTTTAGAGATTTGGTTCTCCCTACATTTCCCATTCAGGCAACATGTAAAGCAGTGGTTCTCAACCTGTGGGTCCCCAGATGTTTGTGGACTTCAGCTCCCAGAAGCCCCAGCCATTATGGTCAATGCTCAGGGCTTCTGGGAGCTGAAGTCCAAAAACATCTGGGGACCCACAGGTTGAGAACCACTGATGTAAAGGCATACCTGTCTGTAAAATTTTTCAAGGAATACTCAAGTGTTTGATTGGTCTCTTACTGCAGCTTATTCATACTGTTTTATTGTAGTTTAGTACATATTTATTTAAATACTTGTAATTTGTAGATTTTAACTGTGCTATGTGGATTGTTAGCAGCTCTGACCTTCTAGAGCAGTGGTTCTCAACCTGTGGGTCCCCAGATGTTTGTGGACTTCAGCTCCCAGAAGCCCCAGCCACTATAGTCAATGCTCAGGGCTTCTGGGAGCTGAAGTTCACAAACATCTGGGGACCTACAGGTTGAGAACCACTGTTCTAGAGGAATGGTGGAGTGTAAAATAAAGAACTACTTCTCCAATGAGCCTTTTGTATGAAGTAGTAAATTGAACAGGCTCAGCCTCTGGAGGCTTTATTGTGGGGAAAAAGTAGAACATGAGAGTGCTACTACCAGATTTAAATGATCCCAAGCTGAGCAACTGGAAAATAAAATGTAAGATAATTGTTTCTTCATGCACAGATAACTTTTAAGGAGCTCACATTGAAAACATGATTAAGAAGGCCCTATGGTGTGGGGTGTTCAAGATCTTTGACCTGTTGAAAATGTCACTTGAATGAAAGCAGGCAACAGGAGGAAGAGACAGCCTACTTGAATCCCTGCTGGCATACCATTACCTTAAAGTGGTGGTCATTAAACCAGGGGAAACATAGTATGTGACCTGATTTCCCTACTATACTGTGGGAAGCAGAGTAATATAAACTCTACCTGTTTATTCACTAAGAAAGCATATAGGTTTTGCACTATATAATTCTCTTCAGGGTTGTCTGAAACTAGACTGCACAAATATTTCGTTGTACCCACTTCTCCTTCTCATATTCTTCAGCAGTAAATTCTACCACTACCCGTTCTTTCAGCCCATACCAGCACTTACCTTTAGGAACTCAACTGTGCATTATTGCAGGAGTCGAGTAAGGGAGGGTTCTTTGACATTGTGGTGGCTTTGAATTCAGAATGCATTTTGTTCTAGGAAACCAGACAGACTGGAAGATTCTGTCAAAATTGAGCCCCTCCTAAAAACATGATGCTGTATAGGGTGAAGTGACTTTATAAGAGACTTCTAGGCTTTAAATTTAGGTATAACATGTATATTTCCTGCAGGCAATCTGATTACTGTTAGGGGAGCTTTTGTCAGACAAAAATGGTCTCCAAGCATACTTTGAAAAGGGTTTTCCAACAGAAAAACATTCTGTAAATTTTGCCTCTTTACTCCAGAGGTAAGCAAAGGACATGTTGTGAGCCACATGTATCTCACTGCCTTATAAAAACGGTCATCACAGATTGTTGCCAAAGAGCAACTGACATGCATTAAGTACACTGTCAATGAGAAAATCAGCCCATTTTCTTTCCAACAGAATCGGCATCAAGGGGCTATTTAAGGCTCATTTATACAGAAATACAAATTTAATTAAATATGAGTGGAACTGCTGTTAAGGGTGGTGAGAATTCTTAATATTTAATGAATTTTAAATCCAGCATTTTAATGTGTATCTAATTTTTATTTTCAAAACCCTTCTAAAAGTGGCAGCCCTCAGCACTTGGCCAACCTGAACAGTAGTACCATGATGGTTATTTACCCCTGTCTTATTCTAACTTCCTCCAGCCTTTACTTTGGAACAGATGACATCCATTAACAATAAAACCACAAAAAGTAGGTTGCACTGGTGTGGTGTCTTGCTTAAAGGAGCCACCTTATTTCATTAAGGCTAGCTTATCAGTATACACTGGCCCCTCTACTTTCACGAGGGTTTGGGGCACAATACCCTTGCGAAAAACCATGAATAACTCACCTCCACTTCCCCTCTCATTCCCTTCTGGAGCGCCCCTACTTCCTCTTCCCATGCAAAATGGAAAGGAGTGGGGTGGGGGAAGGCTTATGTGAGCCTTCCTTTCCTCCTCTGGATTTCCCCTTGCCATTCCTTGCATTTTGTCCTGGTGTTGACAGCTCATGCAAGCCTCCCCCTCCCCAAGTCCTTTCCATTTTGCCTCAGCACAAGTTCTCTGCACCAGGGCAAAATGCATAGGAATAGTAGGGGGAGCTCTGAAGGGAGAAAGGAATGTTTGCACGAGGTTCCCTAGTTCCCTTTCATTTTGGAGGGGGAAAGAAAGGCTCACGTGAACTTTCCCCCACCCCATTCCATTTCATTTTGCCTCAACACAAGTTCTTTCCACTGAGGGAAAATGTATGGGAACAAGAGGAGGAGAAAGTGGGCGGGGGGGAAGGCAGGCACACTGATGAATAATTAAATTCATGAAGGTCAAACCTACAGATGTGGAGGAAGGCCTGTATTTCTAAGAAGTACAATGAATGCATCTATACAGAATACAACCATGACAAATGTTACACCAACCCCACCACTGTATTTAGAGTACTAACTTCTTTGACTTTGTAAGAGATTACTCTTCCTGCCCACTGTGCTGAGGTAGTAGATAGAATTCTCTACCGTATGTCTTCAAAATAAATATCTTGAGGTGAGGAACAGAAGGTACCGCTTACTTAAAATTAGTTTCCTCACAATAGAAGAACAAGGTAGGTTGTTTTAGGAGGGTGTGGATTTTAACATTGTTGCCACCAGCAAGCAACTTCCCCTCAGTTTCTCAAGTTTCCATTACCTTTGTTTGCAAATCCAAGAACAAACTTCAACCAGAGTTCTTGGATAATGCTGCAAGCTGCATGTTAAATAAACATTCTGAAGCATTTCTACTCAGAGATACCATATGAGATTGGGGTAACAGTTTGCCTTTCCTTAAAACAAGAAGCCCAACTAATATACAGAAACTGTTCAAAAGAATTTATGCATTTAAGGACTGTCCATTTTATGTCACACTGACTGAGAGGTTAGAATAACTGAATATTAATTCTGAGATGGCAGTAGGAACAATCTACCATGACTGGGTTTATCCTGCATGCCATCTGGATCGGGCAGGAGTCCATGTTCTTTTCAGTTGTGATTATTAGGACTCCCTCCTTTTCTCTGATAGTTTGATTATCTACCTCTATCTAACCTGACTCTGTTAATTTTATATAAAATTTGACCACCCATTTCTTTTAATTTGGCTGGATGCAGACTGCTCCTCCTGCCATACCAAAATTAATATTCCCATTAACCTCAATCCACTGTGATTGGGTGGGACCTGTCTTTTAACTTCTGACTGCAGCAGTTCTGCCAAAAGCTGCCTGTGATGATTTGTATTTATCCAGTTTGTAAAGTCTAACAAAAGTAGATGGCTCTGACCATCCTACAGCATCACATAAGTCTTGCAAAGAAATTGTAACAGCATAACCTGTACTAGTAGCCATTGATCTTGTTGAATGCAGCTACATTTTTAGGCCTTGGTTTATTTTCATAGTCAGAACATTGGAAAAGACACACCTTAATCCATCTGGCAGTCACTGTTTTTGAGGTTCTGTAGCCTACAGTTCTAGGATTGTATGAGACACAGGCTACGTGTGTCTGAACTGTGAAGTTCTTTTTCTCCTGATATGTTGTCTCTTTTCCTCTGGGTGATTTGGCCAAGGACAAAAATTTGGCAAATAAATGAAGAGTTGGTACTTACGTGAACGGTCTTTCTGAGATGACAGGAGGAGCAATCCACTATGCATGGGTTGTTGTCCTCGCGCCAGCTGATGTAGGAGCTGTCCATGCGTCACATCAAAAGAACCGTTAACCGCTCCAGTCCCTCTCTGGCCAGTTCTCTTTCCTAGCGTATCTAGTTGCTTTTTTGGTGTTTTTTGGTCCCCACCCAAGACTCATACACACTTCCCTTCAGCCTATAGGTGGGTATGGATTGCTTCTCCTGTCATCCCAGAATGACCATTCACATAAGTGCCAACTCTTCATTCTCAGGCTGACAGGAAGAGCAATCCACTACACATGGGACCTTCCCAAGCTGATCTATGGGTGGGTATATATCTACAGAATGGCCTGCAAAACCCGGTGCCCAAACGCTGCCTGTGCAGACTTATACTTGTCCAGCTTGTAGTGTTTGACAAAAGTCGATGACTCTTTCCAACCGGCCGCACTGCATACATCCTCCAAAGAGCATAAAAACGCACATGTCACCGATGTTGCCATTGACCTGGTTGAATGTGGCCACACATTCTCCGGTCATGGCTTCTTTGCATAATAATAACAAAGGAAGATACATGTCTTGATCCAACCAGCAATGACAGATTTGCTGGCCCGTTGACCCAATGTTTTTGGCTGGAAAGACAGTAGCAAGGCGTCAGATTGCCTAAACCCTTTTGTTCTTTTAATGTAGGCCTTTACTACTCTCCTTACATCCAAAGTGTGCCACTTCTTTCCCAGAGGGTGTACAGGCCTTGGGCAGAAAGTTGGTAAACGTATCTCCTCTGGGTGAGACGTTGTTGACACACACTTTGGCAAGAAGGAAGGGTCGAAGCCCAAGGTCAGCCTGTCCCGTTCAAATCTGCACAAATGTTTGTTGACAGATAACGCCACTAGCTCCAAAACCCTCCTGGCTAGGTAACCACAAGCAGAAACGCAGTCTTGAAAGACAGGAATCTCAATGAAGAGTCCCACAGCAGCTCAAAAGGTGCTGAAGTTAAGGAGTTAAGCACCAGGTTTAAATCCCAGGTAAGGAACCCATTCCTGGTTGCAAAGGATGCCAAGGTTGCACCTCTCAGGAATCTCTTTATATTGGGATGCTTCGTGTAGGATTTCCTGTCTGAAGAAAGAAATGCTGACAATGCTGCCACCTGTCTTTTCAAGGTATTAGGGCGCAAACCCTTTTCCAAGCCCTCCTGGAGGAAGTGCAGGATGTGGGAGACGTTTATCTCCCCCACATCAACCTCTCTCACTTTGCACCACTTCTGAAAAGCCTTCCAAGTTCTATCATATATTTTCTGAGTAGTCTCTCATCGGGACCCCAACATAGTGCGGACTACATTGTCTGCATATCCCTGGCGCATTAGAAACCTCTGTTCAATTTCCATGCTGCCAGACTCAACCATCTGGGATCTGGATGGGCCACTGGACCCTGGGTGAGTAAGTCCACCCTGCGTGGTAACTTCCATGGTGGTGCCTGTGCCATTTTTAGCAGCATCAGAAACCACGGTCTCCTTGGCCAGTAAGGCGCTATCAGAACCACTGACGCCTTCTCCACTCGGATCTTTGATAGAACCTTCTGCAAGATCTGTATCGGGGGAAATGCATAGTGCACCCCTGGCGACCATTTCACTGACAGAGCATCGTGCGCCTCCGCACCGCTGCTTCCATCTATTGAAAAATATCTTTTCAACTTGGCATTTCCACCAGAAGCGAACAAGTCCACCTGTAACTGCCCAAAAATACCTGTCATGTTGTGGAAAACCTGCACATTGAGAGACCATTCTCCTGGGTGCAGCCAATTCCTGTTCAAGCAGTCAGCTTGTATATTTGTCTCTCCCTTCATATGTACTGCCGTTAGTGAGCTCATATGTTTCTCTGCCCAGCGGAACAATCGGGTGGATTCTTCCACCAGTGGCACTGAATATAGACCGCCCCGTTTGCAAATGTAAGCCTTGACCGTCATATTGTCCGCGAATATCTTCACGTGACGTAGTTTGACTACCTGCAGAAACTGCTGCAGCGCCAAGCGGATGGCTTTCAACTCTAGGTAGTTTATGTTGTGCCGCCTGTCTGAAAGCGTCCAAATACCTTGCACTGAGTACCCCTCACAGTGCGCACCCCAGCCACGGAGATTCGCATCTATTGTTACATGCACCATGCTTTGAATGTGAATGGGAACTTCTGAAGCCACCTTCCTCTCCTGAAGCCACCAGGATAGTTCTTCCTGAACTTGCTGCATCAGCGCCACCTGGTAATGTTTCTTTGCCACTATGGACAAGTGATGTTGCATCAGTAGTCTTTGCAGTGATTTCACATGGAAACTTCCCCACTGAACTAGCTGCGTCAAAGAAATCAATATTCCCAGCAGTCTTGCCAGCCACATCAGATCTGCTGATTTGCACCTCAGCAGCTTTGCAGTTTCGTGCCTCAGGTTCATCAACTTGTCTTCGGAAAGGTATAGCCTCCCCTTCGAAGTGTCTGTCCGAACTCCTAAATGCGTGAGCACCCTGGTTGGACTCGTTATGCTCTTCTCGAAATTGAGAAGGAAACCATAGTCCATCAATGTCCGGATTGTTAACTTTAAATCCTTCGTCAACCTGATCTCTGAGGTAGCTTTCAGCAAGATGTCGTCCACATATGGGTACGGCTGTACCCCTTGCACTCTTGAGGAAAGCTATCAGTGGAATCAACACTTTCGTGAACACGCAGGGCGCAGATGCCAGCCCGAAAGGTAGAGCCTTGAACTGATAGTGACAGTCCTGGTAATGGAATCTTGGGTACCTCTTGTCCTCTTTGCTCATGGGAACATGTAAATAAGCCTCCTTGAGATCTATGGAAGCCATATAATCCCCTGTAGACAAGTTTCCTTTGATTGTCTGCAGAGTCTCCATCTTGAACTTTCTGTATTCCACAAAGGTATTGAGGTACCTTAGATTCAGAACCGGTCTGTACTTTCCATTGGGCTTGGGGACGACAAAAAAAATGTTGAATAAACCCCTGCGAATTCCTGATCCTTCGGAACCTTTTCTATTGCCCCTATCTGAAGTAAGTGGTATATCTCCTGTAGAACTATCTGTTGCTTGATCTTGTTCTTTGCTACCAGGGATCGAAGAAATCTGTCTTTTGGTCTCATATGGAAACATATTTTGTATCCCTGGGTCACTACCTGTAGAACCCACCGATCTGTTGTTACTCGAGAACATCTTTGTCCAAAAGACAGAAGTCTTCCGCCCACTGCCTGGCATTGATAGTCAGTATTGAGGTTTCCCTCGCTTGGAATTATTTCCAAGCTTTCCTTGTCCTTGCTTGGGATATTGGAATTGCCTGTTGAACTGTTGCCTTTGTCTATTTCATTGATATTTGCCATATCTATACTCAGATCCTCTTCCAGAGAAACTGTTCGATCTACCTCCACGAAAGGAACAGTTAGAGCCCCAGAAAGCTCTTCTATCTACCCTTTTCTTTTGCATAGTGGGCATTACCTGCTTCTTTTTCTTTGTCTCTACTAAGACTTTTTCTAAAGCTTTTGTGTAATTCTCCCTGAAAAGGGACAAAGGCCAAATTATTGCGAGATTTCTGGTCCGCCTCCCAGTGCCTTAACCACAAGGAGCATCTCACAATTGTTAACAAATTTATATTTCTTGCTGCAAATGCGGTAGCGTCACGACCAGCGTTCACCACATATTTTAACATTCTCTGAATTCTTTCTACAGCTTTCATTAACTCTTGTACACCTAAATTCTGGGAGTCTAAAATATCTTGAGACCAGAGAACCCCCGCTCTTGCAAACATAGAAGCAGTCACTGATGCTTTTATAGCCAAAGAAGCCGCCTCATGAGCTTTTTTCAGAGAAGTCTCCGCTCTTCTCTCATTCACCTCCTTCAATTGCGTGTCCCCTTCCTGAGACCAACCCTGCAGTCAGGGCATCCACTGGGGCACATTAAGGAAATCCACCTCAGGTTTCCGAAAGGAGTATAACTTTTGAGAAGAAGTTAATAATTTCTTAGTAGAACACTGTGAAGGCCACTCACTAAGTATCACATCCTTAAAAAATTCTGGCATAGGCAACTCTATGCCTCTTGCCTCCTTCCTTCTAATCACAGAAGCTACTTGAATGCCCTTAGTGCTATTATCAGTATTCTGCTCTTTGCCAGAGTCCAAACCTAAGGTCTGGAGCACTCTCTTCAACATACTATGGAAAACATGTACTTCAAACATCCTATCTGAATCTGCCTTTTCCTCCTCTTCATCATCAGTGTACATGAAATCTTTATCCTGTAAATCTAACACCTCTTCCTGCATGCCATCCTCTTCTTCACTATCTACCACTTCCTGCTGTAATAATCTTTTATCATTCCTGTGGTCCTTCACATGCTCTGCATTGTTATCACTTCTTTCTTTTCCCGCTGTTGTGGTTTGCCTGCTGCTACTACTCTGTATTTGGGTTACACTTGTGCTTTCCACCAATTCCCTTCGCCTTTTCTTTGATGGTGGCTGGTTAAGTTCATCCTCTGCCATGCTGAATTCTTAGCCTGTAGCTCTTTTCTGTAAATTCATTGGGTTAAAAAGTGTAAATTCATTGAATGACCCAGGTTGAGTTGACTTTGCAATTCATTAGAATTAAAATTCATTGGTGGCAGCTGTGCTGTTAAAACTGTTTGCAATTGCGTACGTACAGCATTATTTACAATTTGCTGTATCTCCCCCATAAACTCATTTGTAATGCGCTGCAGCGGACCACAACATGGACCCCACTGCGACTCACATACGGCAGCCTCCATCTCTCTGCCCCGAGCAGGTGTCTTCTCCATCCAAGCTGATAGAAATTGCTTCAGTTCTGGAGGCAGCCTCCATTGCTCCCATGCTGAGAAGCAAGGTTTGGCTGTATGCTGCTCCGAAATGGTGGACGCCTGCTCTCTCTGTGGTGCCACGACTCCTTCCATGATTGGATGAGCGTTCGTGGTCACCTGAGCTGTCACTCCGCCCCTTATGCAATCCCCAGAGGTCTCTGAGGCCTTGCGTGGATCACACGGCACTGTCTTAGCATGGCCAATTCCAAGATGGCGTCCGGAACTCTCCACAGTAATTTTCTGTGCTGTGCCTGCCGCCTTCAGAAGTTTCTTAGTGCCCCCAGACTTGTTAGCTTTCTTTTTCTCTTTATTACTCACAGACTTAACCTTTTTACTGTCCGCTGTCCAGGCTGAATTTTTCAGCCTCCGCTTCACTCTCGCTGGAGTTTAAGAATATCTTTCTTAAGTCCACAGAGTGGTCATCCCGTGGCACCTTCTGCGGTTTGGTTCTACTACCTGAACCGCCCACCTCTTCATCCGTGACCTGCATAGCTGCGGTTTTCTGGACGGAATGGTGCGTGATTTTACTCAATCCCTCGTCTGTGACCCACTGTGTAGCAGTTTTCTGGACGAGTTGGTGCCTTTCTTTGTCCAAGATCTGCGTTACTGTGGTGCCTTGGACTGATTCTCCTGACGGTGCTCCAACACTGTTCTCCGCAAACAAATTTCCTCCTATTCTAACATTAAAACCGGAGAGGGTTAATAAACATCCAGCTGGTTCACAGGAGAAAAACGAACTGGCTGGAAAGGGACTGGAACGGTTAACGGTTCTTTTGATGTGACACGTGGACAGCTCCTGCATCGGCTGGTGCGAGGACAACAACTCATGCGTAGTGGATTGCTCCTCCTGTCAGCCCTAGAATAACATCGGGTGTCCCTTTGTGCAATATACATTCTAGCAGAAATGGTAGATATAACAGTACCATCAACCTATCTTGCTCAAATTTGCAGATTTGGATTTGCCGATAAAGCAGCCCATTCTGAGACTCGCCTTTGATGCTGATTTGATTGCAACTAAGAAGAGTACTTGTAAATGTCATTTAACATTTGCAAAGAAGCCTCTCCAGTCGGTTCAAATGGAAGACGCTTTAACCTATTCAAATCCATGTTTTAATTTTTAAGTTCCAACTGGGAAACCTGTGCCATGTTGGAAACATCGTAATAGTCACACCCCGAGGAACCTCTTCACATGAGGATGTGGTGATAAAGGGACATCCTCAAATTTTAGCACCACCACTAATGCTGAAACCTGATGCTTTATGGTATTAGGCCCTTGCAAAGACCATCCTTTAAAAACCAATGAACACATTTGACTACCTGCAACTTTTTTGAGCCACACCATTTCTCACATTCCCTCCATGTCACACTATGCAGTCAATCATCTGTATCCGTAGGCTCTGCATCTATAGATTCAACCAATCAGTTTGAAAATAATAATAATTTAAAAAAATCCCAAAAGCAAACCTTTATTTTGCCATGCACGAAACACTACGCTGACGTGTGGGCATACCCTGCTGTAACATCTTACTGTTTCAGAGATCCTCAGGCTCTCTCCAGCACATGTTGGAGTTCTTCACTATTCTATATAAGGAACACCATTTTAGTACACCATTGTATATTATGGGACTTGAGCAACCAGGGATTTGGTATGGGTAGGGGGTCCTGGAATCAAACCACAGCGGATGAGTGCCCACTATATAAGTTTTGAGTTGATTGTCTTCTGGAAGCTAGAATCATTTCAACAGTTCTTTTTAAGTATTTCCTTAACTCTAACACTGTCCTTTCAAAACCCAGGCCATCACACTTAACCTGCATTTGGATGTACCAGTCCTAGACTCAACAGGTTTGTCATCTGAGCAATTGCCATGGAGAAACTACCGATATTTGGAATAACAGGGGTAACCAAGGTCTCCTTGACCAGTAAGGTGCTATTAACACTACTTCTGCCCTCTGTTGGTGTACTTTGAGAAGCACTCTTGATAGAATTTGGAGGAAAGGCATAATGACATCACTTTGGCCAAGGTACTGTCAGAGCATCATATGGCTCTGCAGACCTGCTCCCATCTATTGAAAAGAAACTTTTAGTCTGGTATTCTTGGCTGAAGAAAATAAGCCTGTTTGAAGGGGATCTAAATGTTTGATCAATAGCTGAAACACTGCAAAATCTAGTGTTCATTTCCCTGGATGCAACTTGTTCCAACTCAGGTAATCTGTTCTGATGTTCAACTTTCCTTTCAACTGAGGACTTTAGGTTCCTTTCTGCGCAACAAACGTTTGTCTGACTCCTTCATTAGTGGTTTTGAATTAAGACCACCTTCATTTGAAATGCATGCTCTGGCAGTCATGTTGTCTGTCTATATTTGGACATGACATCCCTGTACCACTGTTAAAAATCTGAGAAAGGCTACCACACTGCCTTCCGTTCTAGAAAGTTTATATTGTGTTCCATGTTTGATACAGTCTATATACCTTGAGCTAATCACATTTTCATCTGTTGTCACTTTTCAGTGATTTGGAACCATCAGGGGCACTCTTCTGTTGAAGTCCTTCAGCCACCATCTCAAGTCCTTCCTTAATTGAAGAGAAAAAGCAGCTACATAATGCTTCTTCCTCTCTGTGGCCTGCTGATGTGGAATTAGAAGCCCCCGAAGGCCTCTAGAATGATGCCTTTCACATAGTATCAGCTGAATGGTCAAAACAGCAAAACCATCACCTTTGCTAACACCATTACATCTGCAGACCTCAAAGATGTCAAAATCCCTACTTTTGATTCTTCTCTCTTCTGAAAAGGATGCACAGCCCAATCTGGTATCTGTCTGATTCTCCAGATGCATAAACAGCGTTGTTGGTTCCAATTGGCTTTTTTCATATTTGACTAGAAAATCAAATTCTCCAGACTGAACAGTCCACTGTAAGTCCTTTGGAATCTTTTCCCTTGAACTCTCCTTCACTAAGCTGTAAATGAGATAGGGATAAAGATGTACCCCTTTCCATCTCAAAAAAGCCATCAAGGGTATCAGGACCTTCATAAACATCCTTGGAGTTGAAACTAATCCAAAGGGCAGAACTTTGAATTAGTAATGCCTATCCTAATATTGGAATCTGAGATACTTTCTTTCCGAAATTGCTATTGGGACATAGGGATATGTGTCTTTTAGCTCTATTGAGGTCATTTAGTCCTCTGTTGTTAAATTCTCCTTTACTGTCATGTCCATCTTGAATCTCAAGACATCTCAAAATTCATTATCTGAGGTTCAGTGTGGGATGATAAATCCCACTGATTTTGGTCAAAGTAAACCACTGGTTCACTAAATGATCTATCTCCTTCAGTACTATCTTTTTCTATATCCTTCACCAATGGTGGTGAGATTTATCTGCTTTCCAGTTTCTTCTTGAACTTTGTATTACTAATTGTAAACTTGTATTACTAATTGGTTTACCCACTGATGTCACCTGAGACCACAAGACACTGGGGTCTTCCTCCCACTGATGCCTGTAAATATTGTGATCTACCCCTCTTTTGGGTAGACCCTCCTCCTCTTCCTTGACCCTATTAAAAGCTCCTGATCTGCCAAACTGAGCTCTTGGTCTAAACAACTGCTACTGAAACCTAAAGTCTTATTTCCTCTACCACCTTGAAAGGAAGTGTATCTTCCTCAAAAAGGCCTTTTATCTTTTTTGTAAAGTAGGCATCCCCCTCCTCTCTGCTCTCCAACAGGGCCTGTTCCCCAAACACTAACTCAGCTTTGAACAGAATATAAGCTAAGTTGTCCCTTGATTTTTGGTCCCTCTCCCAGTATTGTAACCACAAAATATCTCCTTGCCCCAGCTATTGCATTTTTACTCCTAACTTCAAAGGTCACAGAATCATGACCAGCATCCACTCTGTACTCCAATACCTTCCTTATTCTACCTAATGCCTTGCCTAAAGAGTGCTGTCAAGCAATCTCCTGCACCCATAACACTGCTGCTCAAGCAAGCATTGAGGCAACCACTGATGCCCTTATGGTTAATCCCAAAGCCTTGTGTGCCTTTTAAAAAACTGAATCAACTCTCCTTTCACCTACCTCCTTCAATGTAGTGTCACTTTCCTGAGGAACATTATCCCTGGAGATGAGGGCTGCTGTTGTCTCACCAACCAACGGGACCTTTAAGAACTCCTTTTTCCCCAAATGAATAAAATTTATCTGTATAGCCTAATCGCCTCATAGTATTCATGGATGTTTCCCATTCAGCTTAGAATCATAGAATCATAGAAATGTAGAGTTGGAAGAGACCACACTCGATAAATATTTCAGCATTGGCATCTCTACTCCTTGGGCATCTGCCTCCTGATTACTGATTGCCACCTTACTCTTCTTATCATTTGCTTCCTTAGATTGTGAACCTCCATCTGGATTACTGGTAACTAAACCCAATATTTGCAACATCTTCTTTAGCAAACTCTTAAAGGATTCACTCTCTGTTGACATCTAAATCCTTGTCATCCTTCTCCTCTGAGGAATCATAACTCCCAGCTGCAGTCACATCTAACATCTCAACTTGCCAAACATCCTCATCTAAGTCTGACACTTCACCTTTTTTTCATACACTTCCTTGATCTTTCCTCATCTAAATCATTTTTGGAATCTTGTGTTTCTAGTCCGTTACCTTTTCCTATCTAATGTGTTATCTTGTTTATACCTACTCACAACTTTCTGGGTACTCTCCTTTTTTTTATCTGTACTGTTGTTTGTTGAGGTAAACAGATTGAATTGTCCTTCCCATTAAGCATATTCAAAATTGTTAACAAATTCATTGCATTATAATTAGAGTGGTAATTCATTGAATTGAAATTTCCAAGTTCATTAAATTACATCCTATTTCATTATATTATTTTTATATGGAAGCATTAAATTTACTTCATTAACTATAATCTTAATCACAGAATGTACTTCAATAGTATCTGAATAATTTAATTTCATATTAATATTAGCCAACTTTAAATTCATTTCTGATACACCTGGACCCAAATAAATTCCAGTGTTAACCCTGCAATACTCATTTTGTCACTATCATTTCTGGGTATCTGTCATTGTTGTTTTTAGTATTTTGAGTTGTATCAGACACATCTTTAAACATCATTTTAATTTATGGATTCTGGTGTCATGTTTTCTCAAGGATACTATCAATCTCCTGCTGCTGTGCCTTCTCTGCATTTCCTCATCATGTATCTAACAATGTTGATGCTGGAGCATGCCTGTGCTGAAGAGTTACGTTCTACTGTGGCCCCCTCCCATCACCTTAGAATAATGAAAATCAAAATGGTGCTCTGAAATGATCTTTGGAGCTTTTGTGGCTGCTGCAGTGTTCTCCATTTTAGTGCCCATAGTAAGACCTGATTTGACACCAGGATCTCTTCTTCTTTGCCTGCTGCACCAAAATTACTGACTCTTTTGCCTTAGAACGTTTTTTTCTCCTTCTCCATTTTGTTTTGACTGCCAAATAAAGCTGTAAAATATTCAGTACTGCTCCCACTGGAGGACTGAAAACCTTCCTTAATTCCTTTCTTCCCTCCTGGGACACATGGGTTGGCAGTCATCTTAGTGGGCACGTTTTTGGATTTCTACTGTTCCCTAATCAGGGAGCTGTCTTATTTTTGCATTTGAGGCGTACCATTTACCATCTCTACTGTATTTTCTCTAGTTTTTTTTCTCCATTTTTCTCTAAAAAAACTCTTATTTTGTTATTTCTGTTTCTAAGTTTGTGAGAGAAGGGCAGGACCATCTGGTTGGTACAGCAAGACAGAAAAAACTATCAAGGAAGGAAGGGGCTCCTAACAGTCACAACTGAAAAGAACACAGACTCCTGTCTGATCTGGTTGGCATAGAGGGAAAAATCCAATCATGGTAGACTGCTCCTCCGTGCCATCCCAAGAATAAACAGACCATCCAAATTCAGACTGATGTCTGCCCGGCTGTGAGTTATGCCTTACGTAACAAGCAGAAGAAAAGAATCACCACCACCTTGGCAGTTTATATTACTGAACTTTATGTACAAAATTCAATTTCAAATAAACATTTAATGTAAAAACAAAAAGGTCCATTAAACAATTGTCTTTTTTTATCTACTGTACCATTCAAATGTTCACCCAGTTTACATGATTTCTTCAAAGTTTTAAGGGTACATATAGAAAATCCATCTTTATTATAAATAGAAACAAAGGGATTCTCTGCTCTTATTATAAATGGACATGACATACAAAGTTTACTTGACAGAAGTAATTTCATTACTATTTTGGGGGGGTCACCAACTTTTTGTGCAAATAATGCTAGCCTCCTTTTAAGCATTAAGAGCGTGACTGCTTAAGAAGTGACATAAGCAATAGTCCTAGAACTACATCTCTCCTAAAATATATTCTTTACATATGTGCACAGCTTTAGCAAATTAAAGCCCAAGAGAATGCTTGACTAGCTGTTTAAAGGTGTATTCAGAGTTTGCTATAACTCAGAGCAGGAAAAGTAGGCAGTCTAACGAAAGCTGTAGTTTCCCTCTTTCCTATTGACACAAATTCGTGACTAAGAACTTAATACTGGATGACAAATCACATCCACACCATTAGTTAAATAGTCTCACAGTTAAACACATCTTTAGGAACCAAAGTCATATTTACAGTTTTATAAACTTCTGAGAATCCCCATTAGAAAGCTTCTCCCTCTTCTACACCCCCCCAAAAAGAGAACTGCCTTCTGATGGTGCTGGAATGAAATAAAAAATTAGAAATACCAGTATTTACATAATTGATCCTTTATAAATAAAGAATATGAAAAAATGAACTTTTAAGAATAAAAAAATGAGGTGATGTAACTCAACCACAGTGCTTGCTGAAATAAATCCTTGGTGCTGATATTGTACCAGTAGTGAAACTACTTTCCATGGGAAAAAAGAAAATCTGTAAACATATGCTTAAATGTGTTAACAGCAGTGCAAGACTGCACAAGACTAGTAAGCATCTGTATTGAATGCAATACATCACAGAATACTTGCATAAGAAGTGCAACACATTTTCGGGCCCAATTTTACAGTGCATTTTCCCCTCAAAAGTAGCATCCAAAAATCCCGACTCCATGCTTTGATCTTGCAATCTGTACATAAGCAAAAACAGGCACAGATCCAGGCACCACCTACCATAGCCTGTGGATGTTAACATGGTATGCCATTATATAACCCTAGACAGTTCTGCTTAAGGTAAAAGGTTTGATCCAGTACACCGGGTGATCAGAGTTATCTACAAGTTCTATTAGGTGACTGTAGCAATGAAGATGGAACTTCCCTATGTTTTTAATGAGAAAAGCAAAGGGTTTTCCCCCCGAAACAGGCATGAGACAAAGAAGTGCTGTGTTACAGCTGAAGATTTAAAAATGTGTTTAAAAATTTCAATCTGTAGTTTGACTGTTATTAATACAAACAAAAAAAGGTCAAGTTAAACTTTAAATGGTACATTATTTACCACAAAAAGTTAACCTAAAGAATTTCTAAATACAAAGCATAAACTGTCCCCATATCCTTCCCTAATTTTTAACTCCACAGTAGGAAAGACGGCCAGTACAGATGCAAAAATCTTTATATAAAAACTGGTTTACATATACTCAAGTTATGTAAATTCAGTACAGTTCATAATTAAAATTCCCAAAAATTGTATTGCTCTTCATGCTCAAACTTTGAGTATTGTCATTACATCACTAGAACTGATATACATGTAGTACTTGCATAATTAACTCAAAAGGACCCATATTAACACTACGCATGTTGAAATCCTTTGTTTCCAGCAGTGCCCATTAAGAACCTGTGTATCTTACTCAATTCCTTTTAGAGTTCATGCTTCGTTGAATGTCACTTCAGTATCTGGCCAATCAATAACCTCTGCTCTTCTTTTCATATCTTCTGTTTTCTATTCTGTTTTGTCAAGCATGAGATACTATCTGTCTCTGAAGACCGTTCCCTAGTGTTAGTTTCACTGCAGCCATTAGCTGTCCCAGTTTGTTCTTCAGAAACCTCCTCAGTTGTTGTGGTAGAAGGAGACTCCCCCTTTTCTAACTTCTGTTGCATTTCTCGGAGTTTGGCAACAGCTTTGTCAATTGACATTATGCTTATAAGATTAAAGTCATGCATGCTGACCAGATGGAGCATGAAGTTTCGACACAAGTTCTTCTTAATAATTTTGTGTCCATAATTTTCCACAAACAGCATACAGGCGTGATTCATTTGATTGTCTGCAATAAACCTGTTAAACATAAAGTGGAAGGAGGGGAATGAATGGCAAGTAATTATTCCAAGTTTGGGTGCTAAAACATGCCCACAAGGTCAATGTGGGGATTTCAGACATTCAGAAGAACACAAATTTCAGCATCCTCTTCAGATGGGCTGCCATGTGTTACCTGCCTCTCTATAATTGCTACTTTTGTAAAATATGCTCAATACCTCATATGGTGAATTGGCACATCAAAACAGTAGGAAATGCAAACTGTTAAAAAAAAATCTTAGGGTTATTGTTTCACCTGTACAGGTCTCTCCCAGTTATCTGACAGATTAGGGACCAGAGCACTATCAGAAAACAGAATTGGCTGAAAAATGAAACCCAGGTACTGTACTATAGGGAGCATGAAGGTCTTATGGAGGCTCACTTGGAACTGACCCGGCATGCGCTGCTTGCAAAATCTCTCAGTTGGCTCGGCACCCTTTTTTCCCCTTTCAACTCACTTTGTAAGCAGCACTTATGTGCAAGCGGTCCCAAACCAGCCTCTATAGGCAAGAACTGAGGAAAGAGTGGAACCCCTGTCAAATTAACGAAACTTGTCCTTAATTTGGAAGCATCAAAACAGCAAGTTGTCAGAGAACAGGGTGTCAAAAGGAAAGGGTTTTCTGTACCTTTAATCTGATTCCCCCTAATTTGATTCAAAAATCTCCAAGAACATACCCGTGCTTCATAACATGTAGATTCCATAATTTCATCACTTCTTTTTCTCCTTCATTAACATCTGAAAACTCTTCAATTTGCTGCAACAAAACCATTTAAATTTTATTATTAACAATCTGTTCATGAAATAATATTTACCTTCCCCATCATTTGCTCGTCACTACAATTGTTCTGCATAATAAATCCAATACTACAGTTAGAAGAGTGCAGTTTAAGCTGAAAAGGTGCAAAGCAGTTTTCTCTGACCATTCCTCCTGAAATATTTTTTTTTCCAAATATTGGGGTAGGGGTTAACAGGGTGGCAGCCTTGAGCTCACTAAAACGATATGCTAACCAAACACAGAATATAGTTGAGTCATTTGTTATCTTCTCCTCATGGCATTAAGAACACAAGAGACAAAACTCATCCCTCTCCAACACTCAGTGATGCACATCAGAATAATCTCATGACTCTTACAGGGGGCATGATTCCAGATGTGGAACACAAGTTGCTAGGAGGCTTAATTTGCCTGTTTTCTGTATATTCTGTCAGATCAGCCCATAATATTAATCACCTAAGTGAAATTTTCTTTCCTATAACAAGAGTAAGCTGACTTTACACTTTAGGACTGTTCTGCACCACTCAGAGTACTGTAAAGGTCATGGCCCATCCTACGGAATCCTAGGGAATGCAATTTGGTGAGTCACTACAAAATCTCTCTGGCAGAATATCTTGGGTGCACCCCCCTCCAAACTACAAACCCCAGGATTCAATTAAGATGAAACCATGACATATGTAGTGGAATCATAGTACAATAACTGCTATGTGAAAGGACCCTAGAATAGGATGGGCAATGTCATCAGGCATCAAAACGGCTCAATATTTGAATATGCACAAACAACCATTTCAATGCTATTATGCTTGATGGCACCCTTATTAAAAACAAAGCAAAACAAAACAGTGACTGACTACTTGTTCCTGAAAAGAGTGGGGCATCATTCAAATGGCCAACTGTTCTCCCCAGAAGCTTCTGAAGGCCTAATTTGCCATTTTCACCTCATTTTTTTTCAAAGCTGAAGAGTCAGTGTTGCAGCCCACCAAAGTCTGGAGGAAGGAACAGGTTGCTTACCTGTAACTGTGGTTCTTCGAGTGGTCATCTGTGCCCTCACACACTAGGAGCTTTCGCACATGCGCGGTACCGTTCGGAAAATTCTAGAGCTTAGTAGTTTGGCGGGAGCCCCTCCCCCATGAAAGATGAGGAACACCAGAAGGAGGGAACACAACATCAGCAAGAAGGAATCCAACTTCGCCAACTGGAACTTGAACACCAACAGGACAGCATCCAACATCGGGAAGACCAGCACTCCCGGCCTCAACACAATGCCCAGGCAATCCTGGAAGAATCTGCTTGTCGAAGAACCCCGGAAAGGCCTCAGAGGAGGCGAGTTCTGGTGGTTGGGGACTCCTTGCTCAGAGGAACTGAAACGGCAGTTTGCAAACCGGACAAGCTCAATCAAAAGGTCTGCTGTCTTCCTGGGGCCAGGATAAACCACGTAACAGAGAGGCTAGCCAGGCTGGTCAAACCCACTGACCGTAAGCCCCTCATTTTGTTTCACGTTGGAACCAACGACACGGTGAAGTGCAGCTTTCACCACATCACAAAGGACTACGAGCTTATGGGGACGAAGCTTAAGGACCTTGGTGCGCAGGTGGTCATTTCATCAATCCTCCCTGTTCAAGGATATGGTGCACAAAGGGAAAGGACAATAGTAGAGGTCAACAGCTGGCTCCGCACATTTTGCCGCCGGCAACAGTTTGGCTTTTTGGATCATGGCTTGAAATTCCAGGAACATGGGCTTCTGGCAAGGGATGCGCTGCACCTCACGAAACTTGGCAGGAACGTTTTTGCAAACAGTCTCACAAGGAGGATTAGGAGGTCTTTAAACTAAGTACAGCTGGGGAGGGAGACAAGATTATTCAGGAAAAGGACTCGGCAAGTGCAGGGGGAAAAGGCCCAAATGATATTGGCCAAGTAGGAATAGCATCCAATCGTGGGAGTCGTGGAGACAATGCTATGGGACTTGCAGGAAGGGCATGGGGACTTAAGTGTCTCTACACTAATGCACAGAGTATGGGAAACAAACAAGACGAATTTGAACTCCTAGTACAACAAAATAAATATGATTTGATAGGCATCACTGAGACCTGGTGTGATGAGTCTCAAGATTGGAATGTAGGAATAGAGGGGTATAGCCTATTTTGTAGAAATAGACCAAATAAGAAAGGAGGAGGAGTAGCCTTGTATGTCAAGGATGTTTTCACCTGTGAAGAGATCCACGACTTGAACACCGGAAGCCAGGTCGAGAGCATCTAGGTAAGAATTAAGGGAGCGAGAAACAATAGGGATATTATAGTGGGGGTTTACTACAGACCTCCAAACCAGAGTGAGAACCTCGATGGCGCTTTCATAGACCAAATGACTGCACATTCAAAAAGGAGAAATACAGTAATAATGGGCGATTTCAACTACCCGGATGTAAGTTGGCAGACAAACTCTGCAAAGGCGGCAAGGTCCAGCAAGTTTCTTGCTTGCCTTGCAGACAATTTCATGGTTCAGAAGGTGGAAGAGGCGACAAGGGGATCAAATATTCTGGATCTGATCCTGACCAACAGGGAAGACCTTGTTAATGACGTAGAACTGGTTGGATCTTTAGGAGAGAGTGACCATGCCCTATTAGAATTTGGCATTCAGTGGGGAGGAGAAGACAAGTGTAGCCAGGCACTCGTCTTAGATTTTAAAAAAGCAGACTTCTGTAAACTGAAAGAGCTGCTGGCTGAAATCCCGTGGTCAAGAATAGTAAATGAGAAAGGAGTTCAGGAGGCATGGGAATTCTTTAAAAGGGAGATACTGAAGGCACAGTCTAAAACTGTGCCATTAAGGAGGAAAAATGGAAGGCATCTGAACAAACCGGAATGGTTGACTAAAGAGCTCTCAGCTGAGCTACGTGTTAAGAAAAACATGTACAGGACATGGAAGAAAGGGGAAATCACCAAAGAAGATTATAAGCAAGTAGCCAGGAGATGTAGGGAGAAGGTCAGAAAGGCTAAAGCACAGAACGAACTTAGGCTGGCCAGAGACGTTAAAAACAATAAAAAGGGCTTTTTAAAATACGTCCGCAGCAAAAGGAAAAAGGAGGAGACGATAGGGTCACTGCGCAGGGAAGATGGTGAATTAATAACTGGAGGAAGAAAAAAGGCAGAACTCCTCAACACCTTCTTCGCTTCCGTTTTTTCCCAAAAGGATAAAAACACTCAATCTGGCGGTTGGGGAGCAGGTGAGGAAGTGGGGGAAATGCAGCACAGAATAGATAGAGGTAGTACAGGAATACCTGGCCACACTGGATGAATTCAAGTCTCCAGGGCCAGATGAATTGCATCCTAGGATTTTAAAAGAACTAGCAGAGGTCATTGTGGAACCTCTTGCTATAATCTTTGAAAACTCTTGGCGGACAGGAGAAGTTCCGGCAGACTGGAGGAGGGCAAATGTTGTCCCCATCTTCAAGAAGGGAAAAAAAGAGGACCCAAATAATTATCGCCCAGTCAGCCTGACATCAGTACCTGGAAAGATCCTGGAGCGGATCATCAAACAGTCAGTTTCTAATCACTTAGAAAACAATGCCGTAATTACGAAAAGTCAACATGGATTTCTCAAAAATAGGTCATGCCAGACTAATCTTATCTCTTTTTATGATAGAGTTACTTGCTTGATAGATGAAGGGAATGCTGTGGACGTAGTATATCTTGATTTCAGTAAGGCCTTTGACAAAGTTCCCCATGACATTCTTGCAAAGAAGCTAGTAAGATGTGGACTGGACAGGGCTACTGTCAGGTGGATTTGTAACTGGTTGACTGACCGTACCCAAAGGGTGGTCACCAATGGCAGATTCTCATCCTGGAGAGAAGTGACTAGCGGGGTGCCACAGGGTTCTGTCCTGGGCCCGGTGCTGTTCAATATCTTCATTAATGACTTGGATGAAGGAATAGAGGGCACGCTGATCAAATCTGCAGATGACACCAAATTGGGAGGGGTTGCTAATACGCCTGATGACAGGATCAAAATTCAAAAGGACCTGGACAGATTGGAGAGCTGGGCCAAGGCTAACAAAATGAATTTCAACAGAGAGAAATGTAAGGTCCTACACTTAGGCAGAAAAAATGGTATGCAGAAATATAGGATGGGGGACACGTGGCTGGCTAACAGTACGTGTGAAAGGGATTTAGGAGTCTTCATAGACTACAAGCTGAACATGAGTCAGCAGTGTGATGCGGCAGCCAAGAAAGCCAACGCAATTCTTGGTTGCATCAATAGGAGTATGGTGTCTAGATCGAGGGAGGTATTGGTACCACTTTATTCTGCATTGGTTAGACCTCATCTTGAATACTGCGTCCAATTCTGGGCACCCCAATTCAAAAAGGATATGGATAAGCTGGAGCAGGTCCAGAGGAGGGCAACCAAAATGGTGAGGGGCCTGGAAGCTATGCCCTATGAGGACAGACTTAGAGAGCTGGGTATGTTTAGTCTGCAGAAGAGAAGGTTGAGAGGGGACATGATAGCCATGTTTAAATATTTGAAGGGATGTCATGTCGAGGAGGGAGTGAGCTTTTTTTCTCCTGCTCTTGAGACCAGGACAAGGAGCAATGGATGCAAGCTGCAGGAAGGGAGATTCCGCCTGAACCTCAGGAAGAATTTCCTGATGGTCAGGGCTGTCCGGCAGTGGAATGTGCTGCCACAGAGTGTGGCGGAGTCTCCTTCGTTGGATGTTTTTAAGCGGAGGCTGGATGGCCACTTGTCGGGAGTGCTTCGAGGGTTTTCCTGCATGGCAGGGGGTTGGACTGGATGGCCCTTGTGGTCTCTTCCAACTCTACATTTCTATGATTCTATGACCCTACTGAGCATGCTAAGCCTGCCGAGCAACGGTCTCCCTTCAGTGCTAAAGTCTGCCGATAAGGGACCTGAGAAAGAGGGAACAGCTGGGCGGGTGTGTGTGAGGGCACAGATGACCACTCAAAGAACCACAGTTACAGGTAAGCAACCTGTTCTTCTTCTTCGTGGTCTCTGTGCCTCACACACTAGGAGATTTTGTAGCTTACCAGAAGGACGGTGGGTCAGGTCCTAGAGTACAGAGGCCAACACCGTTTGTCCAAACTGGGCATCTCTCCGGGACCGGCAGTCCAGTTGATAGTGGCACACGAAGGTGGATGGCCTGGACCAAGTTGCCACCCACCAGAGTTCTTGCAGGTCCACACCTCGCAGGAGGGCTGCTGAGGATGCCACAGCTCTGGTGGAGTGGGGCCGAAGCAGGGCAGGTGGATGCTGCTTGGCCATCTCGTATGCCAGTAGGATTGTCTGGGCCACCCACTTAGAGAATATCTGGGTGGACACCTTGTGGCCTCTGTGACGCTGACCATAGCAGACAAACAGGTGTGGAGTCTGCCTGAAGGTCGCAGTCCTTCAAGTGTAAAAGGCCAAGGCCCAACGGACGTCCAAAGAGTGTAGGGACCGCTCCAGAGGCATTGTCGGGTTCAGGTGAAAAGTAGGTAAAATGATGTCCTGGTTAAGGTGGAAATGTAACACCGCCTTAGGCAGGAAAGAAATGTCCGGGCGAAGGACTACCTTGTCCCACTGGAACACCAGGAAAGGCTCATCGGCTTGCAGCGCTGTCAGCTCACTGGCCCGTCTGGCAGAGGTGACAGCTACCAGGAAGGCTGTCTTCATGGTCAGGAGTCTGTCATCGGCAGTGGCCATGGGCTCGAAGGGTGGTCGTGTGACCAGGGACAGCGACTAGGGCGGCAACGGCGGTGATACCGGTGGGTATAGATGTTGTAGACCTTTCATGAATTGCTTCATGGTGGCGTCCCGGAAGAGAGCTGCCGATGGAGAGCCTCGAGGTTGGTAAACCACGATGGCGGAAAGGTAGACCTTCAAAGATGGAAACGTGAGTCCCTGCTGTCGAAGATGGAGCAGGAAGCAGAGCACGGTACCGAGACTGACAGGCGATACCGGCTTGCCTTGCACCTCAGCAAAGGCTACAAACCACCACCACTTGTATCCATAGTTGCGGCGGGTTGATTCCTTCCTGGCTGCGGTCAAGACATCCTGGATGGCCGGGTCATCTAGGGTGTTATCATCCAGGCGTGGAGCGCCAGGTCAGAATAGAGAACGCGACTGCCAGAGTGAGACAACAGATTGGGTGCTGTCAGTAGCCTGAGAAGTCAACCCCGAGTGGCTTCGAATAGGGGTCCAAACCAATGTTGCCTCGGCCAGTATGGGGCTACGAGGACGTCGGCTCGGTCCGCCAAGATCTTGGCAACTACTCGGCCCAGGAGAGGAAACGGTGGGAAGGCATAGAGGAGCCCCTCGGTCGACTCGAATTGGAAGGCGTCGCTGAGAGAGCCCAGTCCCCTGCTGGCTCTCGAGCAGTACCGGCGACACTTCGCGTTCGATGCAGCGGCGAAGAGGTCAATCATGGGCTCGCCCCAGCGCTCCCGTATCCTCCGTAACGCCTCATCTGAGAGGGACCACTCGTGATGGGAGGAGGTGTCCCTGCTGAGGGTGTCCGCTGTGGTGTTCTCCTGGCCAGCCAGGTGGACGGCAATCGGGCGGACCTGAAGCGACACGCACCATTCCCAGAGTTGAAGGGCAACGGTGAGAAGCATGGTGGAGTTGGTCCCTCCCTGTATGTTCACACAACAGACGGCCGTTGTGTTGTCTGTCAGGATACGGACTGTCTGTCCAGCGACCAGGTCGCAAAATGCCCTCAGAGCTTTCCAGATGGTGAGTAGCTCGAGGGCATTGATGTGTAGCTCGGTCTCTTTGCCAGTCCAGCGTCCCTGAACTCTGAGGTCATCGCAGTGCGCTCCCCACCCAAAGAGGAAGGCATCCATCATGACCGTGAGTTGGGGAGTTGGTTGTCGGAATGGCATCCCTGACAGAAAGTGGCGGTAGGAGAGCCACTATAGTAGCAAGTGGCGTACCTGTGGCGGTAGTCGAAGTCGCAGCCCCTGGTCGTCTCGGAGTGGGTTGAAGACTCTGACGAACCAGTGTTGAAGTGGGTGCGCTCGAAGTCATGAGAGGTAAGTGATGGTCGTGGTGAAAGCCATGTACCCAAGGAGCTGCTGAATCCTCCTCGCCGATGACGTCGGGGCATCAAGGATGGTAGCGCAGCCCGGCGGAAGGTACGAGCTCGTTCCAGGGGCAGGTAACCCTTTGTAGAGACCGAGTCCAGGGTCGCTCCGATGAAGTCGAGCACTCTCGCCGGCTCGAGGTGGGACTTCTTCGGGTTCACCCGGAGACCCAGACAGGTCAGGAGGGACAAAGTCCTGTGAATGTCCATGTATAGTTTGCATTTGCAGGACACGACCAACAGCCAATCATCGAGGTAAGGGAAAATGGATATGCCCTTCGTCTGCAGGTGGGATACCACTGGGGCCGTGCACTTCGTGAAGACCCTCGGCATGGTGGACAGGCTGAACGGCAGCACCCTGTATTGATAGCAGGTGCCGTCAATCGCGAAGCAAAGTTATCTCCTGTGCTGCGGACGGATGGAAATGTGAAAGTAAGCATCCCGCAGGTTGATGGATGCGAACCAGTTCCCTCGATGAAGGAAAGGAAGGATCGTCGACAGCGTGACCATCTTGAGCCTCTTGGGGCGGATGTATTCGTTCACCCCTCTGAGGTCCAGAATGGGTCGCAAGGTCCCGTCTGACTTCGGTACGGTGAAGTACCGGGAGAAGAAGCTAGTGGTAGTGGCCGAGGGTGGGACCTCCTCGATCGCGCCCTTCTGCAGGAGGGACTGGATCTCTTCCAGCAGTGCCAGGCTGGCCGGGGTGGAATAGAAAATGCCTCGCGGTGGAATACTTGGTGCCAACCGAGGCGAGTGCGGCTGGAAGCTTGATGACAAGGACCTGTGCCAAGCAGGTCGAGAGCCAAAGCTGCAGCAGGACTGTTGAGGCTGACGCGTCCCCCATCTTCTTGGCCGTTAGCCGAGCCCTGACGATGTGGTCCATGGCCTCACCAGTGGTTGCACTGAAGAGTCCCTTGCCATCAAAGGGGAGGTCCTCAATCCGTTTCCGGGTGTCTTCTTGAAGACCTGATGAGCGTAGCCAAGCGTATCAACTCAAGGCTATGAAGCCCACCATGACACGGGCGGTGACCTCGACAGAATGCCTGGAGGAGAGGATTTGCTGGTTGGCGAGTGCCACCGCCTCGGTGTAAAACTGGTTGGCACTCGCCTGGTTCTCCTCTGGGATGGTGGACAACAGAGGATGGAACTTGTCCAGCAGGCTCCGGAGGTAGGGCGGCAGGCAGGCTTGGGTATTCAGACACCCTAGCTATAAGGGAGGAGGCTGAATAGAATCTCCTCCCAAAGATGTCGAGCCGGCGTCCTTCTCTGTCGGGCGGAGTCGTATGTGTCCTGGTGCCTCCCTTGGTCTGGGCCGACTCAACGACCACCGAGTTTGGCAGAGGATGGTTAAACAAGAACTCGGTATCCTCCCTCTGGGTTCGATATAGGTGTTCGAGCCTGTGCGGTATCGGCTGGGCCCATGGATGTTTCAGGGCCTCCATTAGGGCGGGCAGGAATGGAAGTGGAGCCGTCGAAGGTGAACGGGTGTCCACGTAGTGGAAAACTGGGTCCTACACTGCCGGGGCCGGTTCCGCCACCTTCAGACCCAGAGCCGCTGACATTCGAAGGAGGATGGCCGAGAACTGCTTGACATCCTCCAGAGCCGACTCTGGTGCTGGATCCCCGAAGGCCAAAGGCGGGGATTCATACGACTCTGGCGTTGACTCCTTGGACTCCGAGTCAGACTCGTAGTCCTGGGAGGATGCTGTGGACGATCTTGTCCGGCAACCTGTCCGGTGATCTCTCAACCAACCTCATGGTGGGACGGTACCAAAAGGGTGACTGTCGGGGCGACAGTGGTGGTATGCCTGGCTGGCGGAGGCATCGTGTCCGTTGTCCGAGGTGGGGCAGCCCACGTCGGAGGAATGACCGCAGGCACCGGGTGTTGGATTGCCTGGGTGACAGTGGCAATGGCGGTCGTGGTCTGTGTTGGAACAGCCTTCGAAGTCGGGCGGGACACTGTAGAAGTGACCCGTGGAGGCGGAGAGACCGCCCGGTATTGAGGCGTGTGCTCACAGGATCGACAATGGAGCGGTGATCTTCGCGGGGAGCGCGAGGGTGAGCACTGACGCCGTGAGTGGTAGGCTCCGTGCGATGGCGAGCGGGAGCGACGGTACGGAGACCACTGCTGCACATCAGGGTGGTACTGATCCCTGTAGGAAGGTGAGTATGACTGGTACGAGGCCGGGTACTCCCTCCAGGTCTGCTCCTGCCCGTACCTCATGGCATGAGAGGCGGAGGAATAGGGTGAGCCTCGGGGGGGGGTACAGACCATTCCAGGTAGGCCTCCCAGTGGCATGGGGAAGGCTGTCTGACCTTCCATTCCGGTATTGGAGAGGCGCTTCTACCCTCAGAACCTCGGTCGTGACATGAGGCCTGGGGAGCTACTTGAACAGCCTCCGGGCGGGCTATTTGTGGGCGTCCGGGCGGAGGTACCGCTGCTCTCAGAACAGGCGGGTCAAGATGTGCCGCTGAGCCAGTGGTCTCTTCCGTAACAGAAACCTCCAGGACCTCCTGGGGTTCTGATTCCTCCTCGGGGTCTTCATGGAGTTGAGTTGGAGGAGAGACAGAAGGAGCAGGTCTAGCCAGAGAGCCATGCTTCTCCTTCCTCTTCTTCTCCTTTTCTTGGGATGTCTCCAAGGGGGCAGGCCATTTGCGCTGAGCCGTGGTCAGCATCTTCGATGGTTTAGCACCCTGCGAGCCCGCAGGGGCCTCCCTCAAAACTGAAGCCGATGAGATCTTAGGGATCCTTGGCAGGGCTGATGTCGGAGCCCGGTGTGACGGTACCGAGCCCAGTACCATTGACGTGGTCAGGTCGGCAGCCGCCGATTTGGATGGGAGAGTGGTCACAGGTCGGCTTGAGGTGGGTTTAGACATCCTCGAGGTGGACGGGGTCGACTCCTGTGCTGACAGAAGATTACTCCCAGCAGTGGAAATTGAGGCGGGCTAGGCGGTTCCTCAAGGTCTGCGCGGTGAACCCTCTGCAGACTGGGCAGGCCTTGGTGTTGTGGGCCCTCACCCAAACACAGGAGACACTGACTATGCCCGTCAGATAGCACAACCTTATGACCACACTTCTCACAAGGCTTGAAGAGAGCCAACACAGAAATCAGAAGCCAGGAAGAGAAGAAGCGAAGCGACGAGTTGAAGACACGAAGACAAAGATGAGGGGGGGTGGCAAGTCGGGGATTAGGGGTCCCAGAGAACGGGAACAAATCACCAAGTTGTCAAAACCAGTTCGCAAAGCCAAAGACGAAATCCAACCACCGATCTGAATTTGAAAAAACCAGAAAGACTTGCAACGAACGCCAAAGGCAGCAGCTAAGCTCAGTACCTCAGTACACAATGGCGGACGAGAAAGAACTGAAAGGAGACTGTTCCTCGGCGGGCTGAGCATGCTCAGTAGGGGCATGGAGGAGGGGTTTCCGCCAAGCTACTAAGCTCTAGAATTTTCCAAACGGTACCACGCATGCGCGAAAGCTCCTAGTGTGTGAGGCACAGAGACCATGAAGAAGAAGCAAAACTTACCCAAGGACCTGGCAAGGTTGTCTACTCCTGTATTAGACAGTGAAATGGTTGTGAAGCAACAAATCATTAAGGAATCTGATGAATGCTAACATTTGAGAATGTCACTGCATGTCAACCAGAACAAGTTTACACAAGCTCCTTGCTGCTGTCCTCCACACTGGATTTCACCACTTCTCATCTACTAGTTATGTTAGATCACTAGGGTGGTCCCAAAATGTAACTTATTCTACTATGGCTGGTAGAAGGTAAACCATTTGATTTTGTCCAACGGGAAGCAGAAATATTTTTCAGTGAGACAAAAGGGACTTATTTGGAAAACACTCTAAAGATAGGACAAAATTACCGTTATAGTTTTTTCCCTTAGCCACTCAGGATCCTTTTCATCTTCACTATCAACTTCCATTTCTTGTGGGCGAAGAGGTAGGCAGGTATCACTGTGAAAGTATAACCGATTGTGACCACTGCTATATGTTCGTTGCTGTTCTACTTCTCCATCTTCAGATTCAAGAAATTCAGACATGCTTGCTTTTGTACGCTTTGGTCTGAAAAAGGAGATATGCATTATTTCTAGTATGTGTATAAGCATTCCAGCAGCAAAGGCACAGGATTCTGTAAAATACATTTTGAGTTGGTAGTCATGATTATGCTGCTGACACCCAGCTTATGTTTCCTCCTCATCAGAAGTTACTTTAGGCTGAGCAAGCTACCTGGATGTTGTCATCGACTGGATGGCAATCAATAAACTGAAGATGAAATCCTGAGAAGACCAAGGCTCTGTGATTTGGTAGCTCCTTGCATGTGTCTGCACTCCCTATGAAGGACCTGGTGCACAGCTCAGTACTCCTGGTGCTCTCTTTGTCACTGGAGGCTCGGGAGTCTTGATCCCTTCAGCTGGCTCACCAACTACAACTGTTTCTGGATATAGATTGGTTGGTCACAGTAGTTTGTGTATTGCTGATTTCCCATCTAGACTACCATAATGCACTCTATATGGGGGTGCCCTTGAAAAAAAATATGGAAGCTTATAGCTAGTATAGGAAGTGGCAGCTGGTACACCACCCAGATTATAATACAGAAACCAAACTACACCAGTTTTAGGGGAACTGCACCGACTTGTCAATGTGCTTCCAGAGTGAGTTCAAGATGATGGTGATGATATTTCTGGCACTCAAAAACTTGGGACCAAATACTTGATAAAGGATGTCTCTCCTTCCGTATATCTGCCTAAATACTGAAACCTCCTGAGAAGATCTTACTTTGTGTCCCATCACTGAGAATAACCGTACAAGGGCAAGGGAGACAACAAAGTGAATTATCTTTTCATCCCAGTTTTTGGGGGCCAGTGACCATTGCTTGCTTCTGGGCTGTTGCATTGTCAGTTTACCTTTTGTTTGGAGTTGTTTCAATTATGCTGACCTGTTCTGTAATTGTTTTGAAGTTGCTTTTATTGTCTGTACTCCACCTTGAGTTCTCTGGATATGGAGTGAGATGAAAACATTTTAATGAAATAAAGATCCAGACAATACTCATAGGGCAGACATTTGGTGTCAGATCACTGATCTTATCTTTGCTAACCAACAGAAACATATCCAGATTGTAACTGCATTTACAAAACAAAACAAAACAAAACAAATTTCGACAAAGTCAATATATACAGTAGCTAGAGATATCTGTGGCATGGCTCCAGATCATCAACAATTTCTACAACCCAACACAGACACAATTTTAATATCATCCATAGTTCAATGTGCCTAACCCCAAGTCAAGATGTCAGGTGGATATATCTTCTATATAAATAGGTGACAATATCACAGACCCAGACCAAGCAACAAAACTAGTAAAATGTTCCAGAGGAAGAACAGAGCTTTCATTTAATGTCACATTCTTATGATAGCCTGACAACAGCAGCCTGCACCTAGATTATTCAAAAATATGAAACAGCATATTTTACCACAGAACATTGTTTTGTGTTTGTTTAGCCCAGTGTGTTTTGGGTTTCGTGGGTAGAGAACACAGGTCTCTGGTAGGGACCAATTTTAAATTATTGGAAAAAAATATTAAGAGTGACCTTTTCTTTCTAACAGTGCATAAGACCTTGTTTGTGGAAGAAATTCCTTCAGTATCTCAAAACAGCTTTCACATTTTCATTTGCCACAGCGTGTTGCTTTATCAATACAAGGATTAGGATTCTTCTCAAATTTAAGTTGGGCAGGGATGGTCCCTGCTTGCTACATGCAATTCCTATTTCCTCCCATATCCCATGGATAGAAGGAAGACTGATCATCATTTGGTTACCACACTGATGTGCAAAGCTAAGCAGGCAAGCTCCAGGCTACTGGGCAAGCTCTCTGACACTATTCATGGGGGCTTCATTGACTTCCACTTCACCGAGGCACCTCAAACACAGTGGCCAGCAAGGCAACCTCAAGGCCTTCTCTGCCCATCGTTCCATGGAAATACTTATAGAGGTTAGACAAGGTGAAACAAGCACAATTTTGGACTTTGTTACCAAGTTCAGCCAAAGGTTTTCGATTCTTGATCAAAAGGCATGTTTATGGAGGTTTTAATACTATGGGGATGTTTTTAAAAGGCAGACAATCAAATACAAGTTCTTCTGTTGATAGTTCTACATTTTACATTGTGACAAGGCTTGAGGTGTGTCCATGCTAGAGGACATGCCCAGACTCTGCTTTCACTATAAGCAAAATACTCTACCAAAAGAGTATCTGGAGGTAACTGTTAATTCTGGAAAACTGAACATAGTATTCAGATAAATCACCTCAATCATCTTCATGTTCAATATGTATGTTTGTACAAAGAACAGAAAGTAATTTTTTCATTTCTAAGCTTACAGTGGAATAAAACATGGAGCTCAGTGGAATAAAACATGGAGCTCAGTGCAATGATCATATCACTTTAGTTTGGGAAACAAAAGCATCTTTATTTACAAATATTTAGGGAGCAAAATAATGCTTTCCACTGACCTGCATACAAGGATATGAGTAATTGGAGTTCTTTTGACTGGTCCATTACGACTGAAGGCAAACCCAGGCTGACGATGAATATCCTGAGGATTTCCTGCATAGGAGCCATCGTAACACTCATTGATCGAAACATCTATCCTAGCACCTTTTGGATGATACTGTAAATATATATATATATATATATAAATATTTAGCAAAGAAGGCATATTAAGTGCAACCCCAGCTTCTGAAATACAAGCATTACTTAAACTTCACTTCGCAATATTCATCCATTATAACAAAACCCAGGAATACCGAAGTTGCAACATATCTGTAACTCAAAAGGAAAGATCTATAAAACAGTACTGCTAATAATATGAAGCAAAGGTTACAGATCATCTCTCAATTATCATTGCTCTATTTTGAAAAATAAGAGGCATTTTTAAAGATGACAGACATTAGTTCTCATGATCACTGTGTACTCTCAACTTGACAATACAAAACTGTTTCGTTTTTACCTTCCAGATTCATCATAAAAATGTACAATGCAAAGAACAGTCTTCTATCTAAGTAATGTCATTATAATATATAGTTTTGGACCCAGAAAACTGAATAAAGAAAAATGCTTACCACATAATTGAAAATGAACCGGCTGTGACAAAGCTTAAGATGCTTGAGTAAGCTGTAAAGTTTGCGGCAATTGAGTGTGCACCACGGGCAATGCAAGTCATCTCTAGCTTCAGTCTGCTGCCTTGTATTATTGTTATAAAGGAACTGGGGAAAAAACAGTTTGTATCAATGCAAAGCAAATTGACTTAGTATTTATTTTTGAAATCCATATACCTTTCTTTCCAAGAAACATTTCAGAACAAGCATCAGCAATAATTATACAGTATGCTATATAGTATAGCATACTATAGATAGCATTTCACAAGACTTTTCCAAGTTGTTGCACTAGACACAACCACTTAAAGGCCACTACCTGCTAAAAATATACTTGAAGAGAATGTCTCTTCTTCTTTTGCAAAATGAAAGAAAAAAAATACTTGCAAACATCAGATTTAACCAAAAGCTGTTATAAATACCAAACAGACTGCCAAATACTACTAATAAAATAAAAGAGACTATGTATCTCCACACAACTCCAGAAGGGTGAAACACAGAAATGTGAATCTTGGCATACCAAGTTTATGTTAGAGATGTGTATCTTTGGGTTACACTTTTAATGATTAAATTTAGTTAAAGGGTGACTGAAGCTACTTAAAAACTGTAACTAGGCTTCCCCAACTAATGCAGAAGAATTTGCCATCAGGTCTGGGATAGTCATTTCTCCAGAGGGCCTCTAGTCAGCTCAGCGGCTATTTCCTTTTGTAGGGCCCCTGAAGTCTTCAAACAGTTGAAAGCAAGAATGAGAAAAAGGTTTGCCTATTGCCTGTTAAACTGAGGAAGGAAAGTGAGTAAAAGGAAGGATTTCACAAGGACCAGTGAGCAGAAGAAAGAAAAACAGTAGAAGGTGAAGAAGAAAAGAACTGTGGGAAAGGAAAACTGCCGCAGGGAGTGGGGCAATGACAAATGTTTCTCACATTTGTAAAGCTGGGTACAAATGGTAGTACCTGATAAAATATTCTTAGTTTTTGTCGAGGCTCATTTGAAACATCTCTCTCTTTTCTTGTTTGTATGTCTGATGGCAAAGTTTCTTTCACAGCTGAAAGCAAACAAACAAATTACTAAACTTTAAATGTTTAATATTATTTTACTTGACTCTGAATAGAGAATAATTATTTATTTCTCACACAATGAGCAGCAACTGAATTGTCTCATTGAACTGACACATTTAGAACACAAGATAGATGCCTTGATTACAACTTACAGGAGAACAGATCACACATTTAACATTAGCTTTATAAGCTTCCATACTAATCCAAACTCTACAAAGTTGCTCCTAAGTTATAGTGATCAGTTGTGTTAATACTGCAGGCACACGCCTAATTCAAACCACTATACTCTGCTGGCTCACTTATACCTAGATATCACATCTGCATTCAGCCTTTTCTACATGGAACTTTTCAACTCATGTTAATCTGTTAAAAAGACGGTTGTTGGCCCTGAGTTACTCAGCAAGTACCACAGAATTTCTGGAGGAAATGAATCCACTGCTAGACACTAAACAGAAAAGCATTCTTTTCCACCAATCTGAATGACACAAGAATAATTGGATTTAAGACCAGAATCCAATCATTAATTTAAACAACAGTAGACCTACATATCAAAAGTGTTCTCATTGATTCATTGCAGTTAGCTGAATTAACATTTTAGCCTACTGATGAGGAGAAAGTAACTTCAATAAAGATTTAAAGGATCCTTCAGAATCTGTCTTTTAGTATACCTGTCACAGAGATTAAAGACATAGGGTTCCGACAATTTCATCTCTTTGCGGGGGAAGTGAAACCAATTTACATCTAAATATGCAGAACTTACATTATTGTATATGCAATACAGAATCAAAAGCGATTTGGGCTAGGTAATTTTTTTGTGACTAGGAAGAAGCTGTACAATCTTTACTTCTCAAGACAAACAATAAGGCTTCCTCAGCAAGCTGGTTTTCTGACTTTGTGGACTGTATCTCTACTGTTTTCCCAAATTAAGTACAAAAGGCTTGACTCTCAACCCCTATAAAGCTGCTACATGGCTGCAATGGCAATATGAATGTTATTGCTCTAAATAAAAAAGCATCTACATCTGGGCAAGAGTGATAGGGTACAAGTGCCTCTCTTCTTTTCCCTACATCTTATTATTCTTGACATCCACACCTGGTCTGTATCTCATTTTTTCCCAACACCTATTGACAGATACCTTGGACTTTGATCATAAATATGACACCAAACATAGGACATGAATATGGACATAGAATTATACTAAATTTCTTAAATAACCAATCTGTATTATACTACAGTGCACTTAGGTGCTTAATAATAATAGATCACACACACAGTTACTTACAAGCTGACATCTGTTACTTATTATCTTATCTATGAATTCATGTATCTATGAATTATATCAACCTTGTTTTTAAGAAGTACCACTGTTTCCAACATATGTAAAACATTTTAGGCAGCAAACAGAAGTAGCAAAAAAGTTATCAGTATAATAGTTTTAAGGCTGCTGAGCAAGAAACAGAAGTGGAAAATGTAAAACAACAACAACAAAAGGCACTTCATTGAGAAAGGTGTAGAAGAAGGGACTATAAGCAGAAGTTGTAGAAATTGCAGACAAAGGATCATAGGCAAATAATTATTAAGAAAGAAACTGGAAAAGCAGTGGAAGAAGCCCAGTGCCATTATTTACATGGAATTCACCAATGGGGCAAGAGCAGAGGATTAGGTGTTCCTGAAAATATGCCAGACCTCCAGTAAAGGCTACAAAAATCAACACTAGCATCTCAAGCCAGGTCTAGAAACAAATTTAAAGCAGTGCAGATAGACTAGTACTAGAGTAACAGGATCTCTATTCTGCATTCTTGTATGAAGTCACATTTCTATACGAGTTCCAAACACAGACAATTTATCAGAGTAATGCATTCCAGTATTGTACATGCAATCCTCCCAAACGCTGGACCTATTCCAGGTATATATATTGTTCCAATTTTACCCTGGTAATTCTCTGCGAGACTTCTAAACAGAACTGGGTCAAGGAAAATCTCAGGTAAACAAGAAGCAATGCTTATGTAACGCAGAACCTATCAATGTCAAGCATTCACGTACCTATAGTCTGTGCAGGTTTGACAGAACTAGGCTTGTTTTCTTGAGGGAGGCTTTCTGAATTGCGCGTTGAAAGAGGCCTGGTAGTAGGAGCCGCAGGCTTATCGTTTGCCTCCCCTGTCCATCGAAGAGTAAACTGCAGTGTGGGTCCCTGAGAAAATGTTTCAAATGGAGGCAGCCTCTGAAATAATAATAATAAAAAAATCATACTACTTAGTGATAGGTTTAAAGAAGAATTTTAAATAACTTATGTTTTGAGACATGCTGTACATGTTTATGTGCCTTCAAATAATCTCCTGACTTATGGTGACCCTATGAATTTTATACGAGTTTCTCAGGCAAGGAATACTCAGAGGTGATTTTGCCAGTTCCTTTCTCTGAAAAATAGTCTACACCCACCTGATATTTGTTGGTGGTCTCTCGTTCAAGCACTAATCAGGGCTTGAAGGAAAAAACATTATGAAAAGTGACTGTTAATCATATTGCCCCCAAAATAACTGACATTATGCATAGGGAGATTGCTTCTCTATGTCAAAGATCTACAGAAAAAGTAAAGTACATTTCTCTTCTAAATGTGTCCTTATGTGGCATCTATCTCTTCGGTAGCTGGGCCGTCCACTGCAAGGACCACAGGACAGATTTTCTTCTTCGTGGTCTCTGTGCCTCACACACTGGGATCTTCGTGCATGCGCAGTAGCATTCGGAAGATTCTAGAGCTAAGCGGCTTGGTAGAAACCCCTCCCCGTGCTTGTACTGAGCATGCTCAGCCCGCCAAGCCAACCGTCTCTCCTCAGTTCTTTTTCGTCCGCCAGCATCTTCACAGCATACAGAAGGTTCTCTTGTCTAGCAGCTATTTCTTTGTGGTTTTTTCTTCGTTGTTCTTGGAGCTTTTTCTACGAACCCTTCTTCTTTGTTGGACTTTCTTGTGCGAGTTCGTCTTCTTTCTTATGCCTGCGTTGTTTAAGAACTGCGTGTTATGTGGTCGGAAGGTCGCCTTCTCAGATGGGCACTCCGAGTGCCTATTCTGCCTTGGGGAGACCCATAACGTGAGGGTCTGCTCTATCTGCAGGGACTTCATGGCCCAAACTTTGAGGAACAGGTTGTCGAGACTCAAATCCCATTGTTGCGAGACATCTTTAAAAATCAAGGAGCAGGCAGCTGAAAACACTGCCCTCTATATGGCCATGACTTTCTGTTCTTCTTTGGCGGTGCAACCCTCGACAACGGCCTCGTCGGTATCGACGGCTGCGATACCAGCGGTAACGGTACCGGCCTCAGTACCGTCTTCTCTGCCTCCAGTCTCCACTTTACCCCGCATTCCGAAGCTTCACTGGATGCCGGTTACTTCTGCGTCGGGGGATGCCCTGCTGGCTCGCAGGCGGCAAAATCATCGAACTCCTTACCAAGGCCTAGCGGAAGCGGCCTTCTTCCCTTGATCCTGGCAAGGACAAAAAGAAAAAGTGGAAGGAGAAGCAGAGATCACCTTCTCCTCAACGGACTTACCCTCCGACACAGCCTCCGGAGGACGTCGTTGAGGAAGAGGGCCCACCGGATATACCTGTGGTGTATGACAAAGAATCTCAGCTCCAAGTACACGGAGCACCTCCTGATGATTCTTCTACGCCCTCAGATCTGCTTGTGTTGACGGCACTGACCATGCCGCTCGGTCACCCACTACATGGGATGGACCGCCCAGACCCTTCCTTGGACATGTCGAGGGCTCCGTCTCACCATTGGGTGCCTTCTCGCGAATGCACTCGCCGAAGTGCAGCGTGCTCTCCGGGCTGAGCCGACAGGCATAGATCCCTGCGGCGGTGGGAGGCCACTTGTGATCGGGGCAGATCTCAGCCTAGAATCGATTTGCCTTTCTCATCTGCGTCGTACATCGTCAGGTACGGACACAAACACCTGTAGCATGAACAACCAGGGTCTTATTATTCTTACTCCCCTGCTTATCGGGATAGGTACCACGCTGACATACGCCATTGGTCTCCATACCATCGTCGGTCTCGGTCACTACTGTCGGGCTCCCGATATCATTCTCGGTACCGCTGCTCGCCTTCGCGTTCGAGATCTCCTTACTATAGGAGATCTAGGGACTGCTCACCACGCTACCGGCCTGTCGCCACCTCCTCGGGTCACGGCTACCACCTCACGCCCTGTTTCAGAGGCACTTCCGGCTCAGCACTCGATCTCAGCGCCTACCTCTACCCAGGCCATTCAGCGCCCTATTCCCACTGTTCTGCCGATCTCTGCAACCACAGTACCACAGTTAACAGCCATACTGCTGGTGCCGTCTTCGGCGCCATCGATGGTCACCACCTCTCCACCGGCCGTGTCTCTGTCGATTCAGATACCTCCAGCTCGAAGATCGCCTTCGCGCTCCTCACATTCTTACAAGTCGGACTCCGACTCTGGCGACTCAACACTGGAGTACTGGATCTTGTCTTTCATTATGTGGACACCCGCCCTCCATCTGCGGCATGGATACCATTCCTACTGGTTCTACAGGAGGTACTGAAACACCCCTGGGCTCAACCGGCCTCGCTGCAGCTGATTCCTCACCACCTTGAGCATCTTTATCACATGCAGAAGAAGGATGTCGACTTGCTGTTTAATCACCCGGTGCCCAATTCGATTGTAGGGCTAATCTTCCCAGACCAAAGGCGGCAAGAGGGCACACACCACCCCGCCTGATCGGGAGGGCCGTCGGTTGGACTCCTTTGGGAGACGCTTTTATTCCGCCTCCCTCATTGAGAGGATTTCGAATACACAGGCCTGCCTAGCCACATACCAGCGTAACATCTAGGACAGGTTTTACCCTCTGCTGGCTCATCTCCTGGATGATCACCGGACAAGCGCTACACAGTTCTATAATGAATCGGTAGTGCTGTCCAACCAGCAAATCCTGTCTTTGTGACACACAGTCGAGGGAGCGGACCGGGTGATGGTGGGCGCTGTTGCCCTTCGGCGTTTCGCCTAGCTCAGATCTGCAGGCCTCCAGGAGGACAGCAGGAAGCGAATCGAGGACCTGCCATTTGATGGGCAAGGCCTCATTCACTCCACCACTGATGAAGCAATGGACCACCTCGTGAAAGCACGCCTTACGGTGAAACAGATGGGGATCCACCAAACACCGCAGTCCCGTCACAGCTTCGCTTCCCACTCCTCCTGGTGCCGCTCTTCTTATACCTACCACTCCTGTTCTCCGCGTCGGGCATCAACTCGGTCCTCGGTACCGTCCTCTGCCCAGAGACCTCTACGAAGACGTCAACCCTCTTCGAAGAAGTCTTTGTCCACCACAAAGTCGAGGTTTTGACTTCTCACGCAGGTCGCCACCACATTCACTCTTTTGTCTGCCCAACACCTTCGTCGGCCACCCAGGTTTGGCCCGACATCTCTCTGAATGGCATCACATCATGACGGACCCTTGGGTTCTCTCCATCGTCCATCTTGGTTACGCCACCAAATTTCAAAATATACCACCTCCAGGCGTCTATTATTCCACCCCGGCCAACCCAGTTTTGCTAGAAGAGATCCAGTCCCTGCTGCAGAAAGAGGCCATCGAGCAGGCCTCGTCCTCAGCCAGTAACACCGGCTTCTTTTCTCAGTACTTTACGGTACCGAAATCGGATGGTACCCTGTGACTGATACTCAACCTCAGGGGGGTGAACTTATACATTCTCCCCAAGAAGTTCAAAATGGTCACCCTGTCCCCCATACTGCCCTTCCTGCGAAGTTGGGACTGGTTCGCCTCTATTGACCTACGAGACACCTACTTCCATCTCACAATTCGGCCCCACTACAGGAGATACCTGTGGTTCGCAGTCAACGGTATCTGCTACCAGTACAAGGTGCTACCGTTCGGATTGTCCACCGTACCCAGGGTCTTCAATGAATGCATGGCCTGAGTGGTATCATACCTCCGCACAAAGCGCGTTATGGTGTATACTTACCTTGACGACTGGCTGCTGGTGGCACTCTGCAAGCAGAAGCTATACAACAGTGGTTCTCAACCTGTGGGTCCCCAGATGTTTCTAGACTTCAGCTCCCAGAAGCCCTGAGCATTGACCATAGTGGCTGGGGCTTCTGGGAGCTGAAGTCTACAAACATCTGGGGACCCACAGGTTGAGAACCACTGCTATACAAGGACATCCATCTGTCACTGTCTCTTCTGTCCTGCCTTGGTCTCAGGGTGAACCCAAAGAAGTCACACCTTGAACCAACCAGGGTTCTGGACTTCATCGGAGCCACCCTGGACTCTGTTTCAACCAGAGCCTTTCTCCTGCTGAAGTGGGCCCGGACTCTGCGCCGAGCTGCTACCACCGTTCTCCACGCTCCTGTAGTCTTGGCGAAAAGAATTCAACAATTTCTCGGCTATATGGCGGCAACGACGTCGGTCACCTACCTATCCCATCTTCGTGCTCACCCACTGCAGCACTGGTTCATCAGGGTCTTCAACCCTCTGTAGGACGACCAGAACCTCCTCCTGTGGGTCCCGCAACAGGTGTGCCGCTCTCTTCTCTGGTGGCTCTCCCGTCGGCATCTCCTGTTGGGAATGCCGTTCCTCAACCTGTGCCCCCAGGTCACGGTGACAATGGACACCTCCCTCTATGGATGGGGGGTGCATTGCAGCAACCTCAGGGTGCAAGGATATTGGGTAGGCCTGGAGACTCACCTGCACATCAATGACCTCGAGCTCCTCGCCATACTGAAGGCGCTGCGGGTGTTCCACAATGTCGTCGGCTGCACAGTGCAGATCCTGTTGAACAGCACAACAGCTGTATGCTACGTGAACAGACAGGGAGGTATGCGATCGACCATCCTCCTCAACATAGCCCTCCGTCTTTGGGACTGGTGTGTGCCGCTCCGAGTTCACCCCGTCGCTGTTCACTTGGTGGGCCGGGAGAACACCACAGCAGACACTCTCAGCAGGGACACCTCGTGTCACCACGAGTGGTCCCTCTCTGAGACCGCGTTCCAGGCGATAGTGGCCCATTGGGGTCAGCATCCATCGACCTCTTTGCCAGCAGTCAGAACAAGAAGTGTTCTTGATATTGCTCGAGGGCCAGCCTGGGTCATGGCTCCCTCAGTGACGCATTCCAGTTTCAGTGCGATGAAGGGCTGATGTATGCGTTCCTGCTGTTCCCGCTTCTGGGTCAAGTGGTCGCCAGGATCCTGTCCAACCACGCCAACGCTATGCTTGTGGCCCTGTTCTGGCCGAGACAGCACTGGTTTGGGCCCCTCTTTGAGGCTGCTCAAGGCTGGCTTCTCAAGTTTCCGGTGGTACGGTCTCATGCTGCATCCAGACCTACCACTCCTGTCTCTTCACACGTGGAGAATAATCCCTTAGATGTTCCAGCTATACAGGATGTCCTACTGCGGCCAGGAAGGAGTCTACACGCAGGTTCTACCAGTACAAATGGCAGAAGTTCATGGCCTTTGCTGATGCTCGCTGTGAACCAGCATCACCTGCTGCCCTGCCCACTGTGCTACACTTCCTCCTGCACCTTCATGAACAGGGACTGGCATTTCCGTCTCTAAGGGTCTACCTCGCGGCCATCGTCGCCTACCAGCCACGTGGTTCCTCCTTGGTGGCGCTTTTTCAGGACGCCACCTCAAGCAGTTTCTGAAAGGGCTGCAGCATCTTTATCCACTGGTACCTCTGCCGCTACGGCCTTGGTCGCTGTCCTTGGTGCTTTCCCAGCTGACGCGACCGCCCTTTGAGCCCATGGCTACAGACTCCTGACCATGAAGACTGCCTTCCTCATCACTGTCACCTCGGTCAGGCGAGCGAGCGAGCTGACAGCGCTGCGGTCCGATGAGCCCTTCCTGGTCTTTCATTGGGATAAGGAGGTCCTTCGCCCAGACATCTCCTTCCTACCAAAAGTGGTCTCCGATTTCCACCTGAACCAGGATGTAATCCTCCCAACTTTCTACCCGGAGCCGACTACGCCTCTGGAGTGATCCCTCCACTCGCTCAACACCCGTCGTGTTGTGGCCTTCTACACTGAGCGGACTTTGTCCTTTCGCCAGACTCCTCACCTGTTCGTCTGCTATGGTGGTTGTCGAAAGGGCCAGAAGGTGTCCACCCAGAGATTCTCTAAATGGGTGGCCCAGACAATCTTGCTGACATATGAACTGGCTAAGCAGCCTCTGCCAGTACTGCTCCGTGTCCACTCTACTAGAGCCGTGGCCTCTTCAGCAGCTCTCCTTCGAGGAGCGGACCTGCAGGAGCTGTGTCGTGTGGCTACCTGGTCACGACCTTTGACCTTCGTGCACCACTACCAACTGGACTGCCGGGCTAGACGAGATGCCCGCTTTGGCCGTGTGGTGTTGTCTTCTGTACTCTAGAACCTGACCCACCGTCCACTGGTAAGCTACATAATCTCCCAACGTGTGAGGCACAAAGAAGAACAGGTTGCTTACCTGTAACTGTGGTTCTTCGAGTGGTCATCTGTGCCCTCACACATACCCACCCAGCCATCCTCTCTTCAGGTCCTGCTCCGGCGGACTCTAGAACTGAGGAGAGCTGAGCACGCTCAGTACGAGCAGGGGGAGGGGTTCCCGCCAAGCCGCTTAGCTCTAGAATCTTCCGAACACTACCGCGCATGCGCAAAGATCCCAATGTGTGAGAGCACAGATGACCACTCGAAGAACCACAGTTACAGGTAAGCAACCCGTTCTTGCCTCTGCTGCGCGAGGCTGCTGGTGCCTTTATCAAGGAATAGCTGCTCTTCCATTGCACAGGACATAGATGAGCTCAAAAATACTGCTGTGGCAGGGGCTAAACAGTTAATTCAACTATTAAAAATGACACATGCCCCATCTGCACAACCTCATGCATGGCAGTGTTTCTTCCAGCTTAGATTTATGTTTACAGCTCAAACAAAGTAACATTTTTGGGGCAGGGTTCACTCTGGCACATCAGGGATCTTTATCACCAGTAGAGATCCAAAGGGTGGCTCACTAAAATACTGTAAGGATCAGCTGGTCTTCACACAATCTCCTCTATCCTGCAAAGGTAAAACCAAACCACTGTGGTAGCTTCAAAAGATTAGATGCTAACATGTAAGTTTTGCCTCACGGAGAAACTGAATGGAGAAATCTTGCGTGCCACTTCAGAAAGCCTCAAAGTCTCTCTTATTTGACATGTCTTATGTTCAAATCACTAAGTGCTCTGAAGATTCAAAGTGAACTAAAGAAATTTTTCATTTTATACAATCCTCCTAAGAAAGGTTTTTGGGAAACAGCAGTGGCTCATACCTTCCCATCAAGTATTGTCTCCCATGTTGCTCTTTTCTTGCTGATTGGACACTCGTCCATCTCTTGCATGGCTACTTCATATTCTCCATCAAGGAGCTGTAGTCGCCTGTTACATAAAAAAGTAAGCATTTAATTTTCCAATAGTACTACTAGTAGTCGTGTGCCTTCAAGTCATTTCTGATTTATGGTGACTCTAAGGTGACCCTATCATGAGGATTTCATGGCAAGATTTGTTCAGAGGAGATTTGCCTTTGTCTTCCATTGAGGCTGAGAAAATGAGACTTGCCCAAGGGGACCCCAGTGGGTTTCCACGGCCAAGTGGGGATTAGAATCCTGGTTTCCAGCCGCAGTCCAAAGCTGAAACCACTACACCATGCTGGCTCTTACTGACAACCGGATAGCTGGAATAACAGCCATATCACTTTAGACAAAACAATCTGCATGAATTTTTTTTGGAAAGGGTATGTTACATCCCAGGCTGCAGAAGGCTGCCTGCACACAGTTCAATTTCAGTCCACTTTGACACTTTCCCCCGGAAGGTCAAGGAGCCCTCCGAACCAATGTTTACGTAGCATAATACCTACTACACACAGCACAGGGGTGCTTTGCACAAATATGGATGACATAAAACACCAGGCTGTTATCTAAATGATCAGCATTCAAGGCCTTTTACTATGCAGTGCAACAGTAAGAGACATTAAGCGTACCAGTACTAGACATGGAGCTTTCCTCAAGCTGTTCCACCACTTTGGATTCCCCCTCCCCACTGGCCAAAACAGTGCCCTGTCTTCTGGTACGACTTCTGCATGCACAAAGGCAAAGTCGTGCAAAGTGCTTGCATCTCATTATAGTCAATGGATGTGAGAAGCATGCATCTGCATTAGTGTGGGTGCATGTACATTGTACCCATTGACTACAATGGGACACGATGCCTGTATTTTTTGTTTTACTCAGGCGTTTCTGGAATGGAACCCCCGCATATATGGCAGGCGCGCACTGGACAAGGCCTCCTTACTCCTTTTAAAAAATGTTGAAGTTACGCTTATTGTGGTCTGCATTTGACACTTGAAAAAAATCTTTAACAACTGCTTTATTTTGATGGCAGCCCAAAAAGCAGGCTACAATCTTTTCAGTAAGATTTGAAATATGGTCTACTTTACATAACAACTAACTTCCAACATCCCTAAGTTTGGAAAAACACTGACAGTCAATTTATGTTATAACACTGTGAAATAAAGTCTGTGTCCTGATGGAATAAGCCCTTCATACCCCCAATAGTTGTTCCAGCAGGATGGGAAGGGGTAGGGAAGATTATTTCCTGCCATCCACAAATGGACCTCTTCTCTCAAGGCAATAATCCAACTGGATCCTAGCCCAAATTTGCAGGAAACTTAGAGCAAAGCACTAAAAATGGCTGGTGAGAAAAGCATCAGCAACCAGCTAAAGAAAGCATCATATTTTTATTTCAGGAACACCGTTAGCTCAATTCTCACCTACATTTCCATTGTATGACTGTGACACACAGAAATGTTAATTGGTTTTTTTCCCTTCTTTTCTTCTCTGAATGTTCACTATAACTGTTCCAGCTTGGCATGAAGCTTTGACCAGGCATAGTGTGCAGGTATTTTCAAACTTAGTGTCAGACATATTCAGAAAGCTGTAGCACCAGACTGAGCAGATTTTTAATGAATGCTTTCAGTGTGCAATTATAAATCACATGAGGAAATTCCTGCTTCACACACAGGATAGTTTTATTATGGTTCAGGATACAGTTTTATCTGCCAACCCTGATATATTTATCCTGTTAATTTGCTATTCCTGCCTCTCCTGACAAACATGAATTCTGGAGACAAGGAATGGTTACATCTTAATGTTTTGAAAGTCACTTTTTTTTTTTAACAGTAGCAAGATAATGACTTAGAATTAAAGATGTATTGAGTTTAGGAAGGTTTAGCCAATCCCTCTGAAAAAAGCAGTATGTTATATCCTGAATCTGTTCTAAGATATATGCTCTTCACTTCAATTATCCAACAGTCAGGGATCTGTGTCCACAGACTAGTTTTTTATTTCCTTTTCAAATGAACTGGATACTTCTATATCTTGTTTTTGTGGTACCATCTATTATGGGATATACGTTAAAGACTCCTAAGCTTTCTAAGGCATTTCCAACTCTGTTTTTTTCCGCCCGACTTTCTCTATATGTAATTCTTTATATGGAGATTTCCACCAAGTGTCAATATAAATGTTCAAAACAGCTTGCAAAATATTTAAAAGTACAATAAAAGACAAGTACTCCAATGGAAGAACAGAAGCATTTATTACACGGAATCTTAAATTTTTTTCTACCCATTACATTCCCTCTAAATCAACAGGCCACTGCAGGTCTTAGAAGAAATGGCTCCTATCACTTGGAAATGACTTATGTTTGTTCCTAACAGGATAGGATTTCTCTACCTGAGCCTTACTGGTTGCTTCACACAATTGTGCCTCTTGCTGAAGAGAGATTTTTAGAAGCCTCCTCACAGTATTCAGGTGTTCTAACACAGGGGCAGGGAGGGAAGACTTCAGGACAGTGCAATCTACTCAGTCTGCAAGACCCACCAAGAAGAACCAGGTGCAACAGACATATGCTGCCAAAAGTATTCTAATCCAGGAATCTATTCTCAGTACCAGAACCGGATCAGACCTCTTTCAACACAAACATTCACCTCAATATTCCCAAACTTACTTCATTTCAGCAATACAGCTGGCTCTCCATATCCATAGACTCTGTATCCACAGATTCAACCAACCACAGCTTGAAAATATCACTCTCCCCAAAAAAACAACTCCAAAAAGCAAACTTTGATTTTGCCATTTTATATAAGAAACATCTTTTTACCATTGTGCCTAATAGGACTTGAGCATCCATGAATTTTGGTATCTGCAGGGGGCCATGGAACCAAACCCTAGTGGATATGAAGGGTCCAGTGTACAGTCTGGGGTAGGGGGTCATTTTGTTGCTAATTTTGAGTAAAAGTTCCTTGCCAATCTACTGCATATCACCCAGGGATCTACCATCTGAACTACCTTCTGCTCAACCTTGTTCTAACTGTATACTTGCATAATATTAGCTTTTATTCAATGAAGATCTGTAAGTTTTCATTCTTGATCTCCTTCCTTCATTAGGCTTAACAGTATCTCTCAGTCAAATGACTTAAATCACTAGGGTTTAAACATGTGAAGATCTGACCATTGTGCATTCACCTGACTGACAGTAATCCAAACAGTTACTGGGCTGTTAGTGACAATTATTCGGCGGTTAACGGAGATCCACTAAGATAAATGCTGCTCTGAGTGACACTGTTAAATGAATCTTCCATACTTGGAAACTTATCTTATTATTGTCTTGGGAAGAGATTGTTATTAAGATTAATATATTAACATTCTGAATACAGACTTTTAAAAGAGGCCTTGAGGCATTTAAGTTTTGTATTGCACGCAGTTACACTCACTCCATGAGATCTAAGAATAGATTCTGTGGCCTTTCCAGAGAGCAACATGGTGTCAGGAACTGAGCAGTCTGCCCTCTCAGCACAAACCTCTGTTTAAACTCTTCTGCACAACCAGTTCAGCTGCAGAACTTTGGGTTCCTCTGGAACTGGCACAATGGATACAACTCTGGTTTGGGGATTGCTCTTCTGCAGAATGCCTAGCTTTTAGTGATGGAGTTTTATAGGAGATTTTATCCATGCATCTGTTACAACAGCCAGTAGATGGAGTTCTTGCACAATATCAGGATGAGCATGTTATTATTATTATGACAATTGACTTGTGGCATAATAATCAGAATGATTAGCGTTTGAGGTAACAAAGGTATGGAAAAGTTTAAGAATCTTAGCAAGTTTGTTTCATCTACTACTACAATCTTGACTAAACTTCCTCAGGAATCAAATAGCTTGCTTCCATTTAGACTGTCACAAAGACTATCTAGTTATCATTACCCTTTGTTCTTTTACGAGAGCAGCCAACCTCTTGATGCTCAGTTATACAATTCACAGCACCTGAGGAGGGAGAGTTGGGAATCCAAGTTACCCAGGTCTTCATCAAGCAAATGGGAAAGATTAGCTTCTCTTCAACCGAATAGCAGTCTGCACTCTAGAGCATGACAACTCCATAGCAAACAATTCCCCCCCCTTTTCTGAGAAGGAAAAACTCTTCGGCACTCAGGTTGCATCTTTTCTGTGTTGCAATACAATGCGAAGAAACAGCTGGCAAGAGATGTTCATGGTAATGTTGGGACGCGTACAAATGATTCTAGGTCTATTGTATGGCCTTGTCAAGAAACACAAGAAGTTGCTCCTCTCTGCTGCTTTAAGCCTTCTGTTCCATTCATGCCAGTATGCTCTTTGAATTCCCTTCCAAAGACCCTTCTTGCTACTGCTTCTCTGTTACTATCTTCACACTCCCAGATTCTGAGCTCCATCTTTCCCTTTCATAGTTAAGAATTTTAACACACTGGAAGAATCCTAGCAGATGCAAGTTTCATACGGAGCAATGAAATCTGAAATGTCTTTTGCTTTACTTATTTACACTGTTTGATCAACTGCTAGCAAAGTATCATCCTGCTGCAAAGAATGCTCAATGAGCCAAAAACCAAACCACATCGAGCACAATTCCAAACACAACTTCAAACCAAACCAAATTAGTACAGTAAACATGCAAATACGAAAGAGGCTCTATCCCACCATAAGAAGCAGGACTGAGTCACAATGTAAATTAATGGAAATGCTTGCTTTCCTGTTCTAAAGACAATTTAGACAAATTAAAGAGATTTACTCTGATACTAACATGCACGCATGAGTGATTAATATTCTGAAGATAAAACAACAAGCCTGTCTCAGGCAGTTCTTATAATTTTCCATGATGACAAATATCTGAAATCCTATTTTGAAACATAGGTCTCCAAGATATTTATAGACAGGGTATTTAAAGATTAAAATAAAACCGAGGTAAAAGTTATTAACAGATGACTATGCCCTCACAAAAGCCCCTGCTTAAAAATATATTACCTGTTTTTATCAAATACAGTCATCTGTGCTACAAATGTTTTTTCTCCATCTTCACGGTTGGAAGAATTGCGTTTTCTTCTAGTTGGAAGCTCCTCATTAACATCTGCATTTAAACACACCAAAATATTCCAGTTGCAAGGGATAAATTCACACATCTGTCATCCCAATTCAGTAAAAAAGCAGCTAAATTTGACTTAATGAGGTCACTGTTTTTAATGACTTCGTAGGATAAATTCACACTAGTCAGTTTACCTTCAACACAGAAAATTTATCTTCCATTCTTTGTCAATTTTGTAGCTGAACAGAGAAGATAACATTTATTTGATCCTTTGCACATTCCTCTGAATTTCTGGCAGTTCCAACCAGAACTGTCCATGACATCAGGCTAAGTCAGAAGGCTTCTCTAATCCAGTTTAACTATATATAATATAAAACTAATCAATAGTTAACCACTGCACTCACAACCAGATAAAACACATGAATCCTGCAGCAATAAGAATATTGAGCAGCACAGTTTTTCCTCCATCCTACAACTTCACTTTCTGACACAGTTTGGCATGGGAATTTTATTACACTCTTGTATTAGATGTACACCACCTGAGGAGCCAGGGACAGTGATGGAGAGGGAAACTCTTCCAGGAGCAGGAGTTCCACCAGTGGTGTATTGCTAATGCTAAAGCGCATAGTAAAAATTTTTCCACTACCTGTTTACATACAGTGGACCCTTCAAATCTATGGGGTTCCATTTCAGGACCTCCTGCGAATGGTGAAAAGCATGAATGCTCATGTCCTGCATTATTAAATGGCAATAACGTGTATATGGACGTTTCAGCACATCTGCATTCACATCACTGCCATTTTAGGTATAGGATGCAGTGCTCTGTGGTTACTGGAATCTACAGACCCAGAGATCACATATACAGAGAGTCCATTGTATTACTATGCACTCTACCCATAGAGTACACCAGCACACTCTCCATCTCTGCATCCCAGCCCTTCTCACTTCTCTCCCGGCCAAATTCTGCAGGGTGGGGAGCCTGAGGGCCACATTCTGCCCACTGTTACTTAAAACCCTATAGCCAGAAAATATGAAAGCAAGTTTTAATCAAAATTAGTATTTTTGTGATCACTTCCCCTTTTGACTCTCCAATGCCTGATTAGGGTAGAGCTGCAATCACAGAAGCCAAAGCAGGTAGAATGATCATAGTTTTCTATTTACCTATGTTCTCTTTTGACTTTTCCTTTGTCTGCCCACTTCTGTTTCAGTGAACACTCCCTCCTAACTCTACGTCCAACGTGTAGTTTCCCCGTGTATTCCTGCTATCCTCTTTTGCTCTTCCTTTCTTCCCCTTATTCTCTTTACCATTCAATTCCTTCAGCTCCTGGTTTTTGAGTCAGTTTACTTTGTTCCACTCATAGCCACCTCCTCCCTTCATCACCCACCACATAAATTTATTATCTATCCCTCAAGTTCCTTTCCTGGAGAGCCGGCCACCATCATTCTCTTTGCCTCCTTGCTTCTCTTAAACCCAGAGGCACCTTTCCAATTTTCAGCACATATGAGATTTTAATCCAAGCAACACTACCTGCTCCCCTGACAGAATTAGGATTGCACTGTGTATAAATTATTTATCTCCTTGAATAACTGAATACCCCAAGCCTCTCCATAAGCTCAGCCAAGCTTTGTCAGGGGCTTCACAAGCGTGACGTTGTATAAATACTGAACAGCAGATACTAGTCAAGTAGATGTTAGGGACAAGACACAGAGATATACTGGAATCTTCTTTTACTCTACTGATTACTTGCAGAAATGTATGTTTCAGAAGAGAGGTGGAAGAGCAAGAAATTAGGACAGAAACATAAAGGTGATTATTTCAAATACAAAACAAGGCAATATTGTCTGAACAGGCAAAAGAACATGCCCTTATCAAACAAAATGTTATGAGAAATGTGACATTAGCCAATGAGATGGTAATATGCTACCCTCAAAGAACATGATTTACTTTTCTATTGCTCCAAAACAAGTGCATATATAGTCTCTAATTTTTTTAAAAAAAACCAACAATGAGCAAGACACAGATGTGTATGAGTAGAGCTAGGAACTGGCTTTTTATGTAGTCTAGTACAGTGATTCCCTACATCTGGGTCCCCAGAGGTTGTTGGGCTAAATTCCCAAACCCCCTGACAATACTGATTGGTGATTCTGAGAGCTGAAGGCCAGCAATACTGGACGACTGCATTCTGATTATGTTCTGCCAGCACATACAGTTTAATCTTGCAACTGAAAATCCAACCCCACTCCCTGAATTAAAGCAATATCAAGGGGCAGTGGAACTCCCAGAACCCAACATTCAGTACTATGGTTTCACCCACTCGTTGCTGACCACTATTGTGAGACATACCACATCTTAGGCACTGACCACCAAAGAAGATAGGAAGATGATTTTCTCATTAATGGACTATATTCCAAGAACTCTTTCTCAAGAAAGATACAAAAGATATCCCATTTGCATAGGTTTCTAGTCCATAAACAAGCCTCTGTGTGTTACTTAGTTCCAAGAATTTTCATGTAAGTTTTGAAACCATACTGTCTACAGTGGTAGCAAACCTTAACATGACGAACAAATTTAGAAGTTAATATTCTTATGTGATGGCCGCTTACATATTCAATTATTTGTTTTCTGTCTTTCTTCAAACTGCAACCTTATCCCTCCTTCAACTTGAAATGAGTAAACAAACAAGTTACGAACAGCCTTTGTGATTACTTACCAATGTTTTCATTAGTTTCACCATTTATCATCCCATTAAATTTCTTCTTCCTGGACGAGTTACTCTGAATAATAATGAATAGGACTTCACCATATGGCTGTTACTGGGTTCAAACTCATTGCTAGAAACTGCAAGTGATGGAAAGTTGCCTGGTTTCATTTGATTGAGGTCTGGATTCAAAGGTACTTGCTTTTTACCAGTAGGTACTTGCCTTATGGGACAACTAACATCCTGCAGACACAAGAAAACACACTTAGGTTAAGTCCTACCACTGCTCAGGCTACAGGCACAGGCCCAAAAGAGACTTGATTTAATATTTAGAACTCTGGCCCCTTCCTTCAATCTCTTCTTGCAACCAATCTGAAGAAAACATTAATAGAACAAGAACAGAACAAAAAAAGAAGTATCCTAACATTTCAAAAGTGTTGGTACAAACTAGATGGCTGAGCAGACTTAAGAAAAAACCTGAATGCCACTGCAGAGGGCAGGTGGGGATACATACAAGGATGGGCACTCATGGTAGGTTCTCAACATGCCATCTTCTATATGAAGCAAAGGAGATACCCAGTGTAGCGGATAAAACCAAGCTAAAATATGACACCTGAGGATTAATGCAAGCCTGCATGAAGGGATCAGTGACTCTGATGGACAAATTAACTGTAGTGTTCTTTCCTGGAAAACTATTTCCACAGAAGCATATTTATCCAGTTAATAGCATCTATGAAGTGTTGCTAGATTAAAACAGGTAGCTGTCCACTGAGATGTTTTTCCAGGAAAGCATTAGTGGAGAAGGCTATAAGGTCAACTAGACTTACCAGATTAAACGTAGAAGACAGGGGGTATGAGAACTGGAAGAAGGAATGCAAACAATTCAAGATATGTAGATGACCCCGTACTACTAGCAGAAAATAGTGAAGACTTGGAACAATTACTGAAGAATGTCAAAGAAGAAAGTGCACAGGGAAGTTTACAGTTTAACACAAAGAAAACAAAAATAATTATCACAGATACCTTAAACTAGATGAGAAATAGTTCAAGATTTTCCATACCTTGGCTCAGTCATTAAGCAGAATGGAGGCTGCAATCAAGAAATCAGAGGAAGACTAGGACTTGGAAGAACCAGACAAGATACTGAAGTGTAAAGATATATCACTGAATACTAATATTAGATTTATCCATGCCACGGTATTTCCAATTTCTAAGTATGATTGTGAAAGCTGGACAGTGAAGCAAGCTGATAGGAAGAAAATCAACTCTTTTGAAATGTGCTTCTGGAAGGAAATTCTAAGGATACCACGGACTGCCAAAGAGACAATAAATGGGTCCCAAGAGCAAATCAAGCGTGAACTGTTCCTAGAAGCCAAGATGACAGCTAAACTGAGACTGCTGTACTCTAGACATATCATGAGAAGATATGACTCACTTGTATTACCTTGACTGAAGAACAGTACACTCCTATCTGGGATGGTTGTCCTCTTCCATCGGGCACGCAGCTTCAGGAGGGACACACACAGAGCAGTGAAGGAGGCAGGAGACACCCACCTAGCCAGCCAGATCAGCTGAATCAACCCTGGTGATCAGTGGGGTGACAGATGTCTCAGCCAGGTTACCCTCACATCTGTACATCCCCCAACGATGACAGGAAAATGGCAAACCACTACAGGAATAACAATGCACCTCTCAAAAAGTGTTTGAGAGTAAAGGTAGGTCTCCTGAAAAGAAATGAGTCAAATGACCTCATGTCTATGAGATGCTGTATGGCTTGCTGGATGATGTGCCTTTCTATGAGAGGGTCCAAGATGGATGATGAAATTATTCTTCTTTCTGAAAGCTAACTGAACTCTTTGAAGTACTACTGTGGCCTTTTAGGATCCACAGACACGCTGAAGACTTCTGCCAGAAGAAAATGTCAGCCAGAAGTTATTTGTTTGGGTTCTGGAGGACTAGTCCCAGAACCAGAACTGTAAGATGGCTCAACCTGAGGCCTAGATTGGAAATGAGAGTAAGGCATAGCAGGCTTTAAGATTCTGAACTCCTGAGAACATGAAAATACTGTGAAGTGAAGGAGGGAATAAGAACATTTTGGTTGTTTGTCTTCTGGCCCCTGCAACAAAAACACTGTCTTCTTTTCATCTTTTGCTTTAATTAATACAACCTTGAAGACATCCTCATCAAAGGGACAAGAGTTTGTAAAGGGAACCACAGGTAACTTTTGTCTAGAATGTATATCAGCAATCCCCTCCTCTAACCAGACGGATTCCCTTGCCACTACCACTTCTACGAAGGTGAGGGAATCCCTGATGGGATCTGCAACATTCGGCCACTCTTCCTTTTGTAGAGAAGCTGTTGGCAGATGCAGACACACACCATCAATCCAATGCCTTCATTCCCTTTATTCACTTCCACTAAGATTCTGGAATCTGGGGAACGCTGATCTTCTTCAGGGGAGTACCAAGAGACCACAGATGCACCTGATCTGTGTCTGGATGTCTCATGGATTAAAGATAATTTTCCCAAAAAAATGGGTTTGGGCCTTTGGAAAATTGAGAAAGACTGGGTTGCAATGGGAGCAGGAAGGTGAGAAGAATCAAGCGACTGAGAACTTCTTGCCCATTTAACTGAAGGCCTAGAGTAGGCATGCAATTGGCTGTCATCAAATAATTCATTAACCTCTCTTTTGTAACAAAGGTACTGGGCCTGTCATCTCTAGACTCAGGGTTGCACATTGCTGCATAAGGAACTACACTTTCTAGTGAAGCAATAAATGAAGGATTCACCTCAGAATGGTCAGGATGATATGCCATGCCAAAAACTGCCACCTGCAAGCTAAGAATGTTTAACATGGCTCCTGTATAAAAAGGTAGGGGGGAAACCTGTATACTCTGTTTCATTTCATCTATGGTATCACTGTCAATCCTGAAAGTGTTAATTATAAATAAGAATTTTGGCAAAGGACAAATGATTCCCTCACACCCCTCATTCCCCATACCTTTATCTGCCAAGTCTTGCTAATCCATCTGCTTCTTTATAATCTCCAAAATTTCTGTCTAAAACCCCACAGAGATGCTGATTTGAATAAGCACAGAGGCACTGAGACTAATAATTTCCTCCAACTGCTTGAAAACCTCTAATTCAGGGAATAGATGGGTGCTCCCTGCTGTGGAATCAGAAGTGTTTTTATGAAGTTCCAAATGGTTCCCAAAGCACAGGTGTCTTTGACAATTTTGATATGATGAGTTGGTAACTCATGAACCCTCCTGGAAGACACTCTAGAGGTCACCCTTCCTACTAGAGACATGCCAAGAAAAAATTCCAAGCAGAAAAGCAAGAGAAAGCAAACAGCTAGAAATAAGAGAAAAAAGAAGAGACAGAAACGTTTTTGAAAAAAAGATGAGAAAAAAAGATCCTAAACACAATGAAGGTGAAATAAAGGTTTATGCTGAAACAGAAAGATCAATGAGGATCTGGATGAAGGAAAGGAAAAGAACTGGGGGGTGGATCTGGGGTTTAGGTATTATACGAATCCTTCAGCCAGCTGACCTCTGCATAACCTGGGCAGCAATATATGTATATGTCCTTCATATACAGAATGTGGAGACACAAATGATTTCAAATTTTAAAACAAATATAATGAATGTGTTATTACTGGAATGTAGCACAGTATATACTAGAGTACTAGCCATGGGAGCATTTTTTCTTTAACACATTGAGCTACTTCAGATGAGATACTGAATGGCATGTACCTGATTTAAAGAGGACACTACGATCTTGCTTGTCAAAACTGTAATTTGCAACTCACACACTGTTTCATCCTTACAATATTTATATCATGCCCTTCTCCCACACTGGGATTCAACAGCACACTAAGACTGAGGTCAGTCTTGTGACAGCACATTTTGTCATGGGATTGGACTATATGACTGTTTGGGTGCCTTCCAACACTACAGTTCTATGATTGTAGGACTGCAAGCTCCATATTCAAACTAGAAGGGGGAGATGGCCCTCTTCCTCACACAAATGCACAAACACACACGTGCACACACACATCGAGTCAGCGCCATCTGAGATTCAAATGAGACAGGACTCACTTGTGAATTCTACCTATGATAGAGACCAACTGCCTCCACAGTCAGGGAATGCTGAGTTGTCCAAATGACTGACTCCAACTCTTATTAGCCTTTGCTGGCAGAGCCAATGGCGAGATATTATAAGCGTGGTGTGTATTATACATAGATAAGTTGGATGGGACAGACCTATCCCAGCTTTGTCCACTGAGTTCTCAGGGCAGCAGCACCAACCTAAAGAGGAGGATCAAGTGCAGGTTTGCTATCACCTACATGTTAGCCCCTCTACGAAGAAACAAGTACAGTTGGCCTTCCCCATTTGCAGGCTTCACTTTCATGGGTTTGACCATTTGCCAGTTTTTACAAACTCTGTCCCTGCTACCTCAAGCGCTTGTTCTCTACGGGAACTTTCCAGTTCAACAACTCCAATTAGACTGCGCAGCCCTTTAAAAAGCCATTCTGGTCCTCTTCCTCTTCTACCAGCTGCTGCCTATTTTGCTATAAAAATCTGTTTTGGTTTAAAAAAAATCATAATCTTGCTTTAGAAGAGAAACTGGTCTGTATGCAGGCCACAGCAAGTAATATATTTCCCTCTGGGTCAAGTATGATGAGTATTCAAGCCTCCCTCTTCATTCTGAAGCTGCAGAGGTGGGTGGGGATCACCCAAGCAGTTGTCAAGCAACTCCAATACCTAACTCAGCTCCAAAGTTGGAGGAATACTAGGGACAATTTGGCAGCTCCATAGTGAAGATGCCTGAAGATCCTTGGCCTCACAAGGCAAAAGTGCAAGAATGCTGAGACGCTGTTGCCTGAGTTTATTCTTATCTTCTTCAGATTTTTGGCTTTAACAAAAAAACAAAAAACAAAACAAAAAAAAAGCCACTTTAAAAATACTAAACTGTGTTGGCACCAGAACTGCACTGGTTCTGCCACTCTGTGAGCAAAAGCAGCAGTTTTGAACCTAAAGAGGGAGGAGAAAAATAAGTTTTTGGAGGAAGGGGAATAAAAAAAACAAAGAAATGGAAGACTCCACCATCCAAAAAAACAGTAAACCCCCTTTCCTCATCTCTAGACTAATTCTAGTCCCTCACCTTTTTGTTTCAGCTAAAGACTGCCAAATTTAACCAAACTCTTGAAGGAAAATGAAAACAGAAGAGCTACAACTTAGAAGTGATCAGGTTTCATCAAAAGAATCAGCACTAGATTGCCTTCAAGTTAGATATATCAAACAGATAAGAAGCAAAAAGCATGGGCACGTAGAGGTTTAAGAACATGGCAATAATTAACAGCTTACTATGAAAGAGCATTCTAGTTTTAACAATATGTTTCCTTTATACCACAACTCTGCTAGGCATAAGTTATTATATTTTGCTTTTTCTCAGGGTAGTTATAGCACTCCTACACTTACCTTTCGTTTCTTGTGGCAGACTTTTACAAGCAGTACTTCCAGGTTTACAGAACTTTGTTCATTTTCTGAATTTTGTAATGGCTTATCTGAAAGAGTCCCAAAAAGGGAGAATGATTTAAAATGCTGAAGAAAGCAATATTTTTATTCAATGTGGCTAGGAGAACTATGAAATGCTATAATCTGGAAACCTGAGGGTGCTCATTCAGTCTTGGTGAGCTGGCCAGATATCCTTCAGGGTATCTTGTCCAAGACCAGATCAAAGTAGACACCACACCTGCAACTGCCATTTCTGTGGAAGTGGCAAGTGCACAACTGCAGTTAAATGTTACCACTTTCGTGCATAAGTATTGTCAACTGCGGTCACAGCACCTATGCACCTACATGAACATTTAATAAGAAGAAGTGGTGTCTCCCTGAAGAAGTCCCAATGAAATCGGAGGTGTTAGAGCACTAATATGTGAAATCTAACGTCAAAGTATTTCATATATGCTATATGTTGGTCCTTGAACATAAATATTCAGTTACAATACTAAACATTGATCCTCCTTACACAAAAGAATGTTCTCTCTCTTTATCCTCATGCCCTTGAAAACTGTTCTGGAGGGTCCCCCAGGCACCTAGATCAGATTTTAGTGTCAGGGTCCCCTGCACCCATCAGGTCTGCTGACAAAAGCCTTTTGTTAGCATGACAGCATACCCAGGCTGGGTTCTAAATTTTAAATCTGCCTTATTTCTCCTGTCACTGGATGTAAGAGGACACTGCAGAAACTTTGTAAACAAATACCATTCAGCCAAAACACAATGATAAGATTTTATAGAAGCACACTGTATATATCCCACGAACAAACTACAATAGCGACTTGGTGCAGCTGTGGTTAAACAGAAATATAGACCTCCGTGAGTATTAGCTGCACCCCAAAAAATTCCCCTCCCCCCAAAAAAAACTCTCTAAAATAACATACAGAATAAAAAGGAAAGCCAGTTCATAGATTAAGATAAAATATGTTAAATATCTGGACTATTAATGTCTTCCACAAATAGCTACCCAATTCTAGACCATTCTTCCAAAACTGAGGAAACAGTAAACCAAAGTGTTCCTTTCTCATTTTTGGAAGCAGATATAGCAAAGCGAAACTATGATGTGAATAAGTGTGTTGAATTAAAAAAACTGTTTCTCAAATCTTTACATAGTAGCCCTGGAAACTGGCAACCCATGTTCAGAATTTCTTCTTATTATGTACAATCAAACTTATCACACTTTTTCATATGATATATTGTAGGCTGCTTCACAAAAATTTCTATTACCTTTACAATATCAAAGTAGGCTGATAAACAAAAAAGTTACAGGTATGGTTCTATGGCACAAATTTCACAAATTTATAAAATCCAAAGCTCTCAGATATGAATGTCAACCAGACTGACCCAAAGAAAGCCCAGAAATGACCCAATGAAACTGAAAGAGATGACGAGGAATTGCTGGAATTTGTAAGGACATCCACAACTTTGAGACAATGCACACTTCTGTTATACCCCTAATATGAGAAAGATGTAGACGCCTACATTTTGCACAACATGGTTTCATGCACTGAATATAACTGAACATGAAGTTACTAGACTAAAAAATGGCACGATGACAGTCATGCAGAGTCTCTATACAATATTCTTTGCTGTTTCAGGATCTTCCATGGTCTGGATGAACCCTGCATGCATAACACTGTCAATGAGAGCCTGATCTCACTAAACGTTCCTTATTTTCTACTTGAAACTTCCAACATGGAAAATAACCTACCATATACTTCATAAAGGAAAGGCTGAATTTTTAAAAAATATTCTTGCTGTTATATTTATTTATATCATGCCTTCATATCAGTGCAATGCCTGCTGAGAGAAATTTATGTCAAAACAACCAGAATTGATCACTAAACCTTAGACTGGCTGTATACCAACATGGCATGAACTGGAGAAAGCAACAACATTCCTAAGCAAGAGATAGGAAGGAAGGCACAGATGAACCAAAAACTGTCTTTCAAAAGCAGCAGCAAAGCACTGAAAAATGAGTTAACAGTACAGGTTTATCTGTTAAGAGAAACTATGACATGAGCTTTTCAGAAGCCAACAGAAACTTATGGTGTCAGATGTCTTCATTTCAGGTGCTAAGGGCACAGAAAGCAATAATCTGACAAACAAGACGACAGATGTTATTATTGATGACCCAGCATTACTGGTTTCTACTGAATTCCATGAGGGCATATTTTTGGGAGACCCTGGCCAGACAATCATAACATTACCGTCCAATGGCAAATGAGCATGCAAAGGAACTGATGTTGCATTTCACTAATACAAAATTGCAGCCAACTGGCACTGGGCAATTTGTCCAGTGATAAAAAATGGAAACTGACTGCAAACTGATAAAAACTCAAGCTCCCAGACTGTGAGGTGGACCTGGTAAAACTAGTTATTGGGCAAATGGCAAAGCAACTGAAGACAAGGACATTATGATAGATGAAACATTCCTTGCACTCAAAATGAGATTACTCAACAAGTCTGGCATAACACCTTTAAAAGCTTCCCATGTAGGGGTGATATAATGCTCACTCTCCATAGAACACATCCTTTCATGACACAGTTGTAGTATCATGCTAGTCCAACAATGTTTTTATACTTTGTTGGCACATTTTCTTGCTCTGACTTACAGAGAACTTTGAATGGGATTCAAAATATATGCAAAAAGAAGGTAAATTAACATACAAGAAGGTCACCAGTATTTACCAAAGAACTATGAAAAGGCATTTTTATGTCTTCATGTTTTGAATGGATTTGACAGTGTATCTTTAAGAAATCAACTTCCAGCATTGCAAGTCGTTATTAACCACTACCATTAGTTGAAAGATTCAGGGAGGAGTGGGGTGATCTGATACCAGACAAACTAGCCAATGCTGAAAAGACTGTCTGTTATAAAATAATTACAGCAATGCAGCACCTACCAATTAGATCTGGTGCAGTTTTTACATCAAGTAAGCGAGAATCAGTACCACTGACATAAAAGACATTGTGGCAACCTCTGAAAAGAGTTCAGCATCAAAACATGGTGTGGAAAAAGCTTTTGCTATACCAATGCCAATTTTTCAAAATGGAGGGTGGGAATATGAATATGAACATGGAGAACTGAAATTTGTGCTAGTGACAACGAAGCTATTCCTTGATCCTGCTGACATAGTTAAGTTTTGAGCATGCAAGCAAAGATGTGGAACATTTACGTTCAAGTGTAATTATATATACCAGACACTGTAAATGTAACGGTGAAGACAAGAGATATATTAATAATCAATGGACTGAGCATCAACTTCTAATCAAATGTAGCTTGGAAAATTAATAAAGTTCCTTTTAACATGAACAATATCACATTCAGTTTTATAATCCTCCCACTAAAGGTTCATTAAAAACTTTAACCACCAGAGAAAGGTTTGTGCAAAAAAATTATACATCCAAACTTTTAACATACATTAAGTACCATGTGCTTTCTGAAGACGGGATTAGAGATTTGAGAATTATGTAGATCTCACCTTTTTGTAACAAAAGTAGGCTGTGTTGAAAAATACAGAAAAGTGAACAGGATAGATTTTTTTCCAGCACAGTGCACAACCTAGATACTGGAAAAACTGGTGATGTAACATACTTAAAACCAACAAATATAAGATTGCCTCAAAAATGCCACCAAGTTTTCTTAAGGTGTTTACCAAATTTTGAACCACTACCACCCATAAAATTTGGTATCGCACTAGAAGCATATCTTGTTTACTAAGATCCAAATAATTTCTTTGGAAAAAAATCAAATCATTTTGCACATTATTTAGCCAACTTTCCTCTTAATCTGAAACACTAAAAGTAAAGCATTTGTGAGATGGACTATAATATGCTCTACTATGCCACTGAACAGCAGAGTTATTAGTGGCCAGAGTGATGGGCAAAAAGGCAATGCAATTTTGCTCATTTATTTGATCTGATTTGATTTATATCCCACCTTTCTCTGTATGGAGGACCCAAGGCTTCACCTTTTTACACTGTTTCATCTTTATATTTTGAACTACATTACTAATATTATCTGTCAATGAATGGTACTGAAACAAAAAGCATATGATGCAATACATACCATTTTTATGGAAGAAACCAGTAAAGGTGAGTTGCAGATGAGCAGACAAACTAAACAAAAAACAAAAAAAATCTAGATTTACTTTTTCGTACATATGACATTCTATTAATAACTCTACAAACAGATCACTCAAAAACATCATAAAACCATCAAGCAACGAGGAAGGGCCAGCAGTAAAAAGTTTCACATCTTAACTGCTACAATGACACAACAAGCAACATTATGAAATTCCTGAGCTTAAAACATTCAGCAAGTACTATAACTGAACAACTCCTCACCTTTATCCTATAATTATCCCTTGTTAGCTTAATCTAGACAACAAGAAATGTTGGTTGAGTCGTCAGATGACCTACGGTTATACACTTACGAACCAAATTCATTATTGGGGTTCTCCTAGACCAGGCACTAGTCCTTGATAGAAAGACAGCTGAGACAACTACAAGGCCTTTGACAAGCTTCATCTGTAAGTGGAGCTTGAGAATCACTGGGTTGCAGTCAAAAACATTCGGGAGACACCAGCTTGAGAAAGGCAGTGCTTCCCAGTGTGAGGCTATGATACCTTAAGAACCATTTGACAGGAATCTGTTTAAACACTTGCATCAGCAGTAGAGGTAGTGCTCTACATCCCTTCCCCAAAAGAAATATGGCAGCAGATGGTATTTACGCTGTACCATTCCAATGTAAAGGTACCACTAAGGTCAGCTTGCGGTATTTTAAAACTACAAATTTTGTAAAATATCTTAAAACCATCAACCAAATAGAAAGGTCAGCAGTAAAAACATAAAACATTAACTGCCACATTTAGCAGAAACCTGCTATAATAAAAAAAATTCAATAACCAGTGAAAAACATTGAGGGAGCCAGCCTTGCATCATGGGGTAGAGACAGCCATAATCTTGGTGCAAATTCTAACACAGGGCAGATCTTTTTGTGCAGTGACACCAGAATTATATAATGTTCTCCCTTCCCTGCAAGCAGCCTGGTTTCATCTCAGCTTTTCTTGTGGCAGACTGTGAAATATTTTTCAGCACCCTTTCAAGATGCTTCTAAAAGCTATTAAGACAAATTTCAAAAATAAACAACTACAGGGGATATATTTATGTTCTTACTAGTTGAAATGTTTTAAGTCAGTCTACAATTTATGATATTCAGTAGCTGTTTTAAACAGTGACATAAATCAACCAGGAAACAAAGCACAGATGAGGGCCTTAATTGTAGAATCGTAAACAATGCACAGCTTCACCCAAGCTTGGTATTTTCATATGCACTAGAAAACCATTAAATATTTGGAAAGGCTTCTGCTTCAGGCACTAGATGTTTCTTCCTTGCCATTCTAGCAAGTTACATGCATGTAAATATCTGTTCAAAGAAGTATAAGTCCTTGCATTAAAATCACCAACAGAAAATATCATTTTTTTCCAAAGAAGTCCTCTCTGTAGACTTCTGACATTTCCTGAAAGATGAAAGAAACACTGATTTATCGCTACACAGAAGTGTTATACTATCCAGGAAATAATCCAAAGTTTTTATATCAAGGAATTTTAAGAGTAAGAGGGGCAATTTTGAAACTAACAATCTGTCTTTCACAGACTCACACAAACGTACCAAGCAGTTTCTTGACCTGTTTGGGTAGAATTAGCCAACACGTCATACAAGAGGACGAGAGAAAGCTTTCTCTACCTTAATAGCATGCCTAAATTTACAAGTAACTATCATATGCAGTCTTATATATGCAGTATAGAATCCTTCAGATTCTATCCAAAACTAAGCTGGTCTCAGGCATACAGTACTATATATGACAGTAGTTTATAAAACTATACATGTTATGAAAGTAGGGAGAAAAGCTTCTCCCTCCCCTTCCTATATTGCACGATGGTTGCTAATTTCAGTTAAGAATATTAAAATACATTAAATATCTATCAAACAAAGAAAAATCTTCTCATGTAACTGCCCTACTCCTAATGATGATCGGGATCACCATGAGCAAGTAGTGATGTTTAAACTCTCTTCCACCTTTTATTTAAGAATTAAGTTCTCCCCCCTGCATAGGTACTGAAAGAGAAAAAAATCCATTGGCATCAATAGATTGTGTTTTTCAACCCACATGGAAGGAGAATAAACAAAAATTGGAAAAGTTTAAACCAGTAGAGCATAAAACAGAAAAGGATTAACTTGTGTAAATATTCAATTTAACACTTAGACGACATTTAAATGACAACTTAGCCAAAAAAATTATAGCAACTGTTACTAGCCATTATGGATACATGAAATTTGTGTGCCAAGGTGGCATGTGAATACGTATCAGCCCTTGGGGAAATAGCCAGCCCTCTCTCCACATTCACAGGTTTCACCTTCACAAACTTAATTATTTGCAAGGTGGCTGCTTGCCTCCCGCCATTCTCTCCCTCCCATTCCCCTGCCTTTTGCCCAGGTATGTGTGTTCCTTCCATGGACCTGGGCAAAAGGCAAGGAAATGGCAGGGGGCAGCCATGTGTGCATGCCCCTTACCGTTTGCTTGCCTATCAGCCAGGCACCTGGAAGGCAGTGTGCACAGGCAAAACTCAAGTGAATGGGGAGGTGGCACACACCTTCTCCAGGCATGCAGCTGCCCCCTTCCATTTACTTGTCTACTGCCTGGGTGCCTGGAAGGAGGGCAGCATGACCAGGCAAAACACAAGTGACTTGGTGAGGAGCATTCAGTCAGGCGGGGGGAGTTATTCAGAGTTTTTTAACTTTTGTGTGGGTTCTGCCCCCCAAATCCTCGCAGAAGTAGACGGCTATTGTAACTAGGGCAGGCGACAAACAGAAGGAACAATTCCTTTTATACCCAGCTAGTAGCTTCCTAGAAGCACCCAGCTGTTTGTGAGATCTACAGTTAGAAGGCAGGTGAATGCATTTAGTCAGTCAGAAAGCTAATCAAAGGGCAGTTTTTCTAAAATCATGAAAATGAGCATGTAATACCAGAGATGCATGATATCTTATCCTGAGGTCTGGGCAACATTCTAATATCTGTGGATGAGATGCCAGCCCATATCCCCATCATATGTATCATACATGATTGTATAACAGACCTCTCTTGTGATACATGTGTATGTTTGACTTTAAGAGGTGTATGCCATACCCTATCAATCCAGTTTTCTTTTCACATAAAAGCAGCCTTATTCAATATGTCTGATAAAGGGATCATGGACTCAGTTTCAGAGGAGCAAAGTAATAGTATTGTGTTAAGAATCTGAAATAAGCAACATCTGATGTTAATAAACAGATCAGTTTGTTTGAAATGTTTGTATTAGCACTTCTTAAGTTATCTGATTTAAGGAATTGGCCATTTTTTCTCCCGTTGTGCCAAGGACTGACACCATATTTGTGCCTACTGACTACAATCTTTTTTCATTGTTGTTTCCTAGAAATTCTCAAGAGTCCAACAATTGATGGGTCATGGACCAGTATAAGTTCATGGAACACCACTCTGACCAGCACTGGTTAATATCATCCTTGTCCCAAAAGTTTATAGCGACTGACAAAGAAGACGACATTGGGATGAAAAATGCATACAGATAAAACCTGAAATATTATTATTTAAAAAAAAACAGAGCCAAAATCTCAGAAAACCAGAACAATGATTATATGTCATTATTTAGTGTACATCCCACCTTGCTCTCAATATGAGACCCAAGATGGCTCACAAGAACATCAATAAAAACCAAGTGAGTTTACTAAAATCATTCACAGATGACAGCCCCCTTAAAAAGCAAATCTTCACGGTATGGCAAAATAAAATCAGATCACAGAACAATGAGAAGAAAGTTTGTGTAGTGAATTACAGAGTCTGGGTGGAGCCTCCCTCAACCATGAATTTCTAGCATGTAAAGAAGATTTTTATGGCTCATCTTAATACTTAGACAGGGCCAAAGTGCAGAAGCTGTTTCATGTTGCATCACTGTCTCAGAGTGCACATGTACTTTCAGGGTCACCATCAGCACTAGACTGGGCCCAGAAATAAAATGGGAGTCAATGCTCTGGCTATTACTACCACCTGGCATCCAGCACCAAGCCCAGATCCAGAAATACTGAAAGCCTGTGACTTCAGGGAGTAGCACTCCATTTAGCAACTAGTTACCTGCTAATTTCATAACAAAAGCCTAGGAGTAAAAACAGTATCTGAGGGCCAAACTCTTCACCTTATATTTATGTTTAAAAACTTTACCATGGATTCTGATAACCAATGAGAGACACCACTTTCTCAAGTAGTTCTGTGTTTTAGAGGTTTTGCTACCTATTTGTTAACTAGTTAGAGATAAAGATGGCAGTGATTTTTCCTTTTGGAATCTCAAATATATTTTGCAACACAAACATATTTCTGTCAAGAACAGGAACTCTGTGAAGACTTTCTGTGAAGACTTATTGCTGTCACCTGGGCATCCAGAGTTCAGGCCAGATCCAATCCCAAAACAAAAGCCTGCTATTTCAAAGGCTACTTCAAAATTGTAACATTCAATAACTAGCATGACAATGCAACAATGGTTTCTTTCAACTACGTAATGTAGCAACTCATAACCCAAAATGGTTCACTCCCATTTGCAATGCAACAGTAGATGGAATGCTTATTCCAATCCATACCTGCCAAGTAAATGGTGATTGGACTACATAACGGAAATCAATGAAATTTCAAAAAAATGAAAATAAAAACAAATCACACATTGGATCCAGTCTGAATGTTTACTTCCTATTCAGAAAGTCAATACACACAGAAGCCTGTTTTTTCTTTCTTTCTTTATTAAAATTACGATCCATAGATCCATCAAAGGAAATCTGTCTACATGTATGCATCTTCCCTGCATGTAACTACAATGTGTTTCATTAAGTCAAAATCTGCTGAAGCATAAGTTTATCAAAGAATGAACAAACAGAACATACATGCCCCTTTAGTAGAATTCAATCTGTGGACATTTTATTATCAAAAAATCAGATATAAATTATCTTCAGCCTGACATTTATTTTGTCTCACATTTCTGCAAAATTCTATTAACAAGGACGAAATTTAATCTTATTATGCATCAACTGCAGTTGAAACATTGTACTGAAACACTGAAACATATCACTTGACAAAATGAATGTTACCTTTGCAAGTCGTGTTCTCCCTTTGTTTTCTCTACTTTCGACAGCATCCCGTCTACTCTGAAAGTTTTCCTGTAATAAAAGTTGGTTTCTGAAATTTCACTGATTTCCATTATGTAGTACAATTCTGCTTCATAAAGATTTCTTCCAAGAACACTTTCTTGCAGATCTAGAAAAGTCGCTGGCACCAAAAAGATGGGATCTTTCAAAATGTTACAAGAAATGCTAATTTAACTATGCAACAATCAACCCTTAACATTTTAGATTTCTTAAAAGAATATTTAAGTTTAATACCTTTGCTCTTGGCTTAACGTAAACTTTATTATCACTCACATTAAAAGCACGAAAACACAAAAAGGTACTACATGATGATCTGAATTCTAGACCGCTGTAATTTTATTTCAGCATTATTTTTGTTTTGAGAGTTCATGTGCACATTAGTAACAAACATTCTTCACACTAAAGTTAACATTAAGGTTACACGGTTCGGAACAAAATCTTCAGAAGAATCAAAGTTTAGCCACCCGCAGGTGGTTCAGACATGTAGCATTGGCCTGCCCAAAATAATGAAGAATTGAGAACTGTGAACGGTTACTTTCTTATGAAATAGATCTTGAAAACGTATAAGTATATGATTAAATAGAGTGTTTAAGCTTTAGAACACTGGTACTTTCACTCTCACACCTTGAGAAATTATAATGTATTAGGCATTGAAAACTGGAAGATATTTCCATCTGGGATGGTAAGGGGAAGAGCACATGCTAACTTTGGAGCATTTATATAATTTACACTCAGGGAGCTGCTGTCAACTTTTTTTTTAAAGCAATGAGAATTTTCAAACAAAGCTAAAATACAATCCATAGAACAAAGAACAAAACCAAAACAACAGCAGTTTCTTAAAGGTTTTAATAGTGCTGTATATAAAAATAGCAATTAGGAATAGCACTCTTAAAATTAAGATTTTAGAACTGATGCACTATTAGCTTACTTTTACTCCTGAAATATATTTTGTGAATTTTAAAAATGCAGTTACATTCAGCTGTCATGATAGTTTACAAGACTTTTAACACATACATTACAAATGAAACACTAGGCATTTTTTCTTCTAAAAAAGTCAAGCCAAGTAAGGTAAAAGTGTTTTAGATCCATTCTCTTCCCCCGCCCCTTCTCATTGCTCCTGAAAAATCAATTAGATTTGCTAACAACTCATTGAGATTAAGGATGGAAGCTCAGGAAACAGAAAAGTACTGAGCATCCTGGACTTGATTCCAGATAAATTGACAAGTATTAGCAAGCTCTGGCTGGGAGAAACCAAAGCAGTAAATTACTCCTACCACTGCTTGGCAGTTCAATGTTTTGTTTTGTAAATACAGCAACAATCTAAACCAAGCATCTAGAAAAGGAATCATCCTGGTTTATTAGAATTCCCTCTCCTTTTCCAAGCGGCTCTATCCAGCAGCCTGCCAACAAATCTTTATTGGTACCTGAACCAATAAAGTTCACCCATCCTCTCACACAATGATCTCCCTGCCTGAACAATGGGAGTGATTTCACAAATGGCCCTGAGAAGACCCCTTTAACTTACTGTCTCGAGGAGCTTTCAGCAACCATACAAGTGCAGCCTTTTAAGATACAGCTCAAGAATTCATGGTCACCACTGCAAATTCAGTCCTCTCTCTCGGGTTCTCTGGCCCATATTTAATACAGAGCAGGTCTCTGTTTTGAGATGCCTTCCAACATGGTTAGCATGCCTGTTGCCACTCTGATGCATCATAGGCTCATGGAGACAGTTAAGGCACAGGACACTAGGCACAGGATTGAGAATGGCCAAACCTTCTAAGTAATGAGCATTGAGTAAGCAGTGAGTGATGGAACAAACAGGCTAGTAATTGAAGCAAATGACAGAAACCTCGGCCTGGACTTGACACATGTTGGTTACACCCCATTTAAGGGCCTATTCTGCATCAGTGAAGCAATATTACAACTGCAACCATCTATTCAGCAATGGAACCCACTGTCATAAGTAGTTGGGGGGCTTGGGAACACAGGAAACTGCCTTACACTGACTCAGGTCACTGGCCCACCATCATAGACTTATTAGCCTGATAACACAGGATTATTTGCTACCCCTCTGGAATTGAACCATAACTTTCTGTATGCAAAGCAAGTGCTCTACCAGTGATCAATCACCCTTCGGAAGTTCACTACATTGTGGTCAAGGAGAAAATACATGAGAGCTACGCAACCTCCTTACAAGGCATTTCAGTGATAAAGTAACTCTTATCTACTCTGGCAGACGTCAATTTCTACAGCTAATCCTGTTTGATTAAAGGGCTCCATTCTATTCTTTTATCCACACTTCTCACGCTGTGATCTGGCAATGCTGATCAGTAATTTTAAGTAAAATATGTGAGAAAGTGGCAGAATAGGAGACCCAGGTTTTCTTGGATAGCAGCAATGACTACGAAAGTTCCAGTGGGGTTTCTATGATGACATGGAAGGAAAGTCACAATGGTGGCCCCCACAGATGGTCCATGCTGTGATAGAGAGGAAGTACAATCCAATTGGTTCTCATGAACACTCAGAAGCTTTCAATATTATCAACAAGGTAAAATTCTGGACTGCCCTATTGAGACCAGACTAAGAGACACTGATTTATGGCTGTATTTCTCTTCAAGGATAGGTCCTAGATAGTGTTGGGCCACTACCCCTCTATCTTTTGGTGGTGGCACAGAATTCAATTTCGTGTCTATTGTGTAACATCTACATGAAACAGTTGGGACAGATCATCTGGTGGCTCTGGTATGATTGTTATCCAAGTGTCAACCATCTTTTCCACCATTCTTTGAGATTGTGGAGCTCTAAACTGGCACCTGGAGTAGTTCTGGAGTAGAAATGGGTGAAAAAAATGGAAGCCTAATACAGATAAGATGGAGCTACTGCTAGTCATGGAATGTGGCTATGCTGCAATCAAAGTACAGCCTGTTTTGTTTAGCACTACAATTGCATCCAACCAGGCTCGGTTGGCCACTGTATCTAGCACTCATTCCCTCTGCACAAGTGGAAGTTGTAGATAGGATTACTGTTCACAGCAACAGGGCACATCAACTGCCATCTTACCCTAAGAACCTGTACTTAACACCAGTTCAGGTCATCTCCAGGTTAGATTGAAAAATGCTGTATGTAGGAAAGCCCTTCCAAGACAGTCCAGCAATTACCACTAGTCCAAGACACAGCTACAGTCTGGTGGAAGCCAGACAGATCCCCACTCCACTATGGCTTCCAGTATGTTTCTGGGATCAGTCCACAGCCCTCTGACCTGGCCTTGATCTTTACAGCCCTAAATAGTCTGGGGCTAGAAATATTCTCCTCCCATATGAACCTGTCTGGGAACTCCATTTTATAATTGAGAGCCTCCTCTGTGTTCTCTTCTTGTCTGACAAACAGTTAAAAACCCATGAGAGCATGCATGTTCTGAACTAGTATCCAAACTGCTGAATAGCTCATCTGTAGGGGTATCCTTGGCCTCCCATTTCCTGCTTCCCAGTGAATATAGATATATTTCAGTCCTAATCTGGCATGCTGAATTTTTACTATTTCGTTTTTTGGTTCCATTTCATGATTTGCAATCTTTATTGTGAAACACCTTGAATATGTGCCAGTGGAATAAAAATACTTTAAATAAGTACAAATGAAAGCCAACTGTGTAATTTAACTTCTTATAGAATATAGTTTACAGAAATAACCAGCCACGGGTCATCGGCAATATAAGTACTCCCTGTAACACCTCATCTTTCATTTCCATGACTACAGTCTAAATCTAATTGCTAGTTCCAACGCGAACCAAGTCAGTGAATCAATTCTTGAACGCTAAATCAACACTTACATAAATCTCACTGAATTAATCGGTCTACTCTAACAGTGATTAGTAACTGGATTTCAGCCACTATTTTAGAACTTATTATAGTCTATGAATATCTCAGGTAGTTAAAGGCTGTAAAAAAACCCAATAATCTATAGCCTACCTATATTAAGTAATTTGCAAGGTATATCCTAAAAGAGATCAATTGTTTTAAATTTACAAAAGCTTTATTTCATAGCACATAAAGTATGTATTATGCTATATATAATTCTTGTTCAAGTGTACTGACGGAGTGACTATCTTCAAGCACATTTTAAAGATTAAAGCTGAAAAGTAACAGGAAATACAAAATTTACCAATCCTCTATCAATTAGCTAAAATTTAAAAGACTGCATACCCATTTTATCTTTCTTCACTACATTAGAAAGACAAACTTATTACACACAATGCAGTAATCATCCTAAGTGGCAATCTGTTGCACAGGGCAATATTTTGTTGGGTGTGAAAGACACAGTACTGGAAACAAATTTAGATTCAGTCTAAGGGAATCTTTGAGTAGCCAGTACTCCTTTGCTAGCACTGTTACCTGGAAACAAAGATGCACAAGAGGAAAATAAAGCTACATACAGCAAGAATTCTCTTTATCATTCCTCAACGTTCCTCAATATATTACCTCAGAACCAGAATATGATCAAAACCTGACTCCTATCTATACTAACAGGTAACACAGTCAAATCCATATAATTCTGAAATATCCAACAATGTATTCTGCAAGATGTCTTCTGAACTTTATTTTAATGTGAACTCTTGCAACTAAACAGATCTTTATATAAGTTAACTGTGCTGATTTTTGCTTTACTTTAAAAGACTGCAGAAAATAATTTCCTGTAATGGTTGACAGCAGCTCTTTACATGTCTGAAGAATAAATTTGCATTGTATCTCTCCTTTTGTCAAACATACATCATTCCTTCAAACTGTGTACGTTTTACATTTTATGCCTGTGCTCTTTCTGCTCTGAACATATGTTTTGGATCTTGTTGATTCAAATAATGTTCTGCACCTTTAGTTCCATTCCAAGTTCAATTGCAAAATTAACTTCTATAGATTCTCTCAGACAAAAACAAGCTGGAAGGAACCAAAGCTAAAGACAGTTTTAATTATTTTAGAAGGTATTAGTATTTTGAGTAACTGATTGCCAAATCAACTACAAGAGCTCAAACTGGAAGAGTTCAGGGCTAGTACATCTTTTGTTTAACTTAACAGATGTTATCAATACATGTTTTATACTGAGAAGCTAGCATTAAAAGGCATCAGCAACACTGAGCTGAAGAACAGCATTATGACATCATAGAGTATCACATGCAACAAGTTAAACAAACATTAGTCAGTACTAACTAGCAAACACTGAATTGCTTCCATGTTGTACCAGTTCTGCGGGGGGTTTTCATTTGTGTAAGGTGATCTTTAACATTTTTACTGGCATAGAGCTGTATTTTTTCATTCCTAAACATCAAGAAAGCAGATCTTCAAACAATCTCACACCGCAGATCAAGCCAAATAAGCATAAGTGTCTTATACAACTGCAAGTTGTGTTGTCACTAGGTATATTTCCAGCTGCACATCGAAGATTTTTATTCCCAGTTTCAGATATCAATACAATTCATATTATAGATGAATTGTACACTATATAACTTAGGCTATTATCATCAGCTCAGTTATTGGAAAGTGGGGGACTTTAAGATATTAAACAAGGTGCCTTTTTTAAAGAGTGAGATTACCTTTTGACATTTGTTCGGGAGTTTCTGTGGGACATGTAAGTGAGAGTTCTGTGCAAGAATATTGGCTGCAATAGAAAGGAAAAAGGTCAATCCAATGTTGCCATGAAAGATTTATAAAATTCAAGGCAATAATGAATAGTTACTCACAGCTATAAGATTGCGGGTACGTAGAAATCTATATATTTGTGTTGGTTCTGTGAGAGAAAATAGAACACCTTTTTACAAAGCAGATAATTTGACACTCAACTAGCTTTTTCGCGAACATAATATACTTTTGAATATAAAACATTCTCTGCTCTATACCTGCTTAATGTAACAAAACTTTGATCACAATCAGATGAGTGGGCAAGTAATAACTGACATATACACCTGTATGAGTTACCATATGGCATACCCACCAAGTAGAAACAAACACTGGTAAATATATAGAGGTAAAGCCAACAACTTGGATTCACAACACTTTTATTAAAATATACCTCAACCAATATTCTTGTTGCTGCAACTTATTTTTTTTACTGATGCTTGAACAACTATTATCATGCACCTGCACATAAAATGTTCTAGTCCGTTAAATTAACAATCTTGTTTGTTTCTATGAAATGCAGTACTTGCACAGAAGAAAGCAGCAATCCACTGCAGGACAGAATGACTATTCAGATGCTTATGGAAAACACGTTTGTTTGTGCAGTGTCAACACAGATATCTCTACAAAACCTCTGAAAAACAAATCTAACTACAATAGAAAGTTTTTAAGTTTTGCAAAACTGACCTGCAAGAAATACACTAATTGATGTCTTTTTTAATACTCCTCTGTTTTAAAATTTGCACTGCAAATACACTGCATCAAAACATTCACAGCTTCATTTTACAAGTTACTGTAATAAACATCAGGAAAGACACATTTAGATGTTGTAAAGCCAATTACTCTGTTGGTCTTTCAAAATATTTCTTATTTGATCAAACGACCTTCGAATTTAAAAGCTGGCCAGCCAAATGATACCGAAAACGGCCAAAACTCTTCCCATACGTTTGGTGATCCCGAAAGTCCCAAGGAGATAAGGACAATAATTAAGCTTAATCGATATGTTCAATCTCTACACTCGGGACAATCTGACTAATCTTCTGCACCTCGAACAGCAACCAGGCACTGCAGTTTCCTTACAGTGCGTAAAACGTGACTTTTTAATGTCTTGTTTTCTGGTGGAGCGCGGAAAAAATAATTAAAACTATTTATGAAACCCAGCTTTCCAATCACACCTTTAAAGCCCCTTTCTGAAAAAAAAATTCTCTTGGGGAGCAAAAGGACACTCAAAACAACACGCTATCAACTTGCAACGCTCTCAGCACGCGGCAGGCACCCTTCCGAGAACCCCGACATTTCGTTGCCCCTTAGAAGAAAACAAAACGAAGGACCCTCTGGGAGGGTTGGTGGTTATGTGGTAACACCAACTTATTAAAGAAACAATTAGCTAGGTACGGCGTTCCCCAGGGGGATCCGTCGGACTGACAACCCAGGAAAGGGAGGAACACCGCTGCTCTCCCCGAGGCGACAAGCAGACAGGCAGACACCTCCCGCCCAAAGGGCCCGGGCCCGAGCCCGCCTCCCGCCGCGCACTCCCGGGAACGCGGAGGCAAGGGGCCGGGCCTGCTGCTCCCCCTGCCCGTGGCTCTCCCCCGTGCCCGACCCGGGACCGCGCCGCTGGGCTCGGCGGGGTCCCCCGGGGTCGGCTGCCTCGCTTTCACCGGCTTCGGCCCTCCCTCCCTCCCTCCCTCCCTCCGTCCCCACCACCTCCGCCGCCCCGCGCTCACTCTCGAACGCCTGCAGGAAGAGCTCGTGGTCGGCCTGGATCTGCTCCATCTTCGGCTTCTTCACCGGGGGGAGGGCCGCGGCTGAGGCGGTCGCGGCCGAAGACGCCGAGGAGCCGCCGCCGCCGCCGCCGGCAGAATAACCGCTGCCGCCGCCGCCGCCGCCGCCGCCTGCTCCTCCGACAGCGCCCCCGGACTTGCCACCCGGCGCTGCGGCGGAGGTCGAGCCGCCGAAGCCCCCGCCCGCGCTTCCTCCCGCGGCGGCGGCGGCGGCCGCGACGGCGCCTCCGCCTCCATTCGGGGCGCCCGAGCTGGGCCCCGCGCCGCCGCTGCCGCCGCCGTGCTTCTGAGGAGCCATGAGGGCCTTTCCGCCGGGGCGGGAGCTCGAGGGGAGACGGGAAGCAGCCGCGCGCGGGGAAGAAGAGCGGCGAGCCGAAGCGAGGCGAGGAGGAAGTGGTAGCGCTCCAAGTCCGCCCGCCCGCCCGCCTCCTCCTCCTCCTCCTCCTCCTCCGCTCCGTTCTCCTCAAGCGCCCTCTCTGCCCAGCCAAACCCGACCGCGCCAGGGCCGCGGCTCCCGCCCCCTCTAGCGAGAGCCCATTGGCTCTCGCGATGGCGCCGTGACGTCTTATTGGCCGGGCTAGAGCCCGCCCAGGCGTGACGGCAAAATGATTCTGCGAGAGTTTGGTTGGACCGCGCGCTTCACCTCTGGGAGCTTCCCTGTGCCCCTCCCCCTCCCCCTTCCTTTGAACTGAATTCGCGGGAAAGCAAGCTGCTCCTTCTCCTCCCCCCGCGCTTGCGTGGCCGCGGTGCATGATGGGAGGGGGACTTGGCTGGCTCGCCTTCTCTTCCGAAGGATTCGCGCCGAATTCGTAAGAAAGGGGGAGAGAGGCCGGAGGGGACGCGCCGGGGCGGCTCTCGCTTGCCCGGCCGAGGCGTATCCTGCGGGACCCCGGTCTCTTAAAAGCCGGCGTCCGAACGCAGCCGGAGAGGCGGGAGAGAGACGGCTTCGGGGCCTGACTCCACATGTCATTCAGAACGAGGTGTGGAGGTGCCATTTCTGAACGCTTCTCTCCTTGCCATCAGATACTCCCTCTAGAACAAGAAACAGCCAGATTTCAGGGAAAGCTTCTGCGCCTGTGGGTCTGGTTTTCTGGTTCCAAGGAGACTTTAGTGCCCGAGATTGTTTAAAATTGTCATCCCTTTCTCACTTGCAGTTTCATCCTGCTCCTTTTCTTTGTACATTAATTGCTTAGTTATTTTGTTCAGTTATTTGAAAACTGTTTTTAACATATTTTATATTGTCTTTTATACACGTCAGTGCAAAGCACTTCAAGTGGGATATAAATAACACGCATTAAATATAACAATTGTTTTAGCGCAATAAAACAGCAATATATTCCAGAATAACTGGGGAATCGGGATGCTTTCACCACTAATCAAAAGGCATTATGCAGCTGTTCTGTCTCTCTGCCCTTAACCAATGTTTTATCGTTAAGAAAGGGAAAAAGCTGTGAGGAAATTAAGATTTGTAAAGGGAATGTTGCATTGTGTGTCATAAAACTCCATGTAGATGGTACAATTGTATGATTAAAAAAAAACACGTTGGGAAGCACCCCTGAGAATGAGTATCTTGATAGTCATATTTTTCTACTTTGCTGGGGTCTGTTTTTGTGTTTTGTGGGGCTTTAATGAATGAAAAAGAGTCAAAGCCAATATGGATAAATGCAGAAATAAAGCTTATTCAGGAAACCAGTTTGACTTTATGTTGTGTGACTTTTATTATTTATAAATTGTATGGAGCTTTAAGGCATTGTGTCATAAATTCATTTTTATGGGGCTAGGTAATTAAATGTGCCTCTGTGATGTGTATTCCCAAATATCAGCCAGAATCAAACAGCAGTTCTGATCTGTCTAAACAGTTCTGATCTGACTGAGTGACTTCTCTTTTCCTGGCAGAGGGATTGGGAGCGAACTTAAAGTACTAAATTAGCTGGAGACCTGGTTTACGGGGGCACTGCTGGCAAATGTGTTGAACAATCCTAGGTTGTCTCTGTAAAAGGCATAGGAGCAACGAAATATATTTCTGCTTTTGTATTTTAAGTTACTGAACATGCTTTGATAGCTCCCATACAGGCTAGTGTAGGTAATAAACTACTGAAAGAACAATTCTGTGTGTATCTACTCATACTTCCTGCTGAATTCAGTGTGGTGTCCTAGGTGAGTGAGTATAGGATTGCATCCTGGATTTCAGGTGTTCAGATAATGTGAACTGTAATTGTCTGATATTTATGGGGAAAACTGAAGTCATGACAATCCCCATCATTTACAGAAAATGGCCTTCCTACAGATGTGCAAATCCAAAGGCAACCTAGAAGCAGTTAATTTTGTTCTGAAAATGAATAATAGGCAATTGTGTTATGACTCATAAAAGTTGAGGCTTCAAATTATGTTTCAGCAGTAGGTAAGAGCTTCCTAAATCTTTACTGTTCAAAGTGGGGAAAAACTGTAATTAAAGCAGTTTTGTATCACTTTTCAGCCCGCAAGGTCTTCTGCAGTGTCAAACAAAAAACAACACAAAGATAAAAACACATTTAAAACACTCTTTTAAAAATTGCTGAAAGCAGACTAAAAACAATTGTAGAGTCCAGTTTTAAAACAGTTAAAAATAGCAATTTCAGACACTGAATGCCATGTGAAACAGCACTGATTTGGCTTAAAAGAGATGAAGCCAGCCAAACTTCCTTGGGTAGTGTTTTCCTGCTTTGAGGCAATGTACAGTACCTAAGTTCTCAGTGCTCAAAACCGTTTAAAATATGAACTATACCTTTCTATAAATTGTTTAAAATGGAATTTAAAGTAGTCATGGTGATTATCCTGACAGAGGCAAACATAGACAATTGATATTATTTTCTGTTATGATAGTTTCATATTTTGATAGGAGCTAGCAGCATAGAGTGAGATAACTTACTTTGATCTTCAGGATAAAAGTTCTTGTAATTTATGGTACTTAATATATTTGCTCAAGAACAAATTACTTTGAAGCATATATATGAACAAACAATTGGCAGCAGTAGAACATGAGGGACAGTTATGAGTCTCCCTCTAATTATTTCTTTGTAACATTTTTCAGACCTTAGTCCCCCACTCTTAAACATTTGTAATGATTCTTTTTTCCTTTTTTTACTGTGATCCGTTCAGATTATAAGCCTTCAGAAAGAGCACATGGGAAGCATCTGAAGTAGATTTTCTGAAGGGGAAAAGAACAAAGAACATGTCAGGTTGCATTTTGATTTGCATTCCAGATCTACTGTGCAGTATTCTTATAGATCCAGTCTTCGCTTCCCTGCCATGCACTGCATGTGTTACTTTGGTCTGAATAGTTTTGACAGTCCATAATGTTAATTGTTCTAAGGATCACTTTGCTGGATTGTTATTTGCACGTGGTTTGTTTGGAGATGCTTTTCAGAAATGAAAACTCCTCAGTTCTTAGTTGCACTTTGCTCATGTAACAGTACAAACAAGTTTGTCTCTGCGTGTAAACATCTTGGTTGTTACTTAGTGCTTTCCTTTTTGGCAACATGTCTTTAAGCAATCCATTTTTAAAAAATTGGAATTCCATTGTTCTGTTGCACACTGATGTCTTTCTTTTTGTTCTGCTTTAAGCCCAACAGCTATGGGTCATACAGAGTGGTTTCAGCTTTGCCCACATAATCGTATCAGTTGTGAGATTGTAACTCTTTGGTAAGCTTTAACAAGGGCTTTTAATGGCCAATTAACCCGCTTTCCATATATTCTTATTTATATGTGGGCAATGTATTAATAACTTTCATGTTCAAAGTCTACGATTAGATGACTATTTTGATCCAAGAGTCTCTAAAGAAGTGGAAAGAAGTTAAGAAGAAAACTTTTTTCCTATTCTTGCTTTCAGAAGACATACTGTTTACAAAAATGAATCAGACAATCGCATCAGGCCAAAGACAGAACTGAGATGTGTTATATTTGGCATGCTAACACAAATAGAAATACTGAAGTTGTTCAAATCTGTACTCTTCACTTTAGAATATATGATGCTATATTGGATCAAATCAAATACCAATCTGGCACAGCATTCTGTTCACAGAGTGGTCATTGGATGGGCAGAGGAATCCCAGAAGCATCACACAAGAGCACCTTCCTGTTTGTGTTCACTGGCAAAGAATGTAGTATTCTCACTGGTAACGCTTCATAGAATTGTAGAGTTGGGAGAGGCCCATAGGCTGTTGAGTCCAGCTTCCTGCTCAATGCAGGAAATCCAGCTAGAGGATCGCCAGCAGATAGCTGTCTAGCCTCTTTTTAAAGACATCCAGAGAAAGAGACCCACCACTGGTCTCCTCCATGAATTTGTCCAAACTCTTTAAAGCCATCCATGTTGATAATCATCATTAAATCTTCGTGAATTCTGTAGTGTGGTTACATGCTGTATAAAGAATATCTTTTTGTCTTTGCTGAATCTCCCATCCTTCAACTTAATTGGATGACACCAAGTTTGAACATTATAAGAGAAAGAGAGAATTTTTCTACTGAGAATGAACATAACTCTATAGTCTTTACCTTCCTTCCCCTTAGTTGCCATTCTTCTAAGCTAAAGAGGGCCAAATGATATGACATTTCCCCATAAGGAAGTTGCCCCAGCTCCTTGATAATTTTAATTGTCCTTTTCTGCACTTCTCCCAGTTCTGTATTATCCTTTTTGAGATACAGTGACCCAACCTATACAGAGTATTCCAAGTGCAGATACATCATAAATGACTCTGAGAGGGATACGATCTTGAAATTTTTATTGTTCTTTCTAATGAGGCCCAACATGGAATTCCCTCCCATTTTGTTTTGTTTTGTTTTACATCAGTGCCACACAGAGTCAACAAGATATCTTGGGCAGTTGCTGCTGTCTGAAATCCCATCAGTTTATATGTTAATTTGGGGGGAAATTTTTGTTACGTCAGCATACATCATGTGCCTACATTTCTCCACAGTTGTTTCTTCCTGTGGGTGGATGTAAAATTCCTAAGCTCACTCTCTTACTTACTACTGCTAATGTTTCCGTTAACTCATTTTGCTAAGCTACAATACTGAGCATTTATATCTGGATAATAAGGCTCCAGAGCCATTAGCCTGGGAGAAGGAGAGAAAAAACAACAACCCATTAACATCTTTTGGACTTTGCTCCTATATCTTTAATGAAACTAACTGGAGTATAATCATTATCTTGGGTAAAAAGGCAGAATTAATTGGTATTACGCAACTCCATGTATTCTCTGCTGCTTCCAGTTCACATCTGCAGCTCATTTGTATATGTGCTTACTCATAAGTAAGTTCACTTATGTCTCCATGGTCTTATTTCTAAGTAAATACGTGTAAAATTGCAACCTAGGAGTACCTTGAACCATAATGCTTAGCCAACGCATAAGTACATGTCATCCTTTTGTCCTTATTTCCATTGTGTAGCTGGGTTAATCTATTTCAGCAAGAACAAAATTCATTAGTATTTAAGGTGGCACAAGACCTTTTTTCCATTTATTTTTCAGACAGCTATTTAAATCTAACAGAAATTTTAACCTAACGGAATATAGTTGATGTTTTGCCATTAGGGATGTTTCTGAATATTTAATGTAACCTAACAACGTACAGGTAAAAATATTTGGAGCATTTACATATTCTGGCAGATCTCTTAATCTCTGCAGTTGGTTGTACAGTACAATGGTAAATATATTCCAAATAGGTACGGTGGGCCCTTGGTATCCGCTATTGTTCCAGGACCCCCCATGGATACTAAAATTTGTGGATGCTCAAGTTGCATTAGATACAATGATTTAGTAAAGTGGCATCCCTTACATAAAATGGCAAAATCAGTTTTGCTTTTTGGATTTTTTCTCCCCAGTATTTTCAAGCCATGTATGGTTGAATCTGAGGATACAGAATCCATGGTGGATGTGGAGGTAGAAGCATGTCATGACTCAACCTCTATTGACACATGAGAAGGTAGATATCCTTATATATAATTATGCAGTCACTGGATCTACAATTAGGGGGAAGAAATCAAATCATACTTACTGCCGTAGTCACAGAATGGGTGAGAGCCATACCACACCGTAATGGGATTTAGGCAAGAAAAACAAAACATCCTTTAGTCTTGTGACATAAAATTGTGTATTCATCAGTGTGCAGAAACTGTAGGCGCCCTGCCTATGTTGGACTTTGAATTGGTGTTGATGTGTATGTGAGAGAACAAACCTTTCTAGCAACATCTTTGTTCATATGTATCACATCTAAAGTTTTAGTGTCAGGACTATAAATATATCTCTTCTTAAGTCCTGTAGGGATGCGGAGAAGAATCTCAGTAACAGTATGAGTTTTGCACTCTGCTTGCACTGAAATAGTTTTCAAAGGCTGGAAGTCTTGGGTATTTTCTTCCATGCTCCCCATATCAAAATAAAGGGACTCTGTAAGGAACCAATTTGACAATATAAACAGGAGTGGAATGTTATTAAATTAAACTCTTCTTTCCAAATCTGCTTAATGCAGATTCTGCATATATTGGTTTTATACTTGCTTGCCTGCCTTGTCTTTGAGGATTCCAGAGAACTGAGCAAGGTTGAAAAGAATTGTCTGTTCAAGTCCCCTTCTGCACAAAGCAGTTTCCAGAGGAGAGGAATTAAATATTCAACTACATGCTACATTTCTGTGCACACTTGAGAAAACTCTGTTGAACCCCATGGAGCTAAGATTTGGTCCTTGTCTATATCTGCAGTACAATGAATCTGGAATGGGCAAACTACGTTCCTAGGGCTGCACCTTTTCCCACCACTACTGCCAACCCCCACGCCATTTTACCACTTCTACTAGGCTCTTTTCCTGCAGTTCTCATATGGATTCTCATTCCCCACTAGCAGTATGGAATGGTGATATCAAGATTTCCAGATGGGACATGTGTGTGTGGCTTCAATCAATGAAGCAATATTGTCTGCTGCGTCCCTCAGAGACAAAAAGTTTATGTGCTCCTGCTGTAAACCGTGCCCCTCTAGAATGCCGGGGCAGGGGCACAATTTTGATTGTATGGTTGTGTTAAGTGAGCAAAAAATGGAAATAGAAATCTTTCCCCCTGCCAGGTAGTTTTGTTTTTGCAGAAAGGTGGGCACGCTTTTTGTGTCTTTGAAGGACAAGAAAACATTGTATGCCACTCCAGGCTTATAGCCTAAAACAGCGTGGGGCCATAACTCAATAACAGCACTGGAGGCTCCCAGATTCCATTCAGGTAAGGACAGGAAAGATATTGTTTGAAACACACTGTCATACAACGTAAGAAGACAATACTACAGGGATGGACAATTTGTCCTCTGGAAGCTGTTAGGCTGCAGCGCCCCTCCTTCCTCATTAGTGGCCATGCTGGCTAGGGCTTGATGGAAACTGCAGTTGAACAATGTCTGGAGGACCACAAGATTCCCACGCCCGCAGCAACAGTTGTGGATGGCCTTGTAATTTCACAGAAATTAAGCCAGTTTCTTCCTAGACTCCTACACGCAAGTGTCCACTGTATCAGCTCGGGATGCTTCTCTCTCCCTTCACTGCGGGAACCAACTCAGAGTACACAATTCTAGCACCAAGATTCCACTTTAAATGCCATGGCTGCATCCCATGGAATCTGGGGGGGGGTGAGCGTAGTTTGGTCAGAGGCAACCAGGGAGCTCTCCGAGTGAGGGTTCTAAAAGCCCCTCCCTAAACACCCAGGTTATGTAGGACGGAACCGTGAGGGTTAAAGTGCAACAACAGTGCTACAATTCTGCAGTGTGAATGGGCCCCAGCAGCCGTCATTCCCCTGTCGTCACAAGTGGGATCGGACTGATCAGCATGGAATGCCATTTCCACACTATACTGTTATAGTGCTATTATTCCACTTTCAACCTCCTGTGGAATCCTGGCGTTTGCAGTTTAGGGAAGGGCATTTAGAATTCTCAGCCAGAGAGCTCTTTGGCCTCAGGAAACTACAAACCCCAGAATTCCACAGGAGGTTGAAAGCGGCATAATAGCACTAGGACACTTCTCGGTTCTCTGGGTTTTCTGGCTCGGAGCCAAAAAGGTTGCAGTTGCTCTGGGAGACGCGGGGTGGCAGCAGGCGGAACTCAGTGGCCGGTCTAGGCGGACGGGAGAGTCGACGAGTAGAGGGGCGGCGCTCCGGAAAGCGGAGCGGAGGCTGCGCGCGGACGCCCATGTGCGCCTGCAGCCGGGCGCGGGGGGATTGATCCGGTGACCGTCGCTTTCTCCGACCATGGCGGAGCGGATAGAGCAGCGCATCGAGGACCGGATCCCCGAGCTCGAGCAGCTGGAGCGGGTCGGGCTGTTCACCCGCAAAGAGATCCGGTGAGCGAGGGTGGGAGCGACCGGGGGACGGTCGGGACGGGGGAAGAGGGCGAAAGGGGGGACCGGATCCGGGAGCGGAGGAGCCTTGTTTGTTGGGGGGAGGAGAAAAAAAGCGGGCTGGGGACGTTTTTACTTGCCGCTTTGGCTCGGAGACAGAACTAAACTCCACTCGCTTAGATATCCGTGAGCAAACCAGTGTGTGGTTAGTTAAAGCTCCCTCGCGCACTCTCGCCTCCTGCCTGCCCTCGTCCAAGACTGAATGAATGAATGAAACTGGAACTGCCCATCCCTCTGTCTCGCAGGACCCCAGGCGGGGAATATTGTTTCCAGCTGCCATGTGTGAAATACTTGCCTTCCCCTGCCTTTCTTCTAACTTAGGTGGCCCTAAGTTAATTAGTTGATCAGCTTAGATTTTTTTCAAAAGTCTAGCTTGACCCCCGTTCTTCTCTAATTGTGGACTTTCTGTTGTGTTTCTTCAAGTCATTTCCAACTTATGACAAAGCTATTATTATTTGGTTTTCTGGGCAACACATGGTCAAAGCGGGGGGATTGCATTTTTCTGAGCTGAGAGTGTGTGAGGTGCCTGAGGTCACTCAGTGTGTTTCCATGGCTGAAGGGCGATTCAAACCCTGGTCTCAAGAGTCATATGCCAACACTCAGATCATGGCACCAGGCTGGCTTGGTTATAGAGTGGAACCACAACATTCTGTAGAACAGTTTTCTGCAGGGAATTGCGTTCGTCCAACCATAAGGATTACATTATGTGTTCAAAATTAACAACTTCTGTTAAGATTATGAAGTTGTTCTGAAGCTATTCTCTCTTCAGGTTCATATACAGATTAGTTTCTGCACACATCAGAATCAGAGTTTCTAACAAAATTTGAATTGCTTATTTGTATAATTTAGTAATTTGCAATTAAAAATGTTAGCTACTTAAAGCTGGTTGCATATTTTTTATTTAAAGCTTTAATCCTAAATGTGTTTTCCAGGCAGTAAGCCCCAATGAATGTAGTATGATTTCTTTCCAAGTGAACCTTTAAAGTTTAAAAGATTGTGCTCTCCTTCTAGAGAATCTGGTTTGATACATATATAGACCTCTCAAAGTGGAGAAATGTTTGCAAATATGGAGGCAATGTGTAATGAAAACTATCAGATTATCAGGTGATGGGGAATCATGATTAAGGAGCAGGTCTTGTATAGATTATACATTTTTTCTGGTGTTTCCCATTATCAATAAGCTAAAATGTTCCTTCTGACACAATATAATTTTTATCACTGGTTTTCTTCTTAATCGTACCATTTTCCCTCCAAAACTTGCCAGTTCTGAAAACAGCATTATATTCTGTGAGTTGCACAAAGCATGCAGATTAAATTACACTTCTCTAAATATATAATTTGGATATTTTATTTTCCTGTCAAAATCTGTTGTAGTACAGAAATCTGGAGCTCTGGGTATTGTATATAGCACCGGCAGAAGTGGATAGATTTAAGATCATGGTAAACACAGAGGTAAAAATAAATTTGGGTATTTTAAATGATGGTTATAATTTGATACATATTATCAATTTTTTTGTTTGTATAATTAATATTAAAATGTGTTTTTCTCCTGTGAGCCATTGTAATATACTCCTGCTATAAAACAAACTTACAAACACTGTAAATAAATGAATCAGACTGTATAACAGGGATGGAAAAGGAATGGCTCTTCAAATGTAATTATACTGTACCTCTGTTATTATTAACATTAATATCTTGCCTTTTTCTTAGTTTGGGACTCAAGGTGGTTTACAACAGTTAAAACAGATACAGTTAAAAATTAACAGCATACAAAAGTTTAAAAGCAAATAAACTATCAGATAATTTCAAACCAGTTAAAACAAATTAAAACAAGTCCAGCACATTATGCAAGGCCTATTTCCCCTGAATAATAGATTGTAAAAGACTACCAGAATAAAAAGCATTTTACCTGCGTGCAGAAAGATAGTAAGGAAGGTGCTAGCCTAGGGAGTTCCAGAGGCTGGAAGCAGCCATTGAGAAAACATTCTCCTGTGTTCCTACGTGATATATCTGTGAGGCTGGTGAGACAGAGGGAAGAGACTCCTCAGAAAATACGAAAAACATGGGCTGGTTTGTACGGGAGAGTATGGTCCTTCAGATAAACTGGACCTGAACTGTTTGGGCCAATGGTTTTTAACCTTTTCTTTATCAGGCACCCCCTGCAAATATAATTTGTTGCCAGGGATGCCCAAGCCTTAACTCAAGATTTCAATATTTAAATTTAGATTTCAATATTCAAACATTTAATTAAAAATCCAAATATTTATCCATTTATTTATTTATTAAAAACTTCTGGAGACTAGGATTTGAATCCCCGTTCAGTGACCTCAGTGAAGGCAAAGACAAAGTTCTTCCTAACAAATCTTGCCACACATACCCTGTGATAGGTTTACTTTAGCGTTACTATAAGTCAGAAGTGACTTGAAGGCACACAACCACAAAGTGCCACTGACAGGGAAGTTTGTTCTAGCCATCATGTCTCTCCCCTTTGAAAACCGACTTATGGAATTGTTGCTGTTGCCTTTGCCTTTCCCTGAGTCTGAGAGAATGTGAGTTGTCTGAGGTCACCTAGTGGGTTTCCATGGCCGAGTGGGGATTCAGAGCCTGGTTTGCAGAGGCATAGCTTGGGTGTGCACGCATGCCTGCTGCCATGTCCTGTTGCCAGGGATGTGGCAGTGGGGGGTATGTCTGTGTATGCCCAAACTGCTCCCTTGTTTGCAAACAGGGGAGTAGTTTCAGCACCTGCAAATTCCCTCTCCCGCTGTGTCCCTGTTGCTGCTGTTGGTGTCTAGCAGCAAGGTTTTGCAGACCCCCTGTAATGGTTCTGTGGACCCTCAGGCATCCCTGGACTCCAGGTTAAGAACCACTGGTTTAGGGCTTTGTAGGTCATCACCAGCACTTCAAATTATGCCTGGAAACAGACAGGCAATCAGTGGAGCTGTTGCAACAGCAGAGTTGTGTGATCCCTGTAGCCAGACCCAGTTAACAATCTGGCTGCAGCTCTTTCAGCCAGCTGAAGTTTCCAAACACTCTTCAAAGGAAGCCTCACAACGAGTGCGAAACAGTAATCCAAATGGGATGTAGCGAAGGCATGTGTCACTGTGGCCAGATCTGAGATTTCAAGGAGGCGGTGCAGCTGGTGCACAAGCCTTAATTATGCAAATATGATCCTGGACACTTTTGAGGTTTTAGTCACAGGATTCAATGCAGGAGCACACTCAAGCTGCAGACCTGGATCTTCAGGGAGAGTGTAACCTCGTCCAGCACTGGCTAAATCCCTATTCCCTGATTGCCTTCTGACTGAGCAACAGCACTCTAATTGTCCTTCACCATTGGCTCTGTTGATTAGGACTGATGTGAGCTGCATGCTGAGAATATGTGGAGGGCTGCATTTTCTCCTTCCCTGCTGTGGATCAATGTTTGTCAAAAATAAGCCAGTATCAATGGTCACATCTAAAACAAAGCCCTTTAATGTTGTATATTCCCCTTTTAAAAATGTAGCGCCAGTGTGTATGTGATGAGAGCTTGGAAAGATTACTTCTTTTTCACTACAGCTCTCAGAATCTCCCAGCAATATGACTGAGGGGAGCCCTGTCTGAACTTTAATGTATCTCAAGAACGATGAAAGGATTTTGCTTTTTTAAATATTTCTACAGGGCAGTTATTAAGAAGTCCTCAGCCCTTGAATATAAAATACAGCGGAGAGCACTTCACAAGGAAGATTTTATCAGTTACATTCAGGTAATTTTTAAAAAGCAGATCTCTTTTCATCACTTGAGATGTGTTGTAGTTGTTTTGTGTTTCCTTTTTCATGGATCGCTTTATTGATAACATAATGAAAGCAGGCATTACTCAGTGTTGGAAATATCTCTAGGGTCTGATGGATCGTCTGCTGGGAGTTGCATTTTAGCAACATCAGGAGGGCTGCACAGTTCCCATGCCTGCTGTACGCTAACTGGCAGCAGGTCTCCACCTTACCTGGAGATGCTTGAAGCTGAACCTGGGACCTTTTCCACGCAACCTGAGTGCTCTCCCTTTGTAGTAGGGCTCCCTCTGTTTGAGACAACCATCTTGACTGTGTGCCATTGAACCATAAACTGTATTAAAAAACACATGGCATAGAAAAGACCCACTGTTGAAGGCATATGCTTAATGAAACACATTTAAGTGACATCCAGCTAGACATCCACACACTGAAGGGAGCAGTGCTAGGAGGAGAGGAGCAAAATGGCAGCCATAGCAAGGCCAGTATAACTCAGCTGAGTTTCTTGTCTCTCCTTCTGAAGAAGCCAGCATGGTTGCAGAAGTACATCTAGAAAGGAAGGAGCCAAATAGAAAAGATGGTTAATAAAACACAATTTCTTGAAGCATCAATGGAAGCAATAGGGTTAGATTAGTTGTATGATCTTCCATATAATGATGATTTAGTATTGATATTTGAAATTATTACAAGTGTGGAATGTTCCTGTTCAGTGTGAAAGCAAGCCAGCCAGCCAGCCAGCCAGCCAGCTAGCTGGGTTGGGTCTTCTTTTAGGAAACTCCGTTCTGCCCATACACACGTCCCAACACAGCCACCATTCTTTTGCCACTGAGCAGGTTAAGGCCACATTTCACAGGTTGGGGAAAGGTGTTTGCCCTCTTTAGGCTTTCTTTTCCTCGTGGTTTTTTTCTGCTTCTCCAAACGTTGAGACTTCCTTATGTGTGTTGCCATATTATTTATTTATTTAGTGTTTATGTCCTACCCTATATTATGGAATTTTGGGACACCATACAAGCAAAACAATATAAAGAGTTCAAAACAATTCCATATTTAAAACAATAATAAAATAATTTAAGCAGCTTAAAAGGTCAAAACAGTTAAAACTACACACATGTACATTTGAAAGCTAAGTTAAGCCCCAAAAGGTTTCATAAAAAGCCACGTGTTTACTTGGTGCCAGGAATAAACCAACATTGGCACTTGTTGGACTTCTGAGAGGAAAGTGTTCTTCAGGATGGCACAGCAGAGAAGGCCCTTTCCTATGACTTATTGCAATGTACTGCTTCCACTGACAGAACACAGTCTCTCCAACTGATGTCAGTCCTAGGACAGGCATATATAGAAAGTATCAAAGCCATAAGTTATTTAAGACCTTGTGTGTTATCACTGAGACATATTTTTAAAATTGTATTTATTCTTTAGGATTCAACAATGGCAAACAAATCAACTTCCACCACCTAATCCCCCAAAATTAACAATATAATTATAGCAATATATGAAGTACCTTTGTGTATATATATTAGCAGATCACTACATAGTATATACTTATCTATCCATACGTAGTGTGTGTTATTAGTTGGTCTATTTCTATAATATATTAATATTTGCTATGGCAGACTCCAGATGATTAATAGGGGGCCCATCTTCAACAGTGAGTTCTTGAAAGTACATTAAAAATGGGTACCAAGTTGCTGCAGAGTTGTCTTCATTTATTTCCCCTCTTAACGTATAAAACTGGCTGGTTCATTTTTCTGTAATTGTCACTGACCAGATTCTGTTAAGTTATCTGTGAAATGAACACACTTGGACATTTTTGTGACTTCAGACTACAAAAGAATGGCAGCATCTAAAGTTCTAACATATTCTTTATTTTTAATCTTGGACTTCTCTCAGGTTGGTTCATATCTCATTTTTGTGTGTGGCTGGTAAAGTTATGGTGACATAAAGCCAACCTTTTACAGAATGAGTTGCTCTCAGTGTATCAGAGAATTGGGAAATGGTGTTCACTAAGCTGGATTATTGATTAATTGGCATCTCTGTTATGAACAAGCTGCCTAATTTACAGTTTTCATCCTATTCCCCCCTCACCCCAATAATCTGTGCAACTTTGCTTTGTTAGTCTGCTCACCTTGATCAGCCTCAAGATATTGTTGACCTTATAAATATTTTTCTTCTTTAGTATGAAATCAATTTATTGGAACTGATCAAGAAAAGAAGATCGGTAAGTAAATTGTGAACATGGAAGAGATTCTTATAGAAGTCTAAAGGACTATAAAGTTGATGACTGTGTTTTTCTTCCCCCTAGCGAATTGGCTACTCATTTAAGAAAGATGAGATTGAGTACTCCATTATACAGAGAATACATAGTGTCTTCAAACGTGCTACAGCAAAATGGAAAGTAAGTCTGTTGTTTCTACCAGTTATGAGAGTTTTGCATAATTTCTTCTGTAGTATAATATCAGTAAAATAGATACATGGCAGCAATGTATATTCTCATATGGTTTCACATAAAAAATGATCATGTCGTTTATTTCTGTAAAGTGGATTTCTAAAATAAATTGCATAGGCAAGCTAAGAATTGGTTTGGCTCAGTATCTCAAATGTGTTAAAACATAATCTGCCCAATGTCACCCAGTGGGTTTCTACAGCTGACCAGACATTTGAACCCTGGGCTTGCACAGCCTTAGTCCAATCTCAGACCACTCCATTATAGTGGCTATCCTCAAATATTTATAGTCTCATTCAAATGAGGTGAACATGCTTAAAGATTGCATGGGTTGTAAATTCCTGACAGTAAATCCAGTTGGAGAAAACAAAGCTTCTAAGCCACCAAATGCAATCATAAAGATTGTATTTGTGTTTTTCCTGTTTCTGAAATGGTTACTTTGGGATGCTACTTCGTCTTTCTCCTGAAGGATAGACTATCAAGGACTGGCTAGATGAGAGGATAGAAGAATGCCCTTTGGTCCCTCGCTCCCCTCTCTAAACTGCTGCCTGTGGAAATGCTGACATTTTTACAGCATTTGTTGCTGATTGTTATGGAAAGGATTGCTGTGTCACATGAATAGGATTTGTGATCTCTGCTGATCCTTTCTCCACTTTGTTTCATTCCAATAGGATGACCTTCAGTTGTGGTTGTCTCATGTTGCATTTTGCAAAAAATGGGTGAGTACTGAGATATGATGTCCTGTTTTTAGGGTGTGGGTTGCAAGCAGGCTGGGTCAAACCACAGAGCCCTTTTCAAAAAAAAAAAATTCAGTGAATACAGTCGTAGCACTTGAGATAATTTAGTGGAATCCTGTTGAAATTATTAGATTTGATTTTGATTTTCCTCATGCATTTGCCTATGTGACTGAAAGGGGTAATTAGAAAAAGGAGACAGGACTATCAAAGGCAGACCAATCTTCAGAGCCAATTTTTTGAATTGAAAAAATCTCTATGAGGTGATTTTTCTCTTTCGTTATTGGGAGGCAAAGTGGTTAGCAAAATGCCTCTTTTTACTCCCCTGGTAAGACTAGAAGTTGGGTCATTTTTAAAGTCCCGCTGAGATAACTTCACAATGTGAAAACTGAAGAATTGTGTCAACAGTGGTTGCGGGACTTGATCCTGATGGCCTCCTGTGTATCAGCCAAAAGAAACAGCAGTGTGTATTTTCCTCAAAGACCACGGATATTTTTGCCTTATCTGTGCTTGATGCCCTTTGGTAGCCATAGTGCTGTTTGTTGTTCTACCACCCCCTTAGGGGCAAGCACTAAAATGAAACTGCTTGTACTAAAGTTGTATAATCTGCCTGTCACTATAGTATGGCAAACAGCATCGTAATCCTCTGTAATGAAGATGAATCTGTTGTTGTTTTTTTTGAAACTGAAATGGCATATGGATGTGAATTGCATGTTCTGTTTCTTAACAGAACAAGAAAATACAGCTGAGTAAGGTGTTTTCCTCCATGTTGGCCCTTCATCCAAACAAACCAGGTACAACAATTTAACTCTTCTTTATAATGAAAGTGGGTTGGATAGAATTAATGATTATACCAGAGGCAGTCATGGAAAAAGCAAGTAGGATATTTTGGCAGCACTGTTATAGCCCTCCTTCCACATTTGTGAGTTTGACATTCACAAATCTGATTATTTGGGAGGCACAGCTGTACCTCCACCCCATTCCCTTTTGTCCGGAAGCAGAGGATGTATACTGGGGTAAAAGGCAAGGGAACTGGGAGGGAAGCATGAATGTTCCCCCCATCCCTTGCCTTTTGCCTGGGTGAGAGGCAAGGGGATTGGATTGCATTCTGGGCTGAATTCCAACAGTAAGTGAGACTAAGTGCATAAACTTGGGCCAAGCAAAGTGGGCGAGGTCAGGTGTAACTCTTACCAGCATGGATATTTTCCTAGCAGGCAACAACTCAGTTTGAGGCATGTCTTCTAGGAGACAACCCCAGTACAGATTGCCTCACTACAAATCAGAGCTTGGTTCCGTGTAACACTTTCCGGGGCTTTAAATAGCAGATTGTGTTATTTCCAATCAGTGGCTGAAAACAACAGTAGAAGAAGCGTGCAGGCCTGCTGTAGAGCATTTCCACAGTCTGCATCTGGTCTGTTGAATAGAGATTCTCCATCTCATCTTTGCAGCAAAAGTGGATTTCTTTTAAACACCAGGATTCTGGCATTTTTGCTGCCTAAATCTCTGGGTTTCACTGAAAGAGAGGCATGGCTCATCCCTTTCTGAGGACATTCAGTTCTCTTGACCTTTTGTCCTAAAGCTAGTTGCATCAATAAGTCAGAGTTTTTCACACATGGGTTAGATGGATTTTTGTTTTCTCTGGATTAGCACAGGGAAGATTTGACCTTTCATATCTGTTTTTTACTTAATATTTATCTAGTGTGGGGGTGGGAATTGTGTAGTTTTCTAGATGTTGAATTGCAGGACCCAGCATCCTTCACCATTGTGTCTGATGACAAGAGCTTCTGGGACTTGCAGTCCAGTAGCATATAACTGTACACTACATCTAGTGTGTCTTCAAAAGAGTCTGAGAATGTTATATGTTCATGGTCTTTGAAACTCATTTGAACAGCAATTGCGTGTCTTAAAATATGCAGCAGACATGTGAATGGCTCTTGAAGATAAAGTTTCTTCATTTTTACAGACATACAACTGCTTTTCAAGTAATGAATAAAAGAGATATGAACAACTTGTCATAGAATGTGTATGTGTAGTATGGAATGTGTGTTGTTTGGCCAGAAATCAGGAGAGTGTTTTTCTAGGAAAACAAACATAAGTGGTGCTATTTGGAATGACTTCTGACTTCTCTACTGGAGTTGTTGTATTGAACAGCATCACGTGTCCCTCTGTTGTAGCTTTGTGGATCATGGCTGCAAAATGGGAAATGGAGGACCGTCTGTCTTCTGAAAGTGCTCGGCAGTTGTTCCTCCGTGCTTTGCGTTTTCATCCTGAGTGCCCAAAACTTTATCAAGAGGTAAAATTCTGTTGCTTCTCCCTTGCCACCTTAGAATCTATGTTTCACCCCATTCAGGTAAAACAGGATTTGCAGTGGAATTTCTGAACAACATGGCAAAAACATCTTTGCATCCTGAAAATTGTTTATCCCAAAATTATCTTTATTCAAATGCCAAGCTACAGAAATTGCTCTTTCAAGTCTATTCGTTGCCACAATGTCTATTCAAGAAAGTGCTTTCTAAATCATCAAATTGTTGGAGATGTAATACTACCAGTGCTTCTTCAACACATATGTTCTGGAATTGTCCCATAGTTGCTATATTTTTGGAAGAAGTAATCGCACAAGTAAATGTGGTTTTGGAAAGTTCCTTGATGTTCAGGGTTGTGCATGTTCTTTTGAATTACCTGTTTCTTGGAAATTAACATATAGCCAATGGAAGTGAATTCTTTGTGCCCTTTTGACCACTAAAAGCTGGATTCCTCGTTACTGGAAAGAGTTTTTCTCCACCTGTGATCCAGTGGATAGAACAACACTTGCAACATGTGAAAGAAAGATGTTTAGACAAAATGTATAAATAATCTTATATTTGGACATTTGGTCAGCTTTTACAGAAACTTATGAGCAATGTGGTTATTTTTCCTCCTTTGGTGTTTTTATTTTCCTGGTTTTGTTACACTGGAATATTACTATATCTAACTGTAAATCAATTTAAATTGAAAAGGGGGGCGTTGCTGAGTTTGCTCTCAAGATTTTAGCATGCCAGCCTCATTTACATCTGGTGTAGTGCCTGGCATTGCTTTTATCTATCTGTAACAAGTTCTGCTGACATGAAGTAGGTGTGTTTCTGATAGCCTTGTCATAATCACAGTGCTGAGTTTTAAATATGCAAAAGCTGCCTTAATTTCAAGGACAGTAGTGGGAGAAAAAAAGTCCAAAAGCAAATATGTCAATGTCAGTGTTCATGAAGACAAAAATGATGTGACTTTTTTGGAAGGTGTACAGATAAAGCAATGGAAGTCTGAACACAACTGGGCAGTATTGCCCAACAAGGCACCCTCTGTGCATGTCAAGCTCTGATTCCAAGCATCCCCAGCCAGATGAACGTGATTAGGAGGTGAGAAGGTTGCAGGCCTGAGAATCACAGTCTCTCTGCCAGAGTTTACTCCAGTTAAGAGTGACATTTTCACCAGTATTAACATGCCATCCTTCCTAAACTCTAAAACTGGAGTTTGGAGTTGTTTGCTGAGTGATTGTTGGATGCCTTGACCTCATGTCCCCCTTTTTGCCCTTCTTTGTTTCTGTAGTATTTTAGAATGGAGCTGATGCATGCAGAAAAGCAAAGGAAAGAGAAGAAAGAATTTGAACAAGCAAAGATGGACTTGGTAAGAAGTTAGAGGATTTAATATAGATGTCCAACTGGGTAGATGCCCAACCAAGGCAGAAACAGTTCTGCTTAAATGATTAATGTGCAGCTCTTGAAGTGCTGTTTCAGGAGACAATAATAAGCACGCATTTAGGCAGTGGTCTTCTGCATTATATTAAATGAAAGCAAATGCAACATCCAAGGCTGTCTTGGTTTGTATTTGTCACTAAGATGCAGAAGGTACTCTATATGACCAAGGATACATTATTCTCTTGTAAAACATTTTTGAGTTCCTGCATTATTGCCAAGTCAGGAGTGTGAGAAGCTCATGTGTGAACAGAAAAAATGCTCTAACAGAGGCAAGATGAAAAGTGGCTGCCCTTTAATTGACTCAGCTGATTCTTTCAGCGGCCATATCTAGTGTCAAAAGTATGTTGCCAAATTCAGACTAAATTTATTCATTTCTGTTTGATTAAATGTAAAACCTATTCCATGCCAAAGGCTTATGTTGGGTAACAATGAGCTCAATTATTCTGCCTTGGCCCTTCCTATTCATACGTACCAAAAGGCACTTTGAAGAAACAAAGTGTTGTATTTTGTTTCTAGAGGATGAATAGCAGAGATGGGGAATATGTGTGGACCTATCAGACATTGTTGGACTATAGATCCCAGCATTTCTTGCCACTGGCTATGCTGAATAGGGGCAACAGTTGTTGAACTCCAGCAGTGACTGAAGTGGCATTCCTGATTTCCACCCTTGAAGCACAGCTTTGATGAATCGCCGGTTCCTCATGGCCTGTTTTTTTCATTTTCCATGCCCCATCTAATCCTCTCTTAATGAAAATAGCTGTATCTGCTACCAGCAAAATGAGTTAGTTTTGAGTTGCTTTCTTCCCTTTGGCCTTGATTGCATTGTAGTTTACCTTTTTCTTGGGCAGAAGTGGATAGCTCCCAGCAGACATTACCAGCATTACTAATGGTGAGAAATGGTGGGAGTTGTAGTCCAACATCATTTGGAGGGCTAGTTGGCAGCCACTGCTCGGGATGTTAAGTGAGGATGTGTGTGCGCTCCTACCCAGATGCCTCCATTTTGCCAACACAGCTCTCTGCAGGAAGCTCTGACACTGCTCTTCATCAAGGAATAATCAGTACCTACCTTTGTATGTGAAGCGTTTCCCAGACATAGGAGAGTACAGCGGTCGCCCCTTTTGTTCAGATGCCCTGTGGGTCTTAGAACCCTGTGGAGCTTCAGCTTGCAACATTATATGTAGAAAGAAAAATATTGGTCATGTGCTATAAGTATTGTCTAAGATCTAGGAAACAAATATTTAATTGTAGAAGGGGTTTCTATAATTTTCAGGATGAGTTCAACTATTCTGAGGAGGTGCTTAATGGTGAAATGGCTCGAATCATCTACAGAAATGCCATTCAAAAAATCAAAGGTAAGTTGTTGTTTGCTTTCAAGAACAGGTTGCTTACCTGTAACTATGGTTCTTCGAGTGGTCACCTGTGCCCTCATACATTAGGAGCTTTCGCGTCTGCGCGGTAGCGTTCGGAAGATTCTAGAGCTCGTTAGCTTTGGCGGGAACCCCTCCCCCACGCCGGTGCTGTGCATGCTCCTCCCGCCGACTAACGGTCTCTCCTCAGTCCGCCGAAGCAGATGGGACCTGAAAAAGAGGAGAAGGCAGGGCGGGGATGTATGAGGGCACAGATGATCACTCGAAGAACCATAGTTACAGGTAAGCAACCTGTTCTTCTTCTTCGTGGTCTCTGTGCCTCATACATTAGGAGACTATGTAGCTTACCAGTAGGATGGTGGGTCAGGTCCCAGATCCTAGAGCACAGAAGACAGCACAGCACGTCCAAACCGGGCATCTCTCCTGGAACGGCAGTCGAGCCTGTAGTTGTGCACGAAGGTCAATGGCTGGGACCAGGTCGCCTCATGGCAGAGTTCCGACAGGTCGACGCCTCGCAGGAGGGCAGCAGATGTCGCCACGGCCCTGGTGGAGTGGGCCCGAAGCATGTCTGGCGGAGGCTTCCTGGCAAGCTCGTACGCCAGTTGAATAGTCTGTACCACCCACTTAGAGAAGCGCTGGGTGGATACCTTGTGGCCTCTCCGGCGCCTGCCATAACAGACAAACAGGTGCGTTGTCTGTCTGTAGGCTACAGTCCTGTCTTTGTAGAAGGCCAGCGCCCGACGCACACCAAGGGAGTGGAGGGACCGCTCCAGAGGTGTCGTCGGGTCCGGGTAGAAGGCCGGCAGGATGATGTCCTGGCTCAGGTGGAAGCTGGACACCACCTTCGGCAGGAAGGAGATGTCAGGCTGGAGGACCACCTTGTCCCGATGAAAGACCAAGTATGGTTCATCAAACCGTAGTGCCGTCAACTCTCCCGCCCGTCTGGCAGAGGTGACGGCCACTAGGAACGCGGTCTTCATCGCGAGCAGCCTGTCGTCCGACATGGCCATGGGCTCGAAGGGCAGCCTCGTCAGCTGGGACAGCACCAATGACAGCGACCACGGCGGTAGCGGCGGCGATACTGGCGGGTAGAGGTGCTGCAGGCCCTTCAGGAACTGCTTGACGGTACCGTCCCTGAAGAGCGCGGCCGACGGGGATCGTGGCGGTTGGTATGCCACGATCGCGGCGAGGTAGACCTTGAGCGACGGGAAGGCCAGGCCCTGTTGCCGGAGATGGAGGAGGAAGTGGAGCACGGTACGCAGGGTGACAGGCGATACCGGCTCTCGACGTTCCTCGGCGAAGGCCACGAAGCGCTGCCACTTGTAGTGGTAGTCCTTCACGTGGACTCCTTCCTGGCCGCGGTCAAGACGTTCCCGATGGCCGGGTCGTCTAGGGCGATATCCTCCAGGCATGGAGGGCCAACACCGGCAAGTCCGGGTGCAACACCAGTCCGTCGAAGTGGGACAGCAGGTCCGGTACCGCGGGAAACCTGAGAGTCCTGCCCCGGGCGGCCTCGGTCAGGGGTCCGAACCAGTGCTGCCTCGGCCAGTACGGTGCCACGAGGATCTCGTCCGCCCGGTCCGCGATGATCTTCGCGATCACGCGGCCCAGGAGCGGGAACGGAGGGAAGGCGTAGATCAGCCTTTCGTCCCACGGAAACTGGAACGCGTCACCGATGGAGTGACGATCGTGGCCAGCCCTCGAGCAGAACAGGCGGCACTTCGCGTTCTGGCTGGTCGCGAAGAGGTCAATGGTCGGCTCGCCCCATCGGTCCCAAAGCATCCGGAAAGCCTCGTTGGACAGGGACCACTCGTGGTGGGAAGTGGTGTGCCTGCTGAGGGCGTCCGCCGTGGTGTTCTCCTGCCCCGCCAGGTGAACCGCCACAGGGTGTATCCGGAGCGGGACGCACCAGTTCCAAAGTTCGAGTGCGATGCCCAGCAGCGTGGTGGAGTGCGTCCCTCCTTGCCTGTTCACGTAGCAGACTGCCGTCGTGTTGTCGGTGAGGATCAACACCGTGTGGCCGGTGACCAGGTGTCGGAACGCTCTCAGGGCCTTGTGGATCGCCAACAGTTCGAGAGAGTTGATGTGGAGGAACAACTCGTCGTCCATCCACCGGCCTCGGACGTCCCCGGTGTGTGCTCCCCAGCCGAAGAGCGAGGCATCCGTTGTTATCGTGACCGACGGCCTGGGTTCACGGAACGGTATGCCTGACAGGAGGTTCCTGTACAACTGCCACCACAGGAGCGATCAGCGTACCTGTTGGGGCAGACGGTATCGGCGGCGCTGGTCGTCCCAGAGTGGATCGAAGGCCCTGACGAACCAGTGCTGGAGCGGCCGTGCGCGTAACCTGGAGAGGTAGGTTACGGCGGTGGTCGAGGCCATGTAGCCGAGGAGTTGTTGGATCCTCCTCGCTGACACCGTCGAGGCCTCGAAGGCAGCGGACGCCACCCGACGAAGCGTCCGCGCCCTCTCGTCTGGGAGGAAGGCCCTCGCTGATACCGAGTCGAGGGTCGCCCCGATGAAGTCGAGAACCCGAGTGGGCTCGAGATGGGACTTCTTGGGGTTGACCCTGAGTCCGAGCCGAGTGAGAAGGGACAAAGTCCGATGAATGTCCCTGTACAGTTTCTGTCTCCAGGACGCCACCAATAGCCAATCGTCCAGGTAAGGGTAGACGGAGACGCCCTTCGTCCGCAGGAAGGACGCGACCGGAGCCATGCACTTGGTGAACACCCTCGGTGCGGTGGAAAGCCCGAACGGCAGCACCCGGTACTGGCAGCTGGTGCCGTCGATCGCGAACCGAAGGTATCTCCTGTGTTACGGGAGGATCGAGATGTGGAAATAGTCGTCTTTGAGGTCTATGGACGCAAACCAGTCCCCTCGGCGGAGGAAGGGGAGGATCGACGGCAGCGTGACCATCTTGAACCTCTTGGGGCGGATGTATTCGTTCACCCCTCGGAGGTCTAGGATGGGCTGCAGGGATCCGTCCGCCTTCGGCACCGTGAAGTACCTCGAGTAGAAGCCGGTGTTCTTGGCTGAAGGCGGGAGCCTCTCGATCGCTCCCTTCTCGAGGAGGGACTGGACCTCTTCCAGTAGAGCCGAGCTGGCCGGGGTGGAATAGTAGACACCCCGTGGCGGAATAGCCTGGAACTCGATGGAGTACCCCAGGCGGACGATGGTAAGTACCCAGGAGTCCGCAGTGATCTCCCGCCAGCAGTCGAGGTGCCTGGCCAGGCTCGGGTGGTGAAACAGTTCTACTGGAAGGGCGAAGGATGGCACAGGTGGAGTCCTGCGAAGGCCATCAAAACCGGGACTTCGCTCTGGAGGACGACTTCTTGGACGACGAAGATGGGTGTTGTCTGGGAAGCCTCCTCGAAGCTGAGGAGGTCGACGGCCTCGATGCGGTCGACCGCGGGAACCGCGGCTGGTACGCCGATGAAGAGGAGGACGGGGCAGGCTGGTTTATGCCCATCTTCTTCGCTGTCAGCCGGGCCTTGACGAGGTGATCCATAGCCTCGTCGGTGGAGGTGTGGAAGAGCCCTTCGCCGTCGAACGGTAGGTCTTCAATCTGCCAACGGCTGTCCTCCTGAAGCCCAGAGGACCGGAGCCACGCGTGGCGTCGGAGGGCTACGGCACCGACCATCACCCTCGAGGTAGCCTCCACGGCGTGCCTTGAGGTGGCGATCTGCTGTGTAGCCCCCGCAACGGCCTCGCCAAAGATCTGTGTGGCTGAGGCGCGTGACTCCTCTGGCAAGTCAGCAAGGAGCGGAGCGAGTCGGTCAAACAGGTTCCGATGGTATGCCGCGAGGCATGCCATCGTGTTCACCATCCTGGCCACCAGGGACGATGCCGAGTAGAACCTTCGGCCGAAGGCATCGAGCTTCCGTCCTTCACGGTCCGGAGGGGTGGTATGTGCTCGATTGCCTCCTTTCGTCTGAGCCGACTCGACCACAATAGAGTTCGGTACAGGGTGGTTGAAGAGGAACTCCGCGTTCTCCTTCTGTGTCCTGTACAGATTCTCTAGCCTATGAGGAATAGGCTGTGCTGACGCCGGCTTCGCCCACGGCTGCTTCATCGCTTCCACCAGGGTAGGCAAGAACGGCAGCGGTGCGGTCGACGGTGGGCGGGCTTCCAAGTACTGGAAGACCGGGTCCTGGGCTTGGGGAGCAGGTTTGGTCACCTTTCGGCCAAGGGCTGTGGTCATCCGGAAGAGGATCGCGGAAAACTGGCGGACGTCCTCCGGTGCAGACTCCGGGCCTGGCTCTCCGAACCCCAGCGGTGGGGATTCATGAGAAGAAGGGGTGGACTCAGCAGAGGCAGAGTCCGAGTCGTAAGAGTCGCTGGATGGTGATGGTGACCTCTCCTCCTCCTCCTCCTCGGCCGGCCTATGGGCCGGAGGTGCCAGGGTAACAGCTGGAGCTGCAGGCTGTGTCGGTACCGATACGGCCGATGTCGTGACCGGTATCGGAGTCACCTGCAGGGGCATGACCGCGGGCCTAGGACGGTGTGCCGCCTGCGTGGTAGAAGTCGCCGCTACCGCTGGCTGGGCCACGGTGGGCTGTGGCGTCGGGCGGGTAGCTGTGGCCGTCGTCCGCGGCGGTGGAGAAACAGCCCTGTAGCGGGGTGAGGGCTCTGGGGACCGACGGCGACTCGGCGAACGATGCAGCGGTGACCTCTCATAGCGGGGGTAGTGAGCCTCCCGCGGTGGCGAGCGAGACAGGCGACGAGGCGACCAGTAGCTTGGATCTGGATGGTACCGGTCCCTGTAAGACGGCGAATACGAATAGTATGAGCAAGCCGGCTCGTGCCACACCTGCTCCTGGGTGTACCTCCCTAGGTAGGCAGGAGAGTAGGCGCTCTCGCCCGAGCGGCGCCTCTCCAGGCGCATCTCCCGATATCGCGGGGATGGAGGCCTGGCCCGCTGCTCCGGCGAGCGGGACTGGTCGCGTGGAGAGGCTGGGCGCTGCCTGACCACAGCCTCCTCTCGGCGTTCTGCCGAGGGTGGACGGCGACTCGGCGGAGTGATCTCCGCGATCAGCTCGGGCGGTTGAGGAGGTGAGGCCTGCACGACCTGCTCCTCGTCCGACACCTCGAGGACTTCCTCTTCCTCCGGAGGCTCCTCTTCCACAGGGAGCTCCATCAGTTGAGGGTCCTCGGCGGGCTGGGTGGGTGGTGGAGTCGGGGGTCGCACCACTGTCGGTGAAGAGCGCCATTTCTCCTTTCTCTTCTTCTTCTTCTTCTCCCCCAGGCCCTCGGTGGCTGGGCGCTTCTTCTGGGCCGCGGTCAACGGCCTGGAGGAGGAGGTTGAGGCCTGCAAGCCTGCAGGGTCCTCACGTGCCCGAGTTGCCGAGATCTTCGGTATCCTCGGCAACTTCATTATCGGTACTGAGCCCGGTACCGTACCGACGAGGTCGAGGGCACGGCAGCCGCCGCTGCTGCCGAAGAAGAAGAAGAGGACGGGCGTTTCTCGGCCATCGTCTCGGGTCCTCGAGCACGAAGAGACTCCTCCCAACAGTGGGATTTAAGCCTTGCTGACCTGTTGCGGAGAGTCTGGTGTGTGAACTCTCTGCAAATGGGGTAGGCCTGAACATTGTGCCCCTCACCCAAACAAATCAGGCACTTAGAGTGTCGGTCAGAGAGAGCGACCTTCCTTCCACAGGAGGTGCAGCGTTTGAAGAGAGCCGACATAAACCGGAGGCAAGGCAAGAAAACAAGAGTCCGAGAACGCCAAACACAGTCCGAGATCTGAAATCGTAGTCAAACCGATCGAGAAAGTACCAAAGCCAAGTCCGAAATCCGTGAGGGGTAGTCAAAAGTCAAATCCGAAGTCGAAAACACCAAAAAGCAGAATCGAAAAGCAAGCCAACAGGCAGAACCTTCTGTACGCTGAGGCGGAGAAGAAAGAACTGAGGAGAGACCGTTAGTCGGCGGGAGGAGCATGCACAGCACTGGCGTGGGGGAGGGGTTCCCGCCAAAGCTAACGAGCTCTAGAATCTTCCGAACGCTACCGCGCAGGCACGAAAGCTCCTAATGTATGAGGCACAGAGACCACGAAGAAGAATTAAGGTTTTATGATTTGTTTCTTAGTAGATAGATTAATTGTTTAGCTTCTTTGCATAATGGGTCCAAATTTATGTCTCTTCTACTGCAACATAGTAAATTCTTCATTCTTTGTTAAGGTTCTTGAAGTGCACAGATCTGGCCCCTTTCAGAGATAGCATATGCTAGGCCAAATGAGAAATTATCTGGTCTGTTGTTAGCTGAAAATTTAGGAATTGTATAGGCAAGCAAATATTCTGTCCCATCTCTTCAGAAACACTAGCAGTCCACATCGTTTAAAAAAAAAATTAGGCAGTTTTTTTTGTCCTTTGTTTTTCTGTTATTTCACATTTGGTTTGTTTAGTTTAGGATAGATATGGGTCATTTGTCAAACATTTGACATCTTGGAGGGCATGGTTGTAAGGCTGAGGGCATCCAAGATTAAAATGTATTTCCTTCCATTCTAGGTGCAGATTTCCTTCTGTCACTGTTGTCAATTGCAAAACTTTTTGATTTTACCACAGACCTTCAAAAAGAAATTCTTGAGAAGTAAGTTTGGGTTGGATGTGGAAGTAGTATGAACAGCAGAATTTCCATAGTTCAGTGTTAAGTGCTCATTGTCTTAGTGAGCATTTTTGATATGTGTTTCAAAAGTTGTGGCTGGAATTAATTCTGTCAGCTGGTTTCAGTTCTGCTCATGTCTTTCCAAAGGAGGATTTTTTTTCTCCCAGTATAGGGCTTTGCTGTGAAAATATCAGCATACTGCTTGGTTGGTTGGTTGCTTTAGGTTTTATTACTATAGATTTTAAAGAGTCTTAATTTTAATGTCTTGATTAGCCCTAACAGTGTACCAACACAGTTCTCTTAAAAACCTCTGAAGTGAGAGTATGGAAAAAATAGAAGGAGCCCTTCCCTGCAGTGCTGTATTCTTCTCCTGTAGAATTAAGACAGGGGTGTTAAAGACACTTCAGATTTATGGCCTGTGCCTGCAGTTCTCTTTTCACAGAAACATGGGCTTTGTCCTCACATGCCACAGAACACAGTGGTAACATGAACTGTACCAATCAAACTGCAGATAAGAGCTGCCATGTTTGAATGTTCCCACAAACCATAAAAGCCACAGCCCTCCTTAGAAGCTTTTTCACAGCGAGGAGAAACATCCTAGTTCAGACTATTCCATTATGTTTTCTACTTTCTGTGGTTTTTAAAAACTATATGATACTCTCAAAATGTTTCCTCACACCCACAATCTGAAGTGGTGCTGTCCATTCTACCACACAGCTGTCCTCATCTTATTCTGATGGGTGCTAATACAAATCAAGTCTGAACTCTCCCTAGAAGCCAAGATGGCTAAACTGAGACTGTTATACTTTAGACATATGATGAGAAGATATGACTCACAAGAAAATACAACAATGCTTGGTAAGGTAGAAGGCAGTGGGAAAAGAAGAAGGCCCCATTGTAGGTGGACAGGCCCAGTCAAGGAAGCCACGGCCCTGAGTCTGCAAGGCCTGAGCAGGGTTGTTGATGATGGGGTGAGTTGGACGTCTCTCATTCATAAGGTCGCTGCCAGTCAACACTCGATGACAGTTAACAACAACAAAGACCAGGCTATGATGTGATAGACTCTAGCATGTTTACTATAGGTCCACTTGAAGCAATCCATTGTTTTTTAAAAAATAATTCCTGGCATCAGAATGAGTAAAAGGACATTGTTTTTGATTGCTTGCTTATTAGAGAATGAAAACACTCTTAGGTACTGCTGAGTTTCATAGCAGGAGAGTCATGTGCAGATAATGGCATGATGCATTTTTACCCTGTTAGATTGCAGACAGAGTACACGAATGATCCTCTTGTATGGGACTACATGGCTCGGCAGGAACTGGAGATGGACATGCTACCACCATTGCAACATACATCTAAACAATCAAAAGTACTGGACATGGCCCGCAGAGAAGAACGATGCTGCACAGTGTTTGAGGAGGCAGTCACTTCACTTCCCACAGGTTAGAAACTGAATCTGGATATTCAGGTTTTGCTTGTCCCCTTCCATCTGTCACTATTCCCCCTCTCTTCCACAGTATACTTCCTACAATTATGAAAATGTGACCTTGAGGGCCATAAAGAGAATAAGTTAACATTTGTCTGCTGAAGGAGGAAAGAGACTTGTGAATTAATAGTTGGATGTTTTTGCCATTTAATTTGGTTTAATAGAGATTGTTTAGCTGTAGGGTTCTTTTGTTCCAGATGCTAGAATGGCTGTGTTGTGTGACAGTTAGACATTTCTTTCAGGAGTAACTACTATTTTTTTAAAATTAACTTTCCAGAAGACATGTGGAAGTGTTACATCACTTTTTGTCTGGAGAGATTTAAGCGGAAGACCAACAGTGATGAGTTAAGGCAGAAGGTAAATTCCTCTTCCTTTCAGAGTCACACATTTTTCTTCTGTTATTGGTTGCTACAGTGGAATAAATTAATCATGATTGTCATAAATTCGGAGCTTAAAAGGTAGTGTGGAAAAGACTTTTAATATTTCCTTCTTTAAATATCAAGCTATAATGACCTTTATCTGTTTTTATCTGTTTTATTTGTTTATCTGTTTTTATCTTGGGGTTTCTGCATGCCTGCTGGTATCAGTCTCTTGTGCCTAAATAGATGCCACATTTTGTAGAACCTTTGAGACTAACTGAAAGAAGTTGGTAGCATAAGCTTTTGTTTAACTTGTCTGCTTCATCAGATGCGTATATCTGATGAAACCCCACACATCTGATGAAGCAGACTTAGTTTATGAAGGCTTATGCTGCCAACATCTCTCAATCTCAAAGGTGCTACAAGATCCCTTTGCATACTGATCCAAACTAACATGGCTGTGTCTTTCGGTGCCTTATTGTTTATTAAAGGGTTGGCTCTTGGATAACTACTTTACTATTAGTATTTAGGATTGTGGCAAAGATTCCATTTTATTTTCATAGTGTCTAATGTATATATTAAATTTGATTTTTTTTCTTCTCACTATAGAGGCTTGAAAGGATCTTGAGCGTTTATAATCGAGCCCATGAATTGCAGCTGCTGCCATCTTCCCTCTATAAACAATGGGTAAGGGATCCGTTGTAACTCCTTAAACACATCCTTTTCTTGTCTGACTGCGGAAGCTAAACGTGATTGGACCTGTTTAGGGCTTGGATGGTGAACTAGTGAGAAATAAAAAGGGTCTTCAAGCAGGGCTAGGAAATTATCTTGCCTGAAACCCTTGAGAGCCATTGCTGCTAGTCAGAGTTGATTGATTAGTGCTCTGACTGTGTAAGGCAGCTTCCTATATCCCTGTCATTTACATCGCTAAGTGGTGTGTGTAGTCCTTTGCCTTTTTTTTTTTTAATCTTGTTGCATAAAACAAGAGGCTGGGAACACATTTCTGAATTAAACCTTCACATTTTCTCTGTGATTTGTTGCATTTTGCCAGCTTCAGCTCTTAGTGGAGCTTGACCTCCAACAGGAGGCTGAAAAGATAGCAGCAGCAGCAACTGTCCGGTTCAGCCAGTTGGTAGAAATGTGGGAAGTGAGACTGCAGTTGCTACTGAAGCTGAACAGTAATGGCATGGCCTCTTGTTTCCAGGAAGCCTTTAAAGTGGTTAATGCTAAGGTAAGTGTCTAGCCAATGTTACCTCAAATTGGGTCTCAGGGTGTTGCTGAACATTTGCTCTCACAAGCCCCAACCATGTAGCTCCACAAAATCTGTGGACTCACAGTTTGGGACCAACTATGCTACCAGAAGTTATTTGATGGTTGTGAGCCCCTCTCTGTGGGTGACAGAGGTTACCTGAAATATAACTCAGTCTCAAATTTGCCACAAATGATGAATTGAAGGGACATTTTGATGAATATTTAGGGTGAGGAGAAAGTTTTCCTTTTTTTCCAAGATCTGGGGAAACTAATAGTGAGGAGTACATACTGTGGCAGCAGAAGTAGTTCTTTTCATAAGACAATTGGATGAGAGCTCAGGGGCCACCTAGTCCAAAACCCCTGCCATATAGGAATACGTAACTAAAGCCCTCCTGAAAGATGGCCATTCAGCCTGTTTAAAGACTTCCAATGAAGGGGCATTCACCACCCTCTTAGACAGTCTCTTCCAGTGTCAGACCAGCTCATAACATCAGGAAGTTCTTCCTAATGTTTAGTCAGAATCCCTTTTCTTGTAATTTGAGTCCATTAATTTGTGACCTATGTCTGGAGCAGCAGAGGACAAGCTTACCCCATCATCCGCATGTCTGTACCTTCAAATATTAAAGATGGTTTTCATGTCACCTCTCAGTGTTCTCTTCTCCAAGCTAAACATACACAGCTCCCTAAGCTATACTTCATTGAGCTTTAGGTTCAGGCCTTTTAACATCTTGATTGCTTTCCTCTGGATGTGTTGCAGCCATGATTTGTCATATGTGGTGATACTGCTGGCAGCAGGTGACAGAGAATTCAGGCTGTTGTTTCCCTGAATGTCTCTGGAATGACACTAGTTGGAGTTTCCCTAACAGCAAGATTGCTGCTGTACATATTTTTTTTCTGAAAGCTTTAGTGCATCTTTTTAATTTGCCACTTAATGTGCATGCCATCAGCACATGGTAAGTAGGACACAGTTGTGGTGGCATACCCCAGAACTATTGGACATTGTGACCATTTTTAAAGGCCAGGAAAGCAGCTCACACGAGTTCCATAACAGCAGAGGTTCCTGCTCATAGGTGTTCACAGGTGTCTTCTGAAGCCCTTTTTTTCCTGCCTTTCCAGCTTTTTACCTTATTTCAATAGTAAGGGCCCCAAAGAGAGGCTTCTTAATTCTCACTGGAAAAGATGATAATGCTCAGTAAAACTGAAGGGAGTAGGAGAAGAGGAAGATAGCATTATAGATGGATTGACTCTGTCAAGGAAGCCAAAGCGCTGAGTTTGCA